>VSWD01000006.1:49829377-50275214 GCA_033119305.1 Pinctada imbricata | reverse complement strand
GTTGTCAAACTTTGCAATGAAGAAGTTACGTATGCATCAATGTATTTGAAAAGTAAAAAGTTTTCCAATTTCTTGCTTAACTTACAATTATTCATTGGGGAAGTTATCATTCCTTGATGAGGCTGCCCATGACAAAACGCAAAAATCAAACATTATTCCTGAATGGAAATATTACTCAAGTATAATGCGAAATCAGTCGCAGAGCAGGCTTATGAAATTTTTCAGCTATTTCATGGATTGGGTATAATTTTACTAACCGTTGTCTGATGGCCTTGTACTACTCGCCCTTTACCGTGTGGAGCTCGTAAAAAGGATCCCCGCGAGGTGTTGACAGTGTTTTGAATAAATTTCCCTGACATTGTCGCCATAGCTTTCTCTATACAGCATAACGTCAGACAGTGCATGAATATTATATTGTTTTCATTTTCGTGCTTAAACATGGACGGAGGATGCGGCTAGCCAAAAGGGGATGCTTACTCCTCCCGGGCACCTGGTCCCACCTTAGCTTCCTAGGATTCCGTCGATGCTAATCATGTGCTATTTTGAGTTCTGTTGAGATAATCGTCAGGATCTTCTTTAACTCATTTGTGTCACACTTATGCCCTTTGCCGTCTGGAGCTCGTAAAAAGGTTCCCCGCGATGGATTCGAAAGTAAGTGTTATTGATAAATTTCCCTGACATTGTCGCCATAGCACGTTCTATTCGACATAACGTCAAGACAGTGCAGCATAATTTTATATATGTTTTCATTTTTGTGCTTAACATCGACGCGGGGTGCGGCTAGCCAAAAGGGATGCTTACATCCTTCCGGCACCTGGTCCTACTTCTAGCTTCCAAGTGATTCCCTTCGAATTGGCTAATTGTGTGCTCTATTGTGAGGTGCTGTTGAGATTATCGTCAGGATCTTCTTTAACTCATTTGATACTAGTTCACTATGTTTTATTACGGTAGGGTATGGTGTACTCACTAAAATTGAACAACAGAGAGAATGGTTTTTTAGAACAAGCGACGATGACAGCAGACATGAACACAACATCATGAATTTTTTCTAGATACAATATGCTGACCAAAAAGAATGACCCCGAGAATGGTCAGGTGAGCAATGATCTAGGCAAAAGAATTATAACGATGACAGCAGACATCAACGCAGCATTAAGAAAACTCTCTCGGTACAATACACTCACCTAAAGGAATGACCGAGCAAATGGTCAGGAAAGCAAAGGTCTGGGCAAAGATAGTGATGACAGCAGACATGGATTCAACATGAACAAAACTCGATACAAAATACTCACCAAAAGGCATAACCGAGAGAATGGTCAGGAGAGCAGGGGTTTAGGCAAAGATAGTGATAACAGCAGACAAGGACGCAACATTAATAAAACTCTCGATATAAAATACTCAATAAAAAGCATGACCGAGTGAATGGTCAGGAAAGCAAAGGTCTAGGCTAAGATAGTGATGACAGCAGACATGTACGCAACATAAAGAAAATATCCCTCTCGATACAAAGTACTCACGAAAAGGCATGACCGAAAGAATGGTCAGAAGAACAGGAGTTTAGGCAAAGATGGTGATGACAACAGACATGGACGCAACATTCAAAAATCTCTCTCTCGATACAAAATACTCACCAAAAGGCATGACCGAGAGATTGGTCAGGATTTTAGGCAAACTTAATGATAACAGCAGACATGGACATTTAAATTTTATTTAAATTTAAACAAGTTAGATATATCGAAAACAGAACAAGAAAACGATTCCAGTCCGAGGACATATATCGTATGTAATGTGTTATTAGTCAAAGAGCAGGCTTATAGAAATATAAATCGCGTGGTATAATATTAGTTAACGTCGTCTAATGACCTTTTTGGTTATTCTCGTTGGTTTATGTGTAGTCTTTTATGTTTCATGTTTCTATGTTGTGAGTTGGTCTTCCTTGTCCCTTTTACGTCTCTTTCTGTGGGTATCTGTTCTGTGTTTTTTTTTTTTTTTTGCATGGGTGTTTTGGGACTTTGCTGTGGGTGCTGCAACCTAGTGTTGTTGGAGATCCCCTCCTTTCTTTTGAACTATGATACTAGGTCAATATGTGTTATACTTGGTGAATGAATCAAAGCGTTATAGATCTTCGCTCAATTCAGAGACTATTAATGTCAAAGATCTGTTAGAATAAGACGAAGTCGAAATTTCAAAATGAAAAAAATAGTAAGAATTTCAGGATGGATATATTATTTATATTGATACCGATATTTGTGTTAAAAAGATTTTCCTATAAAAATGGCATACTTCAAACAATTAAAATTACATTAAAATTTTGGGCCGAATTGCAAAGCAATTCCGGTCTATAGTTTGACGATGTCCGTCTGTCCGTCCGTCTGTCTGTCCGTCTGCCGTCAACATTTTATACAACATTGTTCCGCCCCAACACAAAGGAGTGGATATCCAACAACACAAGGTAGCAGCATCCACAACAAAATACCCAATGCAAAAACACAGAGCAGACAAGCACAAAAAGATGTGCAAAAGGGACAAAGAACACCAACGCACAACACAATAATACCACTTTCACCAAAGGTGCATATCATTAAAACATTTTTGACCGATTAGGGCAGGGTAACTCGGGGTGAAGAAATGCCCTACTGTGTATCGTTCTTTAAGTATATCGTCTGCTAGTCATAGCAATGTCATTGAATGTATTTATCAATGTTACGGTGAGCGCATATGAGAGTGTTCGAACAAGTAAAGTGTTGTTATCCGATTGGTTGCCGTAAAGGCAGGTAAAAATAGTCAGGTGATATATACAGGTCCTATGATTGGTCTATATTGGTTTAGTAAATGCACGTAGTAAAGTAATAGTAACACGAGGTTAGATAGATCATTCGAGCCTTTGCCTCAGAGCATCAACGTCTATACTTTTTTATTTTAGTTTTAAATACATGTACATGTATTTAATTGTCAGATTATTGAATGTATTTCGATACATATTTTTCAGATTTCTTGATAGTGAGTGAGACTTGATGTTTATCTACGGACTCAATTCAATTTCAAGATCGCGTTCTGTTCTGTACAATTCTTTGATCTACACAATAAATTGATGCTCTGCATGGCAAGAGGCACCTCTCATATGAGTGTTGAGTTTAATTGATAAATACTTTATTATCGTTTGAGCATGGCGAATTAGAGCATAACTTTATTGATCATTTCTGGAGTTGCAACTGTGACGACTCTTCCAGGACGGGGTCATCCTCCATGCTCTGTCCACCCATCTTTTCGCTGTAGCATATGAAGGAGCATCTTTAGCTAGTGTCCTTACCATATCATTATAAATACCCTTTGGTGTTCAACGATATTCGGATATTCCAATAGATAACTTTCATAAAAACCCTCATCTTTTTCAAAATCCACGTACCAATGTAAACGTCTTCAAATTGAATAGCATCATTTAAGAACAGATAAATTGGCAACGTGGACCAGACAAATCAGAAAGATATTTCATATCCACGTTACGTAACTAGCATCGGAAAAGTGGGAGGGTTGTGCGCAAGTAATCCAGGATAACACCACCTTCTGCTATTTTGGTGGCAGATGGCCGTCCTTAGTCTGCCTTGATTGGTCTCGTTGGTTTATGGATATTCCTTTGTGTTTGATGTTTCTGTGTTGCGTTGACGTTCCTTGTCCCTTTTGTATCTCTTTCTGTGCTTGTCTGCTCTATGTTTCTGTATTGGGTGTTTTGTTGTTGGTGCTGCAACCTGGTGTTGTTGGAGATTCCCTCCTGTTTAGCTTGGAAAATATGTCTTTCCATCAGCTGATAAAGCAGCTAACAACACCATCATCATTTGAAAACGTTACTACATATCAATTTTTGTTTTGGAACTTTCGTCTACTAATACGTTCATCAAAAGCAGTGCAAGTGTATCTAAAATTTTGAACAAGCATAACAGTGAACTGTCGTCATTCAATATCTCTATTTCTAAATTCGATCTCCCAACACTATATTACATACCGAAACTGCACAAGTCTCCTTACAAACCATTTATTGCTAATTCTAGCGTCTGCTCTACTACAATTATGTCTAGAAATCTGATGTTAGCACTTACGGCTATGAAAGAACACGTTACTAGATATTTTGAAATTGTTCTAAACAGGAACGATGTAAATTTATTTTGGTCTTTTAAGGTGGCTCAATAATCCAAGAATGTCAGAGCAAAAAAAAAAATATTCTGTTTATTTGACATTCATATCTGATGATTTATTTTTGTAATTAAGATTACATATCATCGTTCATTTGTTTAACTGGTGGTCCTCTGAATATACATGTGTAAACCAATTCCGAGATTGTCGCAAAACAATGAATTTTGATAAATTCATGTGGTGGAGGTTTTTGTTTGTTTGCTTTGGTTTCTGTTTAAACCTGATTTTGTATGCCTTCGGTTTCTGATTTCTTAATCATCGATTGTGTGCGCTGTATACAGAGATATGGTCAATATCCATATTAATAGTGAGATGAAGGTAATGAACATACCAGCAATGGAAACTAAGCGATTTCAACACACGTATGATATATTTGTGTAATATTGCTTACCTTCTGTTTGATATTAATGAGATAAAGAAGATCCTGACGATAATCTCAACAGCACTCACAATAGAGCACTATGTTGAGCATCGACGGACCCCTAGCACGCTAGAGGTGGGATCAGGTGCCCGGGAGGAGTAAGCCTCCCCTGTTGGCTAGCCGCACCCGCCGTCGATGTTAATGCACGATAAAGAACACAGTATATAAAATACATGCACTGTCTGACGTTATGTCTATATAGAAAGTGCTATGGCGACCATGTCAGGGAAATATATTCAAAACACTTACTGTCAAGAGCTTCTTCACTGTTTGAAAATAAAGAAAATTTGACTAATTAGCATATAATATGCATGATTTGAGATACACTTATTTCATTATTGACTTTCAATTTCCAAACATTGACATTTTTATAGAAAAAAGAACATAAATTGAAAAAAAATATCTGGGTCCAGTTTGTTTCAAATGATTTCTATAAGGTTCATCATATCAAAATTATAGAGCAATTAGTTCGAAACTTTTCATTTTCTTACTGCAACATGAACAGCAATTATGTATCTTAATTGTAATTTATGGATAGCAGAGTAAAGCTCAATTAAAACATTGCGAAAAGTGATAGATTTAAAATATCAGACAGATCTTACCCTTTTTTGCTAATACAGCTGTCTTTGCTGGTGTACTTGATGATGATGATGATGATGATGCTGCTGCTACTACTGTAGTTGCTGCAATATCATAGAGTCTCAATAGTTAGGTCATGTAAAATAAATTACATTTCTGAGATAATAAGGCCTAAACAAGTGTCCCAAGGGGGCCATATTGCTCACCGGAGTTATTGCCGAAGGGCTGAAAATGGCTAAATTTGTAGAAGACATTGACTATAAATAGCTTCCTGTAAGGTTTTGTGAAATTCTATTCAGCAGTTACGAAAATGTCGAAAATGCTTCAGTCAAACAGAACCCTATAACATAAGTCATGTTTGTTCATTAATCGGCGTGGAAAACACAAGCGTGGTAGTGGACCTTGAAAAAAAATTGATAAAAAATTGATGTACTTGATGATGCTGCTGATGATCGATGGTGCTGCTGGGTCCGTCGCTGCTTATTTTGTGCTCTATTGTGAGTGCTGTTGAGATTATCATCAGGATCTTCTTTAACTCATTTGAGTACTTGCTGCCTTTAAGGTTTCATGAAATTCTGTGCAGCGGTTGCTGAGGAAATGTAAAAAATGTAACAACCAATCAGAGCCCTAGGCGGCCATATTTACTTATTGACAGACCGGCCCTGATAAAAATAACTTTATGGACCTTGAGTATTCACTTCCTGTAAACCTTAACATTCTTTTGTTAACCGATAGGCATAAAAAATATAAACTTGGTAGAGGACTATGAATAATTGGTTCCTGGGCACCTGGTCTCACTCCCATATCGGGGGTTCGCTTCTTTAGATGTGGTGGAGGTTTTGTTTGTTTGCTTTGGTTCCTGTTTATCCTGATTTTGTATACCTGCGGTTTCTGATATTCTGAATTTTCGATATTATCCATATTTGTCATAAATACATGATATAGGGATACTTATTCCACATTGAAACCATTCTCGTGATTATTTTCACCATAATATAATCAAATATATCTTTCTTTATTGATAAGGTTTTCAAAGAGTGAAATAGCTAAAACTTTTCCCGAAACGTACATTTTGGGCACCCCACCCAAAATGAAAATCTGAAAGAAGTACCCAGTACCCTTATTTGTCATCAAAGTGATAAGAAGTCTTTGCCAGAAGTTATTTTCTTTTACATTGTACATATTTCTCTACCACAAACTCTGTTCTTAAAAAAAATTATAAAAAAGTACATGTTATCGTTCATCCTGATTCAAAATACTTGGTTGTCATAGTAACGATTTTGAGGGGGAAGGGGTAAGATACTCAGTAATGTTTAAAAAAGGGGACGATTCTGAAATAAGTAACAAAGAAGATGAAATATCTAGATATAGTTATATTTTAAAAGGCGTTAACAATGTTAAATATGCGGGGTTTTTTTTCAAAGTACAACGAAGGTGGTTATAAATCGCCGGGTGTCGGAGATACGGAAATATGAAAAAGAGAAATTGATAAAAGTAAACGGAAGCGTTTTAAAACATTTTGACGTTCAAGGTCAATAAGTGGACGTCACTCACCTCCCTCGTTTTCGTAAATGCGTGCCGTTATCTGTAAATTGGATATGTCTTTGAACAAAGCAGTGTTAAAACTAAAATTCACTAGCTCAAAGTTTTTAAATAGGTAAACTTTGTTCGATAGCATCTCGCTGCAAAGTACGAAAGTTGAAAAATTGAAGAAATATTCTTTTAACAAAAAGAAATTTAGAGAAACTAAACTTAAAATATCTTTTCTGTGGTACGACGTACGGCATTTACATATCACAGCTCATCCGGTACGTTAGAGCATGTACTGATGTTTTGGATTTTCACAGTAGAAATGTACGGAAACTGTAATTGTAACAATATGGCCTCTGCCCCGCTATATTTATGGTGAATTACATGTATCATTTTATGTCGGGGAATTTGCTCTCTGTAGCAAGAGAAGTAACTCTTAACTAAATCGCTGCAGAACACGATAGTAAATTATTCAAGGATGATGTTAATATTATTAAGTTAAAACGATACTGACGATTTATTCTCATAAAGATAATTTTGAAACAAGATTAGAAACAGAAATTCTCACTTAAAACGTTATTGTAATATTAGTCTTGGAAAGTTTAGAGATTGATGAGAACTCAATTACAAATTTGCTTTATATAAACATTAACGAAGTACCTATCAGTTATTCAGTCTCAAAGTTGAGAAGGCAAGGCATACTCATTAGAATTTCCATAGGAACGGTTCCTACACATATACCTATATCTTTTTTGGAGTGACCTTTTTGCAAACAAAAAAATCTTATTAAAATAACCAAAATTGTTTGAAGTATACCATTGGTCACTGGCGAGGGTTAAGTACCCGAAACGTGCATGTCTGGTCCATGCTGCAAATTATTCTGTTCCTAAATGATGTAATTGAATTTGAAGACGTTTTACATTGATCATATCCCTATCGTAGTTCAGTAGTTAGCATCCTCTGACTGCATGCAACACCCACCGTGAATGCCAAATAGAAATATGTTTAACGTCTTCAATTTCATTGGCATCATTTTAGAGCAGATAGATTTACAGCAATGACCAGGCATGCACGTTTCGGTAACAAACCCTCGTCAGTGATCCTAAATGTAAACAATGTAATATGACCAAAATCTGTGAAAATTATGTCCTAATATACCAAAAAGACAAATATAGATAATGACCATATCCCTGTATACAGCACAAAATCGAATACTCAGAAAATCAGATACCGAAGGCATACAAAATCAGGATAAAACAGGAACCAAAACAAACTAAAACCTCCACCACATGAAAAGAAGCGATCTCTCGATATAGGAGTGAGACATAGCGAAATGGCTGGGATATGATGCTACATGTACATGACCTAGGTTTTAAAAATTTGAGAAAATTTTGTAAACACATTTTCAAATGCGATTGAAGAAACGACCAACCGAAATTTATCGAACTTGGATACATGTGCTCATGTGCTCTCGGGGACTCTTGGTCCACCAGCAGTGACACTCACCAAGTGGTACAAATGTTTAACGTCTTCAAACTCATTAGCATCATTTTAGAGCAGATAAATTTACAGCATTGACCAGAAATGCACGTAAGAATTAAGTTAAGTACAAATGCATGGCAAAAGAGGAATTATACTTATTGATATTGTATAGCCTAAAATTAGTTACGTTGACATATTAGAAATGACGTTTGTATGAAATTAAACTTGCAACCTGAATGTAAATAGTACCCCATGTGCATTTGATATATTTATTATGTTCTACCTTTTGTGCGACCTTGATCATTTAGAAATGTCCTTATGCATCCTTATTCTGGCAGTAATACCATTTGCAGCTGTCTTTGCACATAATGCAATATCTGCAACCAACGGGCGAGTTATGAGATTTGCAAAAGCCAAAAAACGTTTCAAGTTAGTCATTAAACATGTTTGCGATAAGCAATACTCAACATGTTGTTCTCAATCACTGGCAAGTTTGAAGAAATGTCAGACATGCAATAGTGCAAAGTGGTTTTTGCTTTTTGACAATTTCGTCCTGCCCTGCCAATCTCCTGAATATAGTTAGTCACAGATCTTGGGGGACGTGCATGTATAACTTGTGAAACAGACGATGAATCATAACTCATCCCAACCAAAAAGAAGTAGTGAAATGACAAATATGGATAATGACCATATCCCTGTGTACAGCACAAAGTCGATAATTCAAAAAATCAGAAACGGAAGGCATACAAAATCGGGATAAGACAGGAACCAAAGCAAACAAATAAAAACCTCCACCATATGAAAAGAAGCGAAAATAAGTCTATGCTGTTGGTCATCTTTTTTTCAAGTCTGACAATATTTTCTCAAAAAAAATCAGCATCTTGGTTAGAAAAAAAAATAGCACCAAACATTGCGTCATCTAAAGTGGGTTCATAAAAAAGCTTAACAAGCATACCTCATAGCAAAGAACATGTACTGCATAGGAAGAAACATTAATGTTACGGGGTACATGTATGCAGGCCCTAGTGATTTGAGTTGCTCCATGTCTGTAATGAATATTTCTTCATAAATATCAATACAACTACCCTGATCTTTCTTAATTATTTCTAAGTAAAAGTAAGTAATCTCCGGAGTTCTGGAGATGACAACAGGCTTTTAAGATCCTTTGGCAGCTTATTAAGTTGGCTCTCTCTTAATGTTCCACCCATATATAAAAATGGAACAACAGGGAAAAAAGACTTCAGAGAACCGGTTTCAGCAAAACTTTTCCTAAACTTCTCCCCCCTGGAAGTAAAATTATTAAAATGCTTATAAATTTCTCGTGTCAATTATACAGTTCATAAAAATGGTTATTTAATAATGTGTCTTTTAATTTGGACAGAAATTAACATCTTAAGATAATTCTTACACGTTTCTCAGAAATTGGAAAACTTTACATGATAGATAGATTGATAGATAACATGAATTTGTCCTCTGATAAATATTAATTGCTGAGCAGTTCACTTTCTTCTCTGAGTTTACCTATAGTCTTTCAGTTTCAAATGTAAATTGCAAATCAGCTGTCAATGGTTAAGTAACTAATAACATTATTATAACATAAATTAGTTCGAAACAATCAATTTGGACAAATATATAACAGAACTATTTCAAACGGAACAAAGCCTTTTAAAAGTATATTTTCCTTTAAAATTTCCAATTTCATAAAAAAAAGTCCCCTCTGCACACAAAGACTTTGGGTTTTTTTCTCTTTTATTTTCGAATTAGAACAATTCAAACGTGGTAGAATATAAAATGACATATTCAAAAATTAAGTCTACCAATCATCAATTTTGTGACATTCATAAATTACAATAGCTCCAATTTTGTTTTTTAAGACAATAAGAATGCGTCTGCATTTTCCGAGGCTGTTCAAACCTCTGGATTGCATGTTCTTCATATCAGCTGTTATAGATAAGGGAAAGAATAAATGATGAGATGAAGGGCTTCTTTCCAAAAGGGATTCGATCCTAGGCTCACGCCATCCTTCTTATGCTTTGTTCACCACTAACATTAGATAAACGAGAGTCGTGAACATAGAAATTAATCATTCCTATATTGCAAGCTGTTTGTTTTATTTGTATACAGGGATATGGTCATTATCTATATTTGTCATTCCTACATCAAACTACATTTTATCAGTGAGTGCGAGTAGAATTACATGTATCATAAAGACAATGCAAAGCATATCATCTCCTCCATTGTTACAGAGCTGAAGTTTATTATTTGCTTGATTAATTTCCGTTGTGATCTTGACCTTGCACTTGTACTAACATCAAATGATTTGTAGTGTACACTAGGTTTTTATTATAATGGAATCTGACCTTCAAACACATACATATTCACCGTGGGGTATCACGTGATACACGAATGATATGTTCCACGGGAATCCCCTTTGATTGAACTAAGTTTATACTGTCTAAATCTACTTTAAATGAATTTACTTTAGACCTATGATATGATCATTATTATCAATTATATGATGGTAATTTATTCTGGTCAAGAATAGACGTGTATTCGAAGAACACTTGTACAGAAATTTTTCAATGCTCGCCACATGTTATGATATGGTGCACGGACAGATACAAAATTTTCTGTTTCACTTGATACCCCACGGTGATGTGATAACCTTGAAAAAAAAATGTTATTTTCCTTACATCATGAACAATTGAAGTTCATAACTTGTCGAGGAACTAAAGTTATCTGACAGAACAAGGGGTTCTCTTTCATCTTTCACTCTTTGTTGTGAGCTTAACCATTTGACTCTATAACTTGAAAATATATGAGTCAATCTCTTACCATTGTTAATAAAACAAAGACAACCTATGGTTTGAAAGTCAGGTGTTAGTGTATAAATAGCCTTACAACAATAATTATATGTCATAGTCTAGACCCTTGAATAATGAAAATAAATGCCATCAGCTTATAATCAGTGAATATTTTTACGACGTATTACGCTTCCTGATTCGCCATACTCCAAACCAATGTTTAGCGTTTTCAAAGTCATTAGCATCATTTTAGAGCAGATTTTACAGCATGGACCAGACATCAGTGATCCTCAATCTAAACAGTGTAATATGGCCAAAATCTGTGAGAATCATGTCCTAAATATACCGAAATACGTAGCAAGATGGCTTGGATATGATGCTACAGGACCCAGGATATATTATTAGGTTTATTTTTTTTTCAACTGCGTTTGAAGAAACGACCAACCGAAATTGATCGAACTTGGCTACATGTGCCCACGGGACTCCTGGTCCACCAGCAGTGACACTCACCAAGTGGTACAAATTTTGAACGTCTTCAAATCAAAACCAAAACTAACGCAATTCTCCGGTTAAAACGTTTATTATCTTTCATAAAAGAATTATATGACGCAATTTTCCGGTTAAAACGTTTACTATCTTTCATTATAATTTTATATTTTCATGTGGTGGAGGTTTTTGTTTGTTTGCTTTGGTTCCTGTTTTATCCTGATTTTGTATGCCTTCGGTTTCTGATTTTCTGAATTATCGATTTTGTTCTATATACAGGGATATGGTTATTATACATATTTGTCATTATAAGTTAAATTTTTAAAAACAGATATATATTGCAATATTTACAATTTTCAATCACATCAGTTGTGGTCTCCTAAGGCTCTCGTAAAGATATGATTAAGGTAATTCAAATCCCGAAAATTTTCCATAGACTTCCATTATAAGGGTTTTCCCAGTTGGGCTTCCATACTTCTGTGAAAATCGGCGATTTCAAAAATGAGTCATTTATCATAAGACAGAACAATAATTTATCTACCATTTAATGTTATAAAAAATGGGGGTTACCGTTGCTTTTCATCCTCTAAATTTAGAATGAATAAAAAGGTGAAAAAGTGAAAAATTAAAATTTGAAAGGTACCCCTCGTTATAAAACCCATATAATTTCTGTTCATGTCATAATTAATGAGAAATTAATATACGACGTGAAAGTCTATCTATTGTACTTTCACTCATGTGAATATTAGCCAATCACAAACGCGCGTTCATTCAATCCGAGCTCCAATTTTGGGTAGCCAAAAACGGCCCATAACTCGTTTTAAATCAATGGGATATTCATACCTAAAGCAAAAATGTGAAATGACCTACATTTGACAAATTGTGTCATCTTGGTATTTTCTTGTTATTCTATTCTATTCTGAGTTTAAATCAATAGTCATTACTATCAAACATACCTAAACAGGAAAATTATGGGTTCTTAATCAAGCCTACCCCCCTTTTTAGTACGTAATTGATCAATAAATTGCCAAAAGTTAATGACATTTTTGTATTGTAAATTGATTTATAGGAAAATATTTGAAGTATACGTTGTCACATTTACTATCAATGTAATATTCTATCTTTACTCTTTCTTCATGTCAAGAGACCGAGAGAAAACAATAAGTGTAACAGGAGTTATCTCATCTTGAAGAACGTTGGTGATGTTTGCGCACCATACTTCCAGAAATCGAACAAATTCCATGAAACTATCGAAGGCAACGATGAGAATGCTTGCTGAAAAGATAGATTGCAGTCCACACTTCTCATTCTTACAAAGAAAATTTCCTTCAAATACCAATTGTGTGCAACATGCCATTTTATAAATGTGACATACTCGTAAAAATTGCAATTATTTTATGGGGGTATACTTGCACGAAGTTGTCTAGGTGGAGGAACATCGATGTAAAATTCAAACTTAATATATTAATTCTTTCATCAATAATAGTAGAAGTTTTCAGAATTAATTAAAACGACGCAGGGGGCATACCAAACCTATGTAAGGGGAATAACTTCGAAAAAAAAGTGAAATTTTTAGAAAATTCGACATCCTGTCTTTCGTAACAAAATCTCGTCATTTTGAGATTTTTAAATTTGGCCAAACAATATGAAAATATAACGTGAAATAGCTATACATGTAATTCATTCTAGGTGAAAAAAGTTACAAGATAACCTTTTGTCTGAAAATTAATGGTACTTTTCTCATTATTTTAGTCAATTTTATGTGTTTTTGATGCCTAAACTTTGGGTCGCTGGATATCAACAGATACGCTTCTAGAAAAAAATGTTATATTTTCTTCGTGTATAAACATCAATTTACTGTCAAAAAGACTTAAAATAAAGCAAGAAAAGGAATTGCTTCCGGTTTCACAATTTAGGAAACACCCCCCTTCCTTTTTCCAGTATATTACGTAAATGGCCTACAAATCATAAAGTTTGCTTTGAACACCACACTTTTGTACAAAGAAATAATAAATAAGTCCAGAGGCATCGTTTGGTATCAAATTGACCAAAATCTCATTCCTATTTAGATATGATTAAGGTAATTCAAATCCCGAAAATTTTCCACAGACTTCCATTATAAGTGTTTTCCCAGTTGGGCTTCCATGCTTCTGTGAAAATCGGCGATTTCAAAAATGAGTCATTTATCATAAGACAGAACAATAATTTATCTACCATTTAATGTTATAAAAAATGGGGGTTACCGTTGCTTTTCATCCTCTAAATTTAGAATGAATAAAAAAGTGAAAAAGTGAAAAATTAAAATTTGATAGGTACCCCTCGTTATAAAACCCATATAATTTCTGTTCATGTCATAATTAATTAGAAATTAATATACGACGTGAAAGTCTATCTATTGTACTTTCACTCATGTGAATATTAGCCAATCACAAACGCGCGTTCATTCAATCCGAGCTCCAGTTTTGGGTAGCCAAAAACGGCCCATAACTCGTTTTAAATCAATGGCATATTCATACCTAAAACAGTAAAATAAACTTTGCTTATGATACGCGATAACGTGATTCGGCCCAGGTTTTATTATTTAGTCAACAGATTTGGACCTTTCTTATGTATTATGATTTATCGTTAAATACCGGTATATGATTTTTATATCGCAATATATTATCGCCGAGGTACATATCGCGGTATATCGGTATTATCGCACACCTCTACTGATTGGGAGCCCTGCATATGGCCATTTGTATAGATTTTACCATGTGATTATAGGAGTATAACCTCAGTGGTTCGGTACGAAGTCACATAGTAACAGAACCTTAGCAACAGAGTTTTAAACATATTTAAACGTCATTTCAGCGAGAAAATGGAATGTAAATACATGTATGTAATCACATTCCAATAAGACAATTAATCTAATAATATTCAGCGGTCATCGAGAAGTTTTTACAACTTACCAGACATTTTTTGAGTTTTTTAAGAAATTCAAGTATGTTTAAAAAGAAATTGAAATATTGTACCAGAACGAAGCAATTTTTCCAGATTTGTCTGGTCTGTCTGGTGACTTTAGGATTGACTGCAATAATATTGGGAATATTTCTTAATAATTTATGGGTTGGAAGGGATGCATATATAAAAGGGATTACTGTGTCTCAAATATGCGTAGACATAAAAACTTCCCTCACTGCTTTGAGTTGGTCCGTCGCACAGTACTCGGTCGCCATAGGCTGATAGATCAAAATTGCTACATACATGATACCAGTACCTGTGCACAGTGCAGTACCCGAGTTCACCTACTAGAAATGTAGAGGCGGGATCAATGTACACTGAGCTGATCTAGCTTATACAATATATTGAAAATAACTCCGCTTCGCTTTGAGGGCTTTGTCGTAATTCATTGGAAATTTCAATCAAAACTACCGTGCAAATATCAAAAGGGCAAATATTCACTCCTGCGCAAGATACCTGAAAACAAATGGAAAAATCATGCTCTTTCCTGAGCCAACTAGCAGATTCACGATCAGATCATGACCCTTGATTAGTGTAGAAATTGCATCTATCTGGTTTTCAGTCAGATCAAGGTGGGAATATAACAGTCCCCCACCTCTAAAATTATTTCTGTTACCCTTTCTTCTGTAGCCAAGTTGAATGTATTTACTCAACCTCGTTCATTCGCTCGTCCAAAAAGAGATCCTGCATTTTGCGTTTCCTCTCTATGTCTTTCCATTCGTCTTACTTTATCATACCTTTTATATTAAGACAACTAATTTGTGTTCCTAAGGTAAAGCATCCCTCAGGTCAGGATTCTGGAAATTTTATGCCTGGATACCCTATTTTTCTCTCAGAATATTGTTCAGATTAGCAAACTAATATGGTTTTTGGAAAAGAAACTTTCATAGTTACATTTCATCACACCTAAAAAGAGATTTTTCTTACTTTTCCCGTAGGGTCCAATGTTAAAGTTCAAACGGCTACACTCTCGGTAAAATCATGAAACCGAGAGTTATATTTTGTTTGTTAATTAGGTTTAACATAAGCTTTGAATCTGGGGAAATGAAAACATTGTTATATAGGAAATATGAGCATCTGAGATCTGAGGGATGATCTACCTTAAATCTTCAGCTAAGTTATTGCAAGATCCTTGCAGAAAAGTAGTTCGGCTGAGGTACTTTTCCAGATGTAGTTCCGAACGTAATCGGAAAAGGCCGCTTCTGTGAGGAATGCACGCATTATAGGACTGTCATGGTTCAGCCGGTTCGGTTCGGTTCAGGAAAATGAACCGCGTTTCTCGTTTTTTTTTCGGTTGAGTTAGAGTTTGTGTTGTTTAATTCGACAATAGAGTGAAATTATATAAGAATAAGAAATCAACAAGTTATTCTTGTTCATTTTCTGCTTTGAAATCATTTTTCTTCGAGATTTTATCAAAATTCATCTAAACAACCAAACTAGGACACTCAGAGGACTTCTTAGACTCCACCTGTCAAACAAACAGGTGCAAAATTACAATCAAGAAGTGAAACAACACATTTCATTCACAATCTCCGAATTTAAATAGTTTCCACGGAGCTGTTGCGACGGGTGTTGCATGTAGTCGGGAGACGGGTACTGACTCTCCCCGGGCACCTTGTCTCACTTCGGAATGTTGTTCATCCCGGCGTTCGCAACCGCCGATGAGAATTCTCACGATTTGGCCTTGCCTTCTCGACTTTGAGACTGAATAACTGTTGGGTACTTATTTGATGCTTTTTTGGTGAAATACGACAAAGTACCCAATCACAGTCTGTGTATCAAACAAAATTGATAAACTACTGATTACCAGATATAACCAAAAATAAAAAAAAAAGAAGAACCGAACCGAAATCCGTAAAGTACAATCCGAATCGAACTGACCAAAGCTAGAACCGCGATTAACCATGACAGCACTAACGAAATTACATCCTTGCTTGCAGCTTTATTTATCTACGCGCGTTGCCAGGGAATACGAGCTTGCAGATGTCAACAAAGATGGCAGACAAAACCCCGACGAAAGATATCCACATAGATTGTTCTCTTTGAGTTCCGGAATTTCAACTAAATTTTCGTACGCGTTATGTGGCAGGAAATGCAGAAAGGAGTGTTTTAAGAACAAAAACTTCCATCATTATTTGGCGATAATTCTCATTTCAACGACAACTATGAGTTACTTTTGTCAGAGAACGCTTCACTTCGCTGAAATTGTTTTTCTTCAGTTTCAAAATTTGCAGAGTTTAAAGAAAATGCCTTTAGTTTCATTTTTGCGGAAGACAACATAAAGCGATTACGCAATTCGCCACAAAGTTCATCAGGGGGACAAAAGTACACCACAATAATTGAAAAGAAGCAGTGACTCCTCGTACGACAAACAAATGGTCAAGTTAATCGTATTGAGTTAGCAAGGTTTTAGGGATTAAATGACATCTTTATATGTAATTGATCCAAATTGAAAGTTCCATTAGTTTGTTCTACGTTGAAAAATAAATAAAGAGTAAACGTTGTGTTCTTCCTTATTTCTTGTTGGTGTTCACAAGATTGCATAGTTATATAGGAGAAAATGACAACACCCATTTTCTAAGACCTTTTGGGGTCAACAAACAAATTATGAGGTGCACATTTTAGATCATATACTTTTGATATTGCAAAAAGAATTAACTTTCTATTATTTATCCTTTCTTTGAAATTGTGACCAAATGATTACATAGTTACATAGAAGAAAATAACCACACCTTATATCTAAGACCCTGGGGTCAGGGGTTCAAACAAAATATCAGGTATACAACTAGACCATAGACTCATCATGATACAAAACGAATAATCTTTTCATCATTTATAGTTTCAGAGGACTTAAAAACAACAAGGAATGTTCAACGGACGGGACGGACGACAGACTGAGGGTGGTCGTAGTAGAGCTAGAGCTTATGAAATGACAAATATGGATAATGACCATATCCCTGTTTACAGCACAAAATCGATAATTCAGAAATCAGAAACCGAAGGCATACGAAATCAGGATAAAACAGGAACCAAAGCAAACAAACAAAAACCACCATATGAAAAGAAGCGAACTCCCGCTATGAGAGTGAGACCAGGTGCCCAGGAAGAGTAAGCATCCCCTGTTTGCATGCAACACCCGTCGCTTCAATTCGGTAGAACTGTCACATCCGGTTACTTCCATTTTGGAAGATATAGAGTACAATCTTTGGTTGGATGGTTCAAATGGTCTATGACAGAAAATCATCCACCATTCTGGAGAGTGGGACATCATAGTGTATGACGAGTTCCCCATATCGACCGTAGAACTTCTTCAGTGACGATGTTAGTCGGTCACAAACATATCCCTGACTGAGAAGCTTATCTGAAAGACGCCTAGCTCTCAGAACAAAATCCGTATATTTGGTACTTGCTCTGGCATAGCGTATCAACTGAGATATGAACACGCCATAAGCAGGCGATGAAGGGATGTTGCTACTCAGAAAAGGAAAGTTTGTAATGCAGAAATTGAAGTCGTCACGTTTGTCATAGAGTGAAATGTTCACGTGACCATCAGTGTCGTAGGACAACATTATGTCCAAATAGGATGCTGAGTTATTTGTCTCTGTAGTTTCTTTGACTTCAAGCTCCGAAGGATAGATACTGCTCAGGTAATCCGCGAATTTTGGATTATTGATGGACAACACATCGTCTATGTATCTGTAAGTGAAGTTGAAGTCAAGAGCTAAGTATCTTTTCCCTTCAGAGACCAAAGATTGAATGAATTCAGCTTCGCACGAGTAAAGGAAAATGTCGATAAGGAGTGGGGCACAATTGGTCCCCATTGGAATTCCGACAATTTGCTGGAAGACCTTTCCTCCAAACACCACAAAAATGTTGTCGATCAGAAAGTTTAACATCTGAATAATATCTGTTTCAGTGTACTTATTTTCGGAATCGGACTTTTCTTTTACAAAGTAGGTTTTGTCATAGTTAACAACAATAAATTAGTATTTGCGATTACCGTTCTTACTTGTAAACGCATTACTTATAATTTTTGCGAGTCTTTCTTTCAATTTAGAATGTGGAATTGTAGTGTAAAGTGTCGAAAAATCAAAGGCTTTGATCGAATGGACTCTACTAAAATGAGTGGATTTCAGATGTTCTAAAAGTTCCTTCGAATTCTTTAAAATCCACATCTGGTTGATACCACTGCGAGAATATACTGTCGAACAATATTTTTGAAGCCCAGATTTGATTTCAGATAAAAAGAGCTGATTTGTGGTTATCTATTATTTCAGAGGCAGAAAGGTTTGTTGGGGTGTAAGTGGGATTTCCAGGTGTCGAATTTAAACCCAACTCTTTAACTAGACTGTCGAAATAGTACTTTTTGCAAGTAAATGTGTAATTATGTGAGGCTTTGTCCGCTGGTGTGATAACATAATGTTCTTGGAGGTAGGTAAGCTCTTTGATAACATCAGGGTCTTTAAATATAGACACGAATCTGGTGTTCACAGTTGATTTTAATCGGTTGATTCTAGATAAAAGTAACCCTCTGATTGATTTTATCCATTCGGAAAGGGTGTCGAGCTGTACATCCTCTTTCTTTGCCCAACGTCTTGCATATTCCTCACAAGAGTCCATGATAATTTTGACATTTTGGTTCCATGTAAAGGACATACTTTCTCTGTATTTGGGACCCTTTTTTAACAATTCTCTCAACTTGTCGTTCTTGACTATACTAAGGTCACCAGTAATAACGTGTCCACAAGGAGAGTAGTTGAAATCCGATGAAAACCTGCATCAGGAATTTAACATTCCATCTGGTTATATAGTTTAGGTTGACTAGATGCTCGTCCGTATGTATTTAGTATTTCAAAATTTGAAATATCTTAACCTTGATTTTCATTTCAGAAACTATTTAAACGATTCTACAACAAAGCCACCTCAACACAGCCTATCCATGCTGTAAATTTATCAGGTTTTAAATGATGCTATTGAATTTAAAGACGTTTAACACTTGTACGTTATCCTACTTCAAGATCATTCTCAAGAATTCTGATGTAAGTTTGAAAGTACAGTCAAACTTCAGAGCATGCTTTGATTTCTGTGTTTGAAAGTAAAGTCAAACGTCGGAGCACACTTTGATTTCTTGACAATCGTGAAGGAGATGATACGCGAGCAGTTATTTGAGGTTGTAGATGGTTCAACATCAGCAAGAGCAAACTTGAGGCCAAAAAGCAGAAGCATGGTAAGATAATTCAAGAAATAATAAGTTCCTATGGTTATGATTTCACTACATTAAAGTCATGCCATGACACTACTGTTGTCAACTCTGTCAGTGGGGTCTCCAGATCATTGCACTCAACAACACAGCACAGGAGGGTGATATAATGAGGGTAATACCAAACCTCATGATATGCATCCAACTATTCTTTTCGCATTCGAAGATATCAAAATACATGGTTGAGTGCATTGATATTATCATGAAATGCGAAAATCTTTCACCTTTGGAGAGTACTAAATTTTGGAGGGTTTCTTTGTCAACAAGAGAGGTGGCCAAGGAAACAAAAGTAGAGGCTGATCTGGTTCAAGTGCACGCTGTGAGAAATCAAAGAGAAAATGTCTGGAAGACAATGCCCTCCATTTAGATTCAGGGAGCCCACTCTCAGAGTTGACAACAGTCAGCTCATACAAACAATAAAGGCTATCACAGACAGGCTGCATGTGGGCATGATAGACACTTCCATCACAGAAGGGGGAAGAAATTGGAGAAAATGAGGGATTTCCTGAAATCTACCTTAAAAAAACCTACAGCATGGCATGAATACTGTTGACAGCTCCTCCATAGAAAAAGTCTACATGATAAAATAAAAACTCAATGCCAATAATTTTTTCAGCCTCTCTTAAACTATGTCAATTTGATAGAACATTTAGTACTCCATGTATCATGTGTATTAACCTTGAAAAGTACTATGCTTATAAGAATTAGAAAGGATGGCGGTGGGAGACAGACCAGTCTCTAACCTCCTGAAATTCTATATGTTCACTATTACTATAATTACTTATGTATCGTAGACATATTAATTATTCCACTTGATAAAGACCGAGAGTCTGAACAATTTGTGGACATTGAACAAATCATATATACTCGTCCTTAAGAAACCTGACCAACTTTTATAAATAGACTTTATCCTACACACTGCAACACGAAATAAGTGTTGCTATAAAAGAAGGGAGAGGTTGTCCAACTAGACCCTGTTGCAGCACCAACAGCAATGAGTTAAAGAAGATGCTGACGATAGTCCGAACAAGACTCACAATAGAGCACAAAATTGAGCATCGACGGACCCCTAGCAAGCTAGAGGTGAGACCAGGTGCCCGGAACGAGTAAACATCCCCTGTTGGCTAGCCGCATCCGCCGTCGATGTTCATGCACGAAAATTAAAACAAAATATACAATACATGCATTTTTTTAGTTAATGTCTATAATAAACTGTTATGGCGACAATGTCAGGAAAAATTATTCAAAACACTAACTGTCAAATTATTCGAAGGGAACTTTTTTACTATCTCCAAACGGCAAAGGGCATCAGTGTGACACAAATGAGTTACAGAATATCCTGACGATAATCCCAACAACACTCACAATAAAGACAAAATGGAGCATCGACGGACCCCTAGCATGCTAGAGTTGGACCAGGTGCCCGGGAGGAGTAAGCATCCAATGTTGGCTATCCTCATCCACCGTCGATGTTCATGCACGAAAGAAAAACAAAATATTAATGCATGCACCATCTGAGGTTATGTCTATATACTAGTAGAAAGTGAGACCCGATGCTAAAACACAAACACGAGCTCAAGAATAGACGAAAAAGAGACATACAAACATGAAACACAAGACTACACATAAATCAACGAGACCAATGGGCAACCGGTGCCGACTTTGGATGGCCATTTGCCACACAAGTAGCAAATGGTGTGGTTGTCCTGGATTACGTGTGCATAACCCTCTCACTTATCCGATTACCCAGAGGTATCGAATGTAACCATATGGCCTCTCCCCCACAATAATTATGCAAATTGAGTATTTTGTTTTTTAATTAATTTCCATTTATTTTGTTTATGGGATATTTCCAATCGTCTAGGAGAAGATAACTCTAATTTCAAACGTTAACTTAACGATCACGTGCTAAATTGATGTAATAGAAATGATTGTCATTCCCGCCAGTGTGTAACCCTACGTCTGTCAATACGAGGTGTCCTTAGGTCACTTGACAGCAACAGAAACTATAGTGGTCCGCCTGTCACAGTTCTGGGTGCAATAGACGAAATGGCGAGGATTTGTTCTAAGTTTAGGCAACTTTGTTTATACGTCTGAATTCCAATTTAGTCATGAATTTCGATGGCGATTTCCACCTGATTGTGAAATATCCCAGGCTCCTAATATATACTGTGCGCATGATTTTGTATGTCAGAATAGAAATAGATTCATTCTCATACTGCTATAACCAACATGTAACTTTCGTATGTTAATAAACGGTAAAACTTTACCAGGACTTTTTATTTGAAGTTTACAGAATGACCTAAGTTAAATTCATCCACGGACTTCACATTTTGTAGACCCGAGAGGGCTACAATATCTTATTTGAAGCCGTGACACTAGATGATACGAATCATGGGGATATACGTGATTTATTGCCTTGAATGCAGAAGATGGACGGCGGGTGCGGCTAGCCAACAGGGGATGCTTACTCCTCCTGGGCACCTGGTCCCACCTCTAGCTTGCTAGAGGTCCGTCCATGTTTAATTATGCGCTCTATTGTGAGTGCTGTTGAGATTATCGTCAGGATCTTCTTTAACTCATTTGTGTCACACTTATGCCCTTTGCCGTGTGGAGCTCGTAAAAAAGTTCCCCGCGAGGGGTTTGACAGTAAGTGTTTTGAATATACTTCCCTGACATTGTCGCCATAGCACTTTCTATATAGACATAACGTCAGATAGTGCATGAATTTTTTATATTTTCATTTCCATGCTTCATAAACATCGACGGCGGGTGCGGCTAGCCAACAGGGGATGCTTACTCCTCCCGGGCACCTGGTCCCATCTCTAGCTTGCTAGAGGTCCGTCCATGTTTAATTATGCGCTCTATTGTGAGTGCTGTTGAGATTATCGTCAGGATCTTCTTTAACTCATTTGTACGCGAAACCAGGATTAAACTGCAGAGAAGTGATGAACATTACACTGAAATGATGTATACTTCAGGTAGGACACATTTACTTTTCTCGTGCGTATCCTCATTTTGATTGACCATGTAATTTTATCATTTTTGAATTTTTGATCTAGACAGATAGGTAAATTGATTAAGATTTTTTTCTTCGCATTTTCAAGTAAATATGACTAACGTTGACGACAAAGTGACGTCTCAAATGACTGTAATTAGTCAGGATTCCGGTTCAGGTAGTTCTGAAGGTTTTGGTTCGTCTTAGAGAAAAAGTTGTAGTACCTTTGGATTTGGTAGAATTCAGGAAAATGGCGAAGAGGCTCTTAAATGGATTGCAAATCAAGATTTGATTTTTAGTCGTATCAAAGATTTAGTCATTGATGTTAAGGAACCAATTATTCTTCCGGATCCCTTTTATTCGTTATAACGCCGGGACACAGGCGTGGCATCGGGGAGTTGGAAGGAAAAGAAACTTTAAGTTGGAAATTGTTTCTGTAAGATTTTTCAAGATGATGGTACATTACATTCAGGAGGATACTTCAATGCAACCCATATAGTTGGTTTTGTTAGGTGGTGAGCGGTGAATAGCTCGGTTTAGGCGATGTAACGCCGGTAAATGACACCAGACGGATTTCTGGGAACGTGAGAAGGTTCGTTCGGGTTTGTTGGATATACAACCCTGTCATTTGTACTTTGTGCGAGGTAAAGCGCACGTTTAATTTCGGATTATATGATGAACATCGAAGTATTCATAATCTTATGTTTGTGAGTGCTGTTGAGTTTGTGAGTGCTGTTGAGATTATCGTCAGGATCTTCTTTAACTCATTTGTGTCACACTTATGCCCTTTGCCGTGTGGAGCTCGTAAAAAAGTTCCCCGCGAGGGGTTTGACAGTAAGTGTTTTGAATATATTTCCCTGACATTGTCGCCATAGCACTTTCTATATAGACAAAACGTCAGACAGTGCATGAAGTTTATATATTAGAGCAGTTGCATTTAGTTTACTTCTTACTTTACTTCTACTTTTACCTCACCTCTACGCTTCAGTGGTCACTGTGGTTAGGGATTAGGCCGTGGTATTTAAAATTCGTTTTCCATCCTGGTGTTTTAAAAAAAAGACACCCTCCAGTTAGGCGAAAACACACAAACATCAATTTTGTATTGTTGTCAATGACATGTATTATTCTGAAATTTTATTTAAGGCACATATCCACTGTACAAGTCAGGGGAGACGGGAATGTGAGCTATTATAGCTAAGTCTTGGTTTAAATAGATCAATTTGAGCCGTTTTTCATTTCGAGTAGTAAAGCCGTAGTGGAACTTTTTTTTCAGTATGACAGGATATCTTTGGCAATCTCGAATTAATTGTGAGTGTATGCTTTTTATCTCGTATTTTGTCTCGAAAGGTACCAGTCCACACACGTTAAACAGAATATTTCACAGCCATGGCTTTACATTGTTCAATACACACCTGGCCTGAGGCGATCCAACTACAGTTACCTTTTAAAGCTGACCTGTCACTTTTTTACCATTTAAATGTGAAAGTATTATCATCAGACGGACGGACATGCAGACGGAAAGATCATTTATTTATGTAGCAAAAATTACAATGCTTAATGTTTCTTCGTCCGAAAAGGGGAAATTTACATAAAATGTACCCGTAAGTTTTATGTCTAAGATATGAAATGTACCCGAAAAACGTCAGGGTAGGTCAGCTTTAAAAGTTAACTGTAGTCGTCAATACTCGAGACCAAGATTATGTAACCCCTAACCGCAGTGACCACTGAAGCGTAGAGGTGAGGTAAAAGTAGTGGTGAAGTAAACTAAATGCAACTGCTCTATTGTTTTCATTTTCGTGCTTAAACATCGACGGCGGGTGCGGCTAGCCAACAGGGGATGCTTACTCCTCCCGGGCACCTGGTCCCACCCCTAGCTTGCTAGGGGTCCGTCGATGCTTAATTTTGTACTCTATTGTGAGTGCTGTTGAGATTATCGTCAGGATCTTCTTTAACTCATTACTGTCAGTTTGGCGATCCTATTTAAAAAAGTAGGATTTTTTTTTATTTTAAGAAAGGGAGGAATTGGTGATTATGAAGAAATAGTCGCTTAATGTTAAACGTCTTTCAATTCAATAGCATCATTTAAAACATGATAAATTTACAGCATGGACCAGAAATGTCACATCAATTTTTTTGTAAGAAGTCGAAGACGTTTTAAACACGAAAAACAAGTCGCGGCGTTGTATATAGTATAGAAATGTGTAACCCTAGTTTTGCATGTTTGTGTATGCATGATTTCACTCTGGTGATCGTGTTACAATTCTCACCTGGGATTAGAGCGTATAATGATATTGAACTTTGTTGACCTTTTCCCGGTGTTGGAGTTTATTTTGACGGTCGTCCCATGATGCAGGTTGTTAGCATCAGCTGTTATTTGTTTTTGTTTTTTAGTTTGCACGCAGACTATTGACTTGACATGTATTGACGACGTCTTACAACAATGAAAAGAGCTACTTGTCTTAATATCGTTTTATTAATTCGTTTGATCTTTTATAGAAGAAAAAAAAATTTTTGCTTGCATTTTCAGTTAAATAAACTTTAGTAAATATTAAGACGTGGAAAAAGAAATAAGTTTGGGAATTTCTTTTAAAAGATTTGACACAAGCTTCTAAATTATTTTTGTAAATTCAAAATTATGGTCAATTAGAGGTACAGAGAAAAGTCCGGTGTCACTTAACTGCCATGAACAATTAATCTCAATATGCGACCTGAACAGTGAAGCAATGATACAGACTATCATGATAGATTTATTGCTGGGAGTAATATAAACAGCGCAATGCTGAACAATGAACTTGTCAATTAGTTTCCAGATATGCAGTTTACCCTTGATCTATTAATACCTATTTGTATTATGGAACCGACTGCTGTGAAAAAAAAAGATACGGAACAAGCGTGCAGGTTAATTCTGAGAGACAATCCAAAGAGACAGAAGCCGAAGATGAAACCCGAAGCTGTGACGTCAGGTGAACCTGTGCATGATGTTACCCGTGTGGCCGGATGTGTAACCAGCCCGTCACTACAACATACGAACATTTTTTCGCTGATAATGGCAGAGTGAAATCTGTCATTGCGAAAAGAGGAACATGAACTACTTTTTACTTGTTGACCTTCCTAACAAGACGCTGAATGTATGAGAATATGAATACCCCGTCGTTTTTCTGGGTGCATGGTGTCATCCAGATTACGGGAAGATCTTGGTTACGTCACAAATGCCAAGATGCGTCAAAGGAGGTCGAGGATAGAGAAAAGACGAAATGGGTCCGGACGAAGAAGACGAGACCGTGATCCTAAGACGAAAACGAAAGAAGAAACCGATGATGACCGCGTGATGATTAACAATTAGTTTCACGATGACATCGAGGTCCAATTTATTCGTTTTACTCTTCGGAGGTTATTCAGTTCACGAAGAAGGACCAGACACGAACCATAGTTTGGGAAGAACCAAAGAAAATGATGTCATACCGTGAGGATGGCCATAAAAAGAATAAATGAATCCGTGTGATGTGTTATTTTGTGAAAAAGCAGAGTAAATGTGTAATGCTTATAATGTCATATGTTATATTAATATTGCAATTATTGATGAAATGTCATTGATGTTTGATGCATGCATTTGTATAGTAATACAATGGTATTTGATTCTATGATGCAATTGGCCTTGAAAATGTGTTTCGTTTACAGGTTATGAACATTTATTATGATGAAAATGACCGGGTCACTCCTGATGAACAGTGGAACTAAATACAATGACTTTTTATTGCATGCGCTTTATTCTATGTTTTTAATTGATATATACCAAGTGATCCCGGTGGTAAATAGTTGAATGACAAATATGGATAATGACCATATCCCTGTCTACAGTACAAAATCGATAATTCAGAAAATCAGAAACCGAAGGCATACAAAATCAGGACAAAACAGGAACCAAAGCAAACAAAAACAAAAACCTCCACCATATGAAAAGAAGCGAACTCCCGATATGAGAGTGAGACCAGATGCCCAGGAAGAGTAAGCATCTCCTGCTTGCATGCAACACCCGTCGCTTCAATTCGGTAGAACTGTCACATCCGGTTACTTCCATTTTGGAAGATATAAAGTACAATCTTTGGTTGGATGGTTCAAATGGTCTATGACAGAATATCATCCACCATTCTGGATAGTGGGACATCATAGTGTATGACGAGTTCCCCATATCGACCGTAGAACTTCCTCAGTGACGATGTTAGTCGGTCACAAACATATCCCTGACTGAGAAGCTTATCTGAAAGACGCCTAGCTTTCAGAACAAAATCCGTATATTTGGTACTTGCTCTGGCATAGCGTATCAACTGAGATATGAACACGCCATAAGCAGGCGATGAAGGGATGTTGCTACTCAGAAAAGGAAAGTTCGTAATGCTGAAATTGAAGTCGTCACGTTTGTCATAGAGTGAGGTGTTCATGTGACCATCAGTGTCGTAGGACAACATTATGTCCAAATAGGATGCTGAATTATTTGTCTCTGTAGTTTCTTTGACTTCAAGCTCCGAAGGATAGATACTGCTCAGGTAATCCGCGAATTTTGGATTATTGATGGACAACACATCGTCTATGTATCTGTAAGTGAAGTTGAAATCAGAAGCTAAGTATCTTTTCCCTTCAGAGACCAAAGATTGAATTCATTCAGCTTCGTACGAGTAAAGGAAAATGTCGGCAAGGAGTGGGGCACAATTGGTACCCATTGGAATTCCGACAATTTGCTGGAAGACCTTTCCTCCAAACACCACAAAAATGTTGTCGATCAGAAAGTTTAACATCTGAATAATGTCTGTTTCAGTGTACTTATTTTCAGAATCTGACTTTTCTTTTACAAAGTAGGTTTTGTCATAGTTAACAACAATAAATTTGTTTTTGCGATTACCGTTCTTACTTGTAAACGCATTACTTATAATTTTTGCGAGTCTTTCTTTCAATTTAGAATGTGGAATTGTGGTGTAAAGTGTCGAAAAATCAAAGGCTTTGATCGAATGGACTCTACTAAAATGAGTGGATTTCAGATGTTCTAAAAGTTCCTTCGAATTCTTTAAAATCCACATCTGGTTGATACCACTGCGAGAATATACGGTCGAACAATATTTTTGTAGTCCAGATTTGATTTCAGATAAAACTTTGGTGAGTAAGATCGATACAGATTTGGTAGAACATTTTGAGGAACCAGCGATGAAACGTTGTTTGTACGGATTCTTGTGCATTTTAGGTATGCAGTATAAGTATGGTAAATCTAAATCTAAATTGGTAGTGTCGAAGCCAAAGGAAGCAAGAGCTGATTTGTGGTTATCTATTATTTCAGAGGCAGAAAGGTTTGTTGGGGTGTAAGTGGGATTTCCAGGTGTCGAATTTAAACCCAACTCTTTAACTAGACTGTCGAAATAGTACTTTTTGCAAGTAAATGTGTAATTATTTGAGGCTTTGTCCGCTGGTGTGATGACATAATGTTCTTGGAGGTAGGTAAGTTCTGTGATAACATCAGGGTCTTTAAATATAGACACGAATCTGGTGTTCACAGTTGATTTTAATCGGTTAATTCTAGATAAAAGTAACCCTCTGATTGATTTTATCCATTCGGAAAGGGTGTCGAGCTGTACATCCTCTTTCTTTGCCCAACGTCTTGCATATTCCTCACAAGAGTCCATGATAATTTTGACATTTTGGTTCCATGTAAAGGACATACTTTCTCTGTATTTGGGACCCTTTTTTAACAATTCTCTCAACTTGTCGTTCTTGACTATACTAAGGTCACCAGTAATAACGTGTCCACAAGGAGAGTAGTTGAAATCCGATGAAGAACATTCGCAGGGAAGTGGATGTAGTGAGGGATTACTTAAATCAATACACTGCAGGAATCGTTTGTAATTGTAAATTTTAGATGCAACTGTTGGTGTGTAGCTATAGGAAATACAAGGAGTTTCTTTTCTTTTGAAATATGGTGGGATTTTTTCTGTGACAGTTTTGTGATTCAAAATTTGACCAAGATTCAAGTTATCAATACCTTTGTTTGCAAATCTTACTTTAATGAAAGGGCGGTTTGTTTTCTCCTCCGATTCATCTGATCTAACTGCTTGAAATAAACGAAAAGTAGAAATGTCCAAGATGACTCCTTGTAGTCTGTATTCTGGGGAACGTGTATCGGTATATGTGAGGTCCTTCGTATAATCGTAGATTTCGTGTAACTTCCGTAAAGGAACAGAGTATAATTTGGTACGAATATAATGCAGGCCTAGAGGCTCATTCAAAAATGGAACCAAGTCATCGAAGGAGAAACTATGTATCTCAGGCCTATTATATTTTCGAATGCCATGACTTCGAGGTCTTCTTTGTGATCTGTTGAATAAGCTAGTCACATTTACCGATTGACAACCGGGACTTGTTAAGTTTCCTATAGTGCTGATGTTGTCGTTGCACCCATAGGGCGCTGCAGTGTTAAGATTTTTTATCCAGAACTCTTCTCTGTTTCGACGGAGAGGTGTGCTCAAATTGGGATTGTTTGTGGGGTGATATATTTTCTCCAGGATTCTGACTCTCATAGATAAAACAGAATGATCCGCCTGGTCAAAATGTCGGTAAAGGAGTTGACTTCCTTTATTATTTATTTTTGACCGGTGTCCTGACATTCTTTTTCGGAGCTGGCTTTTGGTTTCGCCCACATAAATCAATCCACAAAGTGAGCACTCTATTCCGTACACAACATTAGATGTCATACAGTTAAGGTTTTCAAAACTATGCGTGTTAAATGTTTGTTTTGTGAGATTACTTGAGAATGAAGTGTCTGTTATTAGGATGTTACAAGTTTTGCAGTTCTTCATGCCACACTTAGAAATTGAGCAATCGCTTGGTGAAAATAGGTGCTCTTTTAGTATATCGACCACTTCAATCTTACAGGGCTTGATTTTAATATACCCATCTGCATGTTTATACCAAAACTCATGGTTGTTACTAACTACAAATGTTTCATCTCTAATGTCGTGTAAGCTAATTCTAGGGACACCTAAGTTACCTGTTGCGTATGTGTCCGTAGACGCAACAGGTTGGGGCCTTTTTATAGTGGGCGACGCCCCAGCCACTTTGTAGGTCTCTTGAGTTCTATCCATTTAAGCAAAAGACTGCTCGACAAGTGCCCTCGGGGACAATTTGTCCACCAGCAGTGACACATGAACAGTGGTAAAAATGACAAATATGGATAATGACCATATCCCTGTCTACAGTACAAAATCGATAATTCAGAAAATCAGAAACCGAAGGCATACAAAATCAGGACAAAACAGGAACCAAAGCAAACAAAAACAAAAACCTCCACCATATGAAAAGAAGCGAACTCCCGATATGAGAGTGAGACCAGGTGCCCAGGAAGAGTAAGCATCTCCTGCTTGCATGCAACACCCGTCGCTTCAATTCGGTAGAACTGTCACATCCGGTTACTTCCATTTTGGAAGATATAAAGTACAATCTTTGGTTGGATGGTTCAAATGGTCTATGACAGAATATCATCCACCATTCTGGATAGTGGGACATCATAGTGTATGACGAGTTCCCCATATCGACCGTAGAACTTCCTCAGTGACGATGTTAGTCGGTCACAAACATATCCCTGACTGAGAAGCTTATCTGAAAGACGCCTAGCTCTCAGAACAAAATCCGTATATTTGGTACTTGTTCTGGCATAGCGTATCAACTGAGATATGAACACGCCATAAGCAGGCGATGAAGGGATGTTGCTACTCAGAAAAGGAAAGTTCGTAATGCTGAAATTGAAGTCGTCACGTTTGTCATAGAGTGAGGTGTTCATGTGACCATCAGTGTCGTAGGACAACATTATGTCCAAATAGGATGCTGAATTATTTGTCTCTGTAGTTTCTTTGACTTCAAGCTCCGAAGGATAGATACTGCTCAGGTTCATTATTGTGGTATCAAGGCCATGCGCTTAGAAAATAACCAAGTATCACCGAAATTCAGTATATGTTTTCCAGATTTTAGATGAGTGTCAAGAAGTTATCCAGGTTAATGATTGTATTTGATTGATCATCAAGGTCGCAAAAATCTTGGTTATTTTCTTAAGTGGGGGAGTATTGTAACCATATGGCCTCTCCCCCACAATAATTATGCAAATTGAGTATTTTGTTTTTTAATTAATTTCCATTTATTTTGTTTATGGGATATTTCCAATCGTCTAGGAGAAGATAACTCTAATTTCAAACGTTAACTTAACGATCACGTGCTAAATTGATTTAATAGAAATGATTGTCATTCCCGCCAGTGTGTAACACTACGTCTGTCAATACGAGGTGTCCTTAGGTCACTTGACAGCAACAGAAACTATAGTGGTTCGCCTGTCACAGTTCTGGGTGCAATAGACGAAATGGCGAGGATTTGTTCTAAGTTTAGGCAACTTTGTTTATACGTCTGAATTCCAATTTAGTCATGAATTTCGATGGCGATTTCCACCTGATTGTGAAATATCCCAGGCTCCTAATATATACTGTGCGCATGATTTTGTATGTCAGAATAGAAATAGATTCATTCTCATACTGCTATAACCAACATGTAACTTTCGTATGTTAATAAACGGTAAAACTTTACCAGGACTTTTTATTTGAAGTTTACAGAATGACCTAAGTTAAATTCATCCACGGACTTCACATTTTTGTAGATCCGACAGGTTTACACGAAGAACGCAAACTTACAGTGAAAAACAACCTCTTTACTGTTAGATGACCACACAAAAACAAGACCGCAAAACGCAGGGGCCCAAGGAACACTGATGAATATGTAAATGGATATATAAAGAGGGCGTACTTAATATAGTTCGTGCTCTGCCGGAATAAGCGAGCTCATGTATTTTATCACCGAGGAGTCCGACTGTCATTCAGAGAGGATTCTTGGTCGGGGCCCTGTCTTCTCTAAAGAGTTAAAGAAGGTTCATTTGTTGTTGAATGGCTCAAATTGTCTAAGAAAGAACATCATCCACCATTCTTGGACAGTGGAACATCAAACCACGATAATCGCACTGGTGCTACTGTCGTTGAAGATGGCCGTCCTAAGTCGGCACCGATTGCCCATTGGTCTCGTTGGTTTATGTGTAGTCATTTGTGTGTATAATGTTTCTCTGTAATTTGGCGATCCTTGTACCATTTGCGTCTTTCTGTACATATCTGCGTTGTGTTTTTGTAGTGGGTTTTTGGGGATTTGCTGTTGGTGCTGCAACTAGGAGTTGCTGGAGATCTTCTTCCTTTTATATCATAGTGTATGACGAGTTCCCCGTATCGACCGTAGAACGGTTACAAACGTATCCCTGACTGAGAAGCTTACCTCTCAGAGCAAAATCTGTATATTTGGTACTTGCTCTGACATAGCCAATAATTGAGATATGAACATGCCATAAGCAGGCAAGGAAGGGATGTTGCTACTCAGAAAAGGGAAGTTGAAAATTGAAGTCGTCACGTTTGTCATACAGTGAGGTGTTTATGTAACCATGAGTTTCGTAGGACTACATGTCCAAGTAGGACGCTGAATTATTCGTCTCTGTAGTTTCTTTGACTTCAAGCTCCGAAGGATAGATTCGGCTTAGGTAACCCGCGGATTTTGGATTATTGACTGACAGCACATAGTCTTTATATCTGTAAGTAAAGCAAAAGTCAGAAGCTAAGTATCTTTTCCCTTCAGAGAACAACGATTGAATTCATTCAGCTTCGTACTAGTAAAAACAAATGTCGGCATGGAGTCGGGTATTTCGTTTCCGTTGGAATTCCCGCAATTTACTGGAAACACCTTTCCTCCAAACACAACAAAAATGATGTCGATCAGGAACGTTTAACATCTAACTTGGTCTCACTCATATTTCGGGAGTTCGCTTCTTTTCATATGCTTTGATTCCTGTTTTATCCTGATTTTGTTTGCCTTCGGTTTCTGATTTTCTGAATTATCGATTTTGTGCTGTATACAGGGATATGGTCATTATCCATATTTGTCATCCATATTTGTCATCATGTGGATTTTAAAGAATTCGAAGGACCTTTCAGAACATCTGAAATTCACTCATTTTAGTAGAGTCCATTCGATCAAAGCCTTTGGTTTTTCGACACTTAATAACACTACAATTCCGTATTCTAAATTGAAAGAGAGACTAGCAAAAATGATAAGTAATGCGTTTACAAGTAAGAACGGTAATCGCAAATACAAATTTATTGTTGTTAACTATGACAAAACCTACTTTGTAAAAGAAAAGTCCGATTCTGAAAATAAGTACACTGAAACATGATATTATTCAGATGTTAAACTTTCTGATCGACAACATTTTTGTGGTGTTTGGAGGAAAGGTCTTCCAGCAAATTGTCGGAATTCCAATGGGGAAAATTGTGCTCCACCCCTTGTCGACATTTTCCTTTACTCGCACGAAGCTGAATTCATTCAATCTTTGGTCTCTGAAGAGAAAGGTTACTTAGCTAGCCAACAGGGGATGCTTACTCCTCCCGGGCACCTGGTCCCACCTCTAGCTTGCTAGGGGTTCGTCGATGTTTAATATGTGCTCTATTGTGAGTGCTGTTGAGATTATCGTCAGGATCTTCTTTAACTCATTAGCTTCTGACTTCAACTTCACTTACAGATACATAGACGTTGTGTTGTCCATCAATAATCCAAATTTCGCGGATTACATGAGCAGTATCTATCCTTCGGAGCTTGAAGTCAAAGAAACTACAGAGACAAATAATTCAGCATCCTATTTGGACATAATGTTGTCCTACGACACTGATTGTCACATGAACACCTCACTCTATGACAAACGTGACGACTTCAATTTCAACATTACAAACTTTCCTTTTCTGAGTAGCAACATCCCTTCATCGCCTGCTTATGGCGTGTTCATATCTCAGTTGATACGCTTTGCTTGAGCAAGTACCAAATACTTGTATACGGATTTTGTTCTGAGAGCTAGGCGTCTTTCAGATAAGCTTCTCAGTCAGGGATATGTTTGTGACCGACTAACATCGTCACTGAGGAAGTTCTACGGTCGATATGGGGAACTCGTCATACCTTATGAAGTCCCACTCTCCAGAATGGTGGATGATATTCTGTCATAGACCTTTTGAACCATCCAACCAAAGATTCTACACTTTGTCTTCCGAAATGGAAGTTACCGGATGTGACAGTTCAGAAATTTCCTTTATAATCACATCGTTAAATACAATCATTCCATTTCGGATATAACTATTACACCGGTTCAGTCTTTTTCTAACCTTAAAAATTTTTAGTAAAACGGAAATTAAAAAACGCCGACTACAAGCTGAACTTGCCTGGATCACAAAACTCCAAACTGCGTACCCCCTTGGTTTAAACGATCAAATTTATGGACAAGGAAACATTTCCTCGACGTCAACTAATATTAATAGGTCTCACGGAAGACGACGAAACCGAAAACTCAGAATAAGATCTAGATTACACCGTACCCTCAACGATCTTCTGATCATTGCACGCAACGGCGGCAGACATGACTGTTTCATGCTCTCTCATCAGTTCCAGCAGTTCAATTGAAATCTATCTTGGATGAAGCACTGGTTGCATTCGTGAGAAATACTGCTTGATTCAGACTTAATATCATTGTTGCATTCGCACAGAATAAACTTTATCCAGTTGTTAAAAACATCCGACCTAAAAAACGATTCATAAAAATTTCATTTATTAACAAAGGACTCGATCTTCTTAACATCTCTAATATTTTCCAGGATCATCGTGTACAATAGTACTATATTTTGAAAATTTAGAACCACCTCTTATTTGTTACAAATATAAGAGACATATTCGAAATTTCGTTTTTAACTACAACGAAGTTACATCAGATCCTTAAATACTTGAATCATGTCCTGCTTCTTGAGAATGTGCAACATCTGAATATCTATATAAACCAGCTGGTCATATTATTACAGGTGACTTTTCAATTATTCAAGACGGGCAGCTCCGTGGTCTTCTCAAAAAGGGACCTAAGTATAGAATCCCATCCAAGATAGATTTTATTAAATGTCGCGAAGTACTAAAGGAAGCCTTAGATAACTATACCAAACGATGGTCTGAAAGATATTTTAAACCCAAATTACGTAAATTACATTAAAAATTTGTCTTCGCTCCTGCAGATAAAACAGCTAACAACACCATAATCATTTGAAAACTTTACTATATATCAACTTTAGTTTCGGAACTTTCGTCTACAAATACGTATATTAAAAGCAATGAAAGTGTCCCTCACATTTTGAGCAAACATAAGAGTAAAATTTCTTCATTCAACATCCCTATTTCTAAATTGGATCTTCCTACAATATACTGCATACCAAAACTGCACAAATTTTCTTACAAATTTAGATTCATTGCTAATTCTAGCAACTGCTCAACTACAAGTTTGTCTAGAAATCTTACGTCAGCCGTCACGGCGGTAAAGGAACACGTTGCAAAATATTGTGAAACTCTTCTTAACAGGAATGATGTAAATTTATTTTGTTCTATAAAAAATTCCGGGGATGTGATTGAGAAAATGAAATCAAGAAATTTTCAAGCCAATACGATTTCTTCATACGACTTTTGAAATATGTACACCATGCCTCCGCACGACAAAATTAATGATCAATTGTCCAAACTCATTAAATGGTGCTATAATCGAGAGGGGAAAACTTATATTTCTACATCTGAATCAAAGGGTTTCTTTTCCGCAACAGAATACAAATCATACAAATCATGGACATGTAGCGACCTGTGTAGTGCCTTGTCCTTCCTCTTGGACAACATTTATGTAAGATTTGGTGGGAATCTCTACAAGCAGGTTGTAGGGATCCCTATGGGTACAAATTGTGCGCCTCTTGTTGCAGATTTATTTTTATACACATATGAAAAAGAATTTATTCAAAATCTTCAAAAGGAAAGAAAACATGATGATGATGTGAAATGCTTCATTGGTAATTCTAGGTACCTGGATGATATTCTTACTATCGATAATCCTGTTTTTGAAAAGTATAAAGATGTTATTTATCCACAAGAATTGACTCTAAACAAGGCAAACTTTACAGACACAGATACACCATTTTTGGACCTAGATATCAAAATTGTCAATGGAGAAATTCATACAAGTGTATATGACAAACGAGACGATTTTAGATTCAACATAGTAAATTTCCCCTGGCTTGACGGTGATGTCCCTAGATTACCGTCATACGGTATCTACATTTCACAGCTCATCCGGTATGCTAGAGCATGTACTGATGTTTTGGATTTTCATAATAGAAATGTACAAATTAAAAAGAAACTTTTAGGTCAAGGTTTTCGCTTTCACAAACTAGTAAAGACTTTCTTTTACCAAAATTATGATCAACTTTTTTTGAAATTCGGACCCATACACGCAACGGAGTATATGTCTTTAGGTATTTCACAACCTGCATTTTATGGTGACATAATTAACAAAATAAGAAGGATCAAAGGTAGACAGCATATTTATCGAAAATGCGTCAGAGTCATCTAACGCCTTTCATACCGTGGATATGATCCTAATGTCACCAGACGGACACTTAGCTTGGTACTTGACCAATATACAGTCTTGTACGAGCGCATTCTTAAGACTTGCACTCTGACTGACTGTGACGACGGGACTCCATGACGGGCCCTGTCCAAACCTCCTTAGAGAAGACAGGGCCCCGACCACCTGTCCTCTCTGAATGTCAGTCGGACTCCTCGGGTGATAACATATATGAGTTCGCTACAGCCGGCAGAGCACGGACTGTATTACGCACGTCCTCTTTTTATATCCATTAACATATTCATCTGTGTTGCCTGGTTCTCTGTGTTTTACGGTCTTGTTTGTGTGTGGTCATCTAACAGTGAGGAGGTTGTTTTACGTCATAATTGTGCGTTCTTCGAGACCTCTGGGAAATCGGAATAGTGGGAGGGTTTTGCGCACGTAATCCAGGATAACCACACCGTCTGCTATTAACATGACAGATGGCCGTCCTAAGTCGGCACCGGTTGCCCATTGGTCTCGTTGGTTTATGTGTAGTCTTTTATGTTTCATGTTTCTATGTTGTGATTGGTGTTCCTTGTCCCTTCTGCGTCTCTTTCTGTAGGTGTTTGTTCTGTGTTTTTTGCATGAGTGTTTGGGATTTTGCTGTGGGTGCTGCAACCTAGTGTTGTTGGAGACCCCCTCCTTTCTTTTCTACCGAATTGAAGCGGCGGGTGTTGCATGCAAGCAGGATATGCTTACTCTTCCTGGTTACCTGGTCTCACTCTCATATCGGGAGTCCGCTTCTATTCATGTGGTGGAGGTTTTTGTTTGTTTGCTTTGGTTTCTGTTTTATCCTGAATTTTTATGCCTTCGGTTTCTGATTTTCTGAATTATCGATTTTGTGCTGTATACAGGGATATGGTCATTATCCATATTTGTCATCTGAATAAAATCTATTTCAGTGTTCTTATTTTTTAGAATCGGACTTTTCTTTTACAAAGTAGGTTTTGTCATACTTAACAACAAAATTATATTGCTGTTCGTGCTTGTAAACGATTATTTATAATTTCGCAAGTCTCTCTTTCAATTTAGAATGTAGAATCGTTGTGTAAAGTGTGCCTAATAGTCCCTTGTATTGCTGCTCCTCCAAGAAAGCCACGTAAGCTTGTGACCGTTTCGCCTTGCAGTATACTCAGGATTTTCGTTGAGAAAAATGTACTTTTACCTGACCTGTGTGTGTTGCTGCTAAGACAAGACAAGGTTTATTAACCAACTCATGCACCAGAGGTGCTACATGAGGAATAAAAAATATTCTATGTGTAAGATGCCCTGGTCATATTATCAATGAAAACGTTGATGAATAGTGTCTGAATGAAAAAAAAATGTCATTTTCTGTCAACACACAGTGAATCGTTCTTGCCACTAATCGAAAAGGTGTTGCTGATAAGAGAAATGTAGCATTGATTTCGACGACGTGTACACATCTTTGTACAGCGATAAGGACTTCTCTACTCTTACAAGCCTTCACAAAAGAGGCTTTGATGACCTTTGCTCAGTTGTTGAAGGTAACATATGAAACACGTACATATTAAACGTCTTTTAATTCAATAGCATCATTTAAAACCTTATAAATTTACAGCATGGACCAGACATGCACGTTTCGGGTACTAAACCCTCGTCAGTGATCCTCAGTCTAAACAATGTTCAATCAAGACGACTATTGGAATTTATTTCTTCAAGGTGAAGTCAGGAATTTCCAACAAAATGATATCTACATTATTTCATATCACTAAACTAAGCGTTCTTCGGGCGATTGTGTAAAGCGCTCATGGTCTCTTTCGTTCCAGAAAATTAAGTAAAGTCAGGAAGTCACATTTCAAGGAAAGATGATATTCATGTCCATCAATAATCCAAAATTCGCGGATTACCTGAGCAGTATCTATCCTTCAGAGCTTGAAGTCAAAGAAACTACAGAGACAAATAATTCAGCATCCTATTTGGACATAATGTTGTCCTACGACACTGATGGTCACATGAACACCTCACTCTATGACAAACGTGACGACTTCAATTTCAGCATTACAAACTTTCCTTTTCTGAGTAGCAACATCCCTTCATCGCCTGCTTATGGCGTGTTCATATCTCAGTTGATTCGCTATGCCAGAGCAAGTACCAAATATACGGATTTTGTTCTGAGAGCTAGGCGTCTTTCAGATAAACTTCTCAGTCAGGGATATGTTTGTGACCGACTATCATCGTCACTGAGGAAGTTCTACGGTCGATACGGGGAACTCGTCATTCACTATGATGTCCCACTCTCCAGAATGGTGGGTGATATTCTGTCATAGACCATTTGAGCCATCCAACCAAAGATTATACATATGTCTTCCGAAATGGAAGTTACCGGATGTGACAGTTCTACCGAATTTAAGCGGCGGGTGTTGCATGCAAGCAGGAGATGCTTACTCTTCCTGGGCACCTGGTCTCACTCCCATATCGGGAGTTCGCTTCTTTTCATATGGTGGAGGTTTTTGTTTGTTTGCTTTGGTTCCTGTTTTGTCCTGATTTTGTATGCCTTCGGTTTCTGATTTTTGAATTATCGATTTTGTGCTGTATACAGGGATATGGTCATTATCCATATTTGTCATTCAACACCACACGAGACATTGAGCAGAAGTTTAATTAGGTTTAACTACAGAAACATCTGTCATTCTAGTTATTGATAGAACATATATTTACATACAGAAAAACGAACCATTTAATTTTAAAGAAGGACTTATGGTATGCATGAAGGACTCCCCCTAGTGAAAAACCCTTTGTCATAGTAACCTCTTCAGGATATTTTGTTACTATACTTGGTCCCTACTTAACTGATGAAAAAAAACAACAACGATTTGTCGAAACTGAAAAAACGTAAAATAATAGAAACTGGATCAAAGAAGATGACTGCTTTATTGGAGATCGAGGTTTTAGGGACTCGCTTAGTAAGTTAGCAGAACTAGGAATGAAAGCTGAAATGCGATCCTTTCTTAAGAAAGGAGAGAAATAGATGTGTACAATAGACGCTAATGCAAGAGAATTTAGTCACAGAGGTATGTTACACCTTCATTTAAGGTAATAATGATTATTATTGTGTCTGACTATAAATTAAGTCATTAAAAATTCAAAAGAAAATATTTACTTGCAACCTATTATATTGCTTCACTGGAACTGTAGTATTATGACTTCTAGGTCAACATCGTATATATACATCTATTAAATGATCAGGAATTATTGCCGATTTGCTTCTTTCTGATTGGTGGAGACGCTGTTTTATAGAGTGTACCTCAGAGTGAGTTGACCGCTAAGGCTCCAAAGCGGTTTATTCGGGACTAGCGCGTGCATGACCAGCGCGTGCGTTGATTTTTGTAGTATTAGATCTTTGACTTCGCTTATCATTGCAAAGCAGATATTATAAAATCCTGATAATTTTAAAAGCAGTTATTGACTTTTGATTTCGATCTACTCGTGACTATACAGACCTGGTCAGGCATTGGTTAACCTCGGCCTCGGTCAACCAATACCTGACCAATTCTTGATAGTCACGAGTAGACCTCATCAAAAGTAAATAATTGTATAGTATTCATATCTTAGTTGATGCTCTATGTCAGAGCAAGTACCAAATATACGGATTTTGTTCTGAGAGCTAGGCGTCTTTCAGATAAGCTTCTCAGTCAGGGATATGTTTGTGACCGACTAACATCGTCACTGAGGAAGTTCTACGGTCGATATGGGGAACTCGTCATACACTATGATGTCCCACTCTCCAGAATGGTGGATGATATTCTGTCAAAGACCATTTGAGCCATCCAACCAAAGATTGTACTCTATGTCTTCCGAAATGGAGGTAACCGGATGTGACAGTTCTACCGAATTGAAGCGGCGGGTGTTGCATGCAAGCAGGAAATACTTACTCTCCCTGGGCACCTGGTCTCACTCCCATGTCGGGAGTTCGCTTCTTTTCATGTGGTGGAAGTTTTTGTTTGTTTGCTTTGGTTCCTGTTTTATCCTGATTTTGTATGCCTTTGGTTTTTGATTTTCTGAATTATCAATTTTGTGCTGTATACAGGGATATGGTCATTATCCATATTTGTCATTACACTAAAATTATTATCATTTATGCAGAACATAATTATGCTGTATTCAGAACTTCGTTCCAATTGAAAACATTCGGCCGGTATGGTTTTTCAATTTACAAAAATATGTTCTAGGTGGTTACCTGGGCGTTTGAGACGCTTAAATCTTTGGTTAACAAAGCGCGCCCATGTGCGTTAATCGATGCATTTTTGGCGTGTATTGGCGTTCTTCTTAGCCGCATATAAACAATTATACGATGGCTGATTGATATGTGATGAGCTGCTGATAGATTATCTCTTAAAAGGACAAACAATCAAAGACACATGTTAAACGTCTTCAAATTCATTAGCATCATTTAAAAGCAGATACAAATACAACATGGACCAGACGACATGCACGCTACTATATATATAAATATTAAACTTCAGCGCCGCGAAAAGCTCACTATTTTCTATAAGGGCAATGTTCCTGTTCACATGTCTGTCACTGCCTGACATCTCTGAATGTCATGTCGGACTCCTCGTGTGATAACATACATAAGCTCGCTACAGCCGGCAGAGCACGGTCTGTATTACATACGCTCACTTTTTATATCCACATAATATCCATCTATGTTGCTTGGATCCCCTGCGTTTTGTGGTCGTGTTTGTGTGTGGTCATCTAACAGTGAAGAGGTTGTTCTACACCACAATTGTACGTTCCTCGAGATCTCTGAGTAATCGGAAAATTGGGAGGGTTGTAATCCAGGATAACTACGCAGCTACGTTAAGGCACTCCTCGTTTTATCGTTGCAATATTCGTGTCATTTTTAAAAGACATTTTCAATAATGAAAAGGACATCCTCCAATAAAATTTCTTTATGTATTTGGTTTCAGTGTTTAACACTAAGCTTGTACTACACATTCAGCCAATAGTGATGTCATGTGCCACATCACAAGTCACTGTGACAATTATTTATAAGAATAAACTATCTTATCTTATCTTATCTATAACATGCAAACAATGAATTGTATAAAACAAGCTGGCGCAACGCCATTCCTGCAATTACAGTACTATGCTTACTACCAAAATACCTTGTAGATATTGCCATTTATGAGTTCAAGTGCGCACTTTTATTCTTTTTTATATTTTTGGAATAAAAGACGATTTTTATCTAAAAAATGACTAGAACAGCACTATCCCACCCATCCTGCTACGTCTTTCGGTAAACTTTTTCGACATAGTAACTTTCATACTTTTGGCATATTACATTGTTTAGATTTAGGATCACTGATGAGGGTTAAATACCCGAAACGTGCATGTCTGGTCCACGTTGCCAATTTATCTGTTCTTAAATGATGCTATTCAATTTGAAGACGTTTACATCTATACCACTTGGTGAGTGTCACTGCTGGTGGACCAGGAGTCCCCGAGGGCACATGTAGCCAAGTTCGATCAATTTCGGTTAATCGTTTCTTCAACGCATTCTAAATTTCTGGTATCAAAATTTCTTGAAATTTCTAAAAAGTGGGTTCTGTAGCATCATATCCCACCCATCCTGCTACGTCTTTCGGTATACTTTTTCGACATAGTAACTTTCATACTTTTGGCATATTACATTGTTTAGATTTAGGATCACTGATGAGGGTTAAATACCCGAAACGTGCATGTCTGGTCCACGTTGCCAATTTATCTGTTCTTAAATGATGCTATTCAATTTGAAGACGTTTACACTAAACTCCCAGTATTTTCATATATTTTATATAGTCATAGATGGAATTGACAAAGTGCCTACTTAGATCATGGAGGACAACAATCTATCGGACTAGTTTAACGCGACCCCAACACATAGCATTGTAATTTCAGCCTGCGCAATGCAATTTTATACCACCACCCTACGACGATATCTTTTTCAAACGTATATGTGACTAGCGAAGGGAAGCAACTCGTACTTTATAACAATCTAGGTTGACTTCGCCGATTTCGTTCTCACAGTTTTGTGGCCTTTAAACACAAATATTTACCTGAGAAGATGAAATAAATACTATGTTGTTTAATTGAGGAAAATTTCATCGTATTTCAATCAAGAAAGGTGAAAAGATTAAATCTTTGGCAATCAGTAAAATATATTTTACAATTTCATCACTATGACGCAACGGTGCGGTGGCGTAGTGGTGATGACGCAGTACTGCAAATTCCATGATCGTGAGTTCGATCCTGGCAAGAGGTTCATTTTATTTATTTACGAAGTTTTTGCTTTTTTAAACCATAATAATTTTAATTTTTGACTCAGTGAGAGGCACCATGGTATAAATAGGCATTGTTTCCGTATATTGTATATGCTTGTACTTATTAAAAGAGCTTTGTACAGTACAGATAAAATATGTGATATTAGGAAAGAGAAGATGCATTCTGTAACATTTCGTTACTAACATATAAATTATAATTTTGATTTTAGCTTGTGATATTCAATTCACGTGGTCTAAGAGAAGAGATAGGGAGAGAAAAAAAACAGGGAGACGTGAAAATTTTATATTATTTTTTTTCATTCTAATTAAAATCTAAAAGAAACCATGCACGAAGAAAATTATTCATAATTGCCAAAGTACAATCTGAATGTTACGCACGCCACCTTACTTAGTAACTTCCAGCATTTTAATTTTTTAAGCCTCGTTTTTTTAAGTTGTCGTCGGTAGTATTTTCTCTCCCCTCTTTAAATTTGGCCTTTATAGAAAATTTATTGTGATCTTATTATTATCTCCTTGCTTTCACTTTGTTAAGATTGAAAAGCTGTATCCTCAGTTAGTTTAACGTCAGTTTAAAAAACGAATCATCTATTTGAAAAAAAAAAGAATCCATAAAGCCTCCAAGCTTTTCTAAGACTTTGAGTAACATCCGCACGTGGTTGCTAGGCAAGCATTTTCATCAAATATTGTATAGTACGTTATGCCATTCAAGTATTTTTACTATGGATAAAAGTTATAACATATTCAGCAAAAAATTCAACCATGTATAAAGATCTAACTCGATGATAAATGACAATAAAGAGTATCAAAATCTGCAAACGACAATAGACTCCGTGTTGATGACGTCAAAATCTGAGGCTGATGTCATTTCGCGCCATAATTGAAGACGTCATTTTTGAGGAGTGCCTTAACTGTAGCTGCGTACACCGTCTGCTACTTGCGTTGCAGATGGCCGTCGGCACCGGTTATCCATTGGTTTCGTTAGGTTTATGTATGCTCTTTTGTAGTTCATGTTTCTATGGTGTGAAATGATGTTCCTTGTCCCTTTTGCGCCTCTTTCTGAGAATGTCTGCTCTGTGCTTTTACATTGGGTGTTTTGGAAATTTATTGAGGGTGCTGCAACCTAGTGTTGTTCGAGATCCCCTTTTTTTCTTGCCAAGTTCGATCATTTTTGGGTGATCGTCTGTCTCTTAAACGCATTTGACATTTTCTGTTATAAAATTTCTTGAAATTTCTAAAACGTGGGTCCTGTAGCATCATATCCCATCCATTCTGCTACGTCTTTTGGTACATTTTGGACATAATAATTTTCATACTTTTTGGCCATAATTATTACATTGTTTAGGCTGAGGATCACTGACGAGGGTTTAGTACCCGAAACGTGCATGTCTGGTCCATGCTGTGAATTTATCAGGTTTTAAATGATGCTGTTGAATTTAATGACGTTTAACATTCATGATCGTGGCTTTAATTTGATAGAGGACCCGCCTTATTTACCTGATCTTACTCCATCAGACTTTCGTCTATTCCCAAACTGAAGGCAGCTATTTCTGGCACCCACTTTCAGTCCGATTATGACGTCATACTTGCATTTGATGGTTTTCTGACCAGTATTGAGGCCCTTAAAAACCTGTGGCAAAAGTGTATTGATACTGAAGGAGATTATGTAGAAAATAATGCAAATTCCTCAATACGAGGTTCACAACATATCAACCAGCCCTCGCAGTCGAAAGCAGTCTCTGAGAGACTAACAAAAATGCCTTTAATGTTTTCATTAAATGTTTTGTTACAGTCAATAGTTACATGTAGAATCCGACAAGAAAAATGTTATGGAAGTCCAGAACAGACTACACCAGTGCATGTTACACCTGTGTACAGCCAGACTGTGATACACTGAGGCAGGTCCGCGATGGTCAGGCGAGGAGGTACAGTATTTATGAAATAATAAGAAGGGAGGAGATCTCCAACAAGAACCCGTTGCAGCATCAACAGTAAAACACCAAAACACCCCATGCAAAAACACAAAAGACGAGTACAGCACGAGACGGAAAAGAGACACACGACATGTAAACATCAAACACAAAAGACTACACATAAACCGACGAGACCAATGGGTAATCGGTGCCGACTTTGGACGGCCATCTGTCACGCTAGTAGCAAATGGTGTGGTTATCCTGGATTACGTGCGCACAACCCTCTCACTTCTCCAATTAGCCAGAGGTCTCGAAGAACGTACAATTGTGGTGTAAAACAACCTCCTCACTGTAAGATGACATCACACAAACAAGACCGCGAAACGCAGAGGCCCCAGAGACACAGATGAATATGTAAATGGATATAAAAAGAGGGCATGCGTAATACAGTCCGTGAAATAATGTATCCTGATTTATGTATCCAATCAGGATACCTATCTTTTTATTAAATTCTTCTGTTTTTCTTTATGATGCATTTTCTGGAAATATTCTAAATATATATTCCCCAGGGTCCAACTTTAATGTATGATCTGCGGTACATCCGAATCTGATGGGATGCTAGAAGATTTAGGAATAAAAGCGCTGATCTAGTGTGTGTTGGGGTGGGGGCTGGAGGGAGAGGGGATTCTGCATTGGAAATTCCTAATCTATAATCGTAGGCTAACCAGCAAGCCCCATCCTTTGCCTGCCTATCACTGCTGTAAAATAACTCGGTCAGTTGTAACAGCAAACATCGATTTCCTAATGCGTTTTAGATTTCAAATGGGTTTCCAACCTGTCCCTGTCCCTTCTCATTTCAATTAACATTAATATCCTAAATGTATGAATCTAATGATATGTATTGTTAATAAAAAAAACCAATACTTAGTACCATTTCAAATGTTAAAATATTTGTCTGCTTGTGCTTATCAATATCAGATTACATCTAAGATAGCTTTTCTGTATACATGACAAATATCCCTGTATACAACACAAAATCGATAATTCAGAAAATCAGAAACCGAAGGCATACAAAATCAGGACAAAACAGGAACCAAAGCAAACAAACAAAACCTCCACCACATGAAAAGAAGCGAATTCCCGTTATGGGAGTGAGACCAGGTGTCCAGGAAGAGTAAGCATATCCTGCTTGCATGCAACACTAAAACAAAATAAATAGATAGATAGATAGATAAACAAATGAATAAATAAGTAAACAAAATAAATAGATAGATAGATAAATAAACAAATGAATAAATAAATAAATAAAATAAATAGATAAATAATTGAATAAATAAAATAAATAGACAAATAAATAAGGGGGGGGGGGGGTTGTAGCCGAACAAATTCCGAATTCGGAATTGGTTCGGCAACAAACCCCCCCCCCCCCTTATTTATTTATTTATCCATTTATTTTATTCATTCAATTATTTATCTTTTTATTTATTTATTTTGTTTATTTATTTATTCATTTATGCCGACTTACAGAAGGGGGACGTGCCTGTCTCTAACCTCCTGAATTTCTATTTGTTATTCATAAATCTTACAATTTTATTAACGGTACAACTTAAATGAACTCTTTTCTAACTTATTTACGTTCGATAACGGTACGCAGATTTAGCGGTTTTATGTAACGTCGTATTGGCGCTTTACGCATTGTTGATTGTTATGTGTGACGTCATACCTTGTTCATTTTACGCTGGGCTTTGTTTACCAGTAGATATGGATATTACGTAGAATTCTTTTGTATTCGTGCTTTTCCACTTGATAAAGGCCGGGTGGCCGAAAATTTGTGGATAGAGAGTGTTCATTGTTATAACTGTTTTTTTTTTTTTTTAAATATTGTCAATATTGGAATATATGTAATTTAACTCTCATCATTCTCAAGGCCACTGAACAAGAAAGGGTTCAAATAACGTTGTATTTTCGGAATGCCGACTTACAGAAGACAATATGCGTTTAAATCAATTAAACGAGTGAGACCAATCATCGCATAAGATAAATGGCACAATTTCAACTGTATGATAATATGTATAAATATGTAAGAATAACTTTTTCGATGAAACAACACATCACTTCGAAAAAAAGAGAAGATAATGCATTCCTTGGCATATTGTAGTTACAAACATTTAAAAATATGTTGATACCCATCTTTTCAAAATAATTCCTTCAAAAATATTTAATATACAGTTGAAACGGTACCTTATATGATAAGGATGTGTATAAGAATCGTTTTAGTTTTCAAAAATACAATCGACAGTAATATATATCAATGACAAATATGGATAATGACCATATCCCTGTCTACAGTACAAAATCGATAATTCAGAAAATCAGAAACCGAAGGCATACAAAATCAGGATAAAACAGGAACCAAAGCAAACAAAAACAAAAACCTCCACCATATGAAAAGAAGCGAACTCCCGATATGAGAGTGAGACCAGGTGCCCAGGAAGAGTAAGCATCTCCTGCTTGCATGCAACACCCGTCGCTTCAATTCGGTAGAACTGTCACATCCGGTTACTTCCATTTTGGAAGATATAGAGTACAATCTTTGGTTGGATGGTTCAAATGGTCCATGACAGAATATCATCCACCATTCTGGACAGTGGAACATCATAGTGTATGACGAGTTCCCCATATCGACCGTAGAACTTCCTCAGTGACGATGTTAGTCGGTCACAAACATATCCCTGACTGAGAAGCTTATCTGAAAGTCCGAGTTTGAATGTTTTCCTGAATTGTTACTTTAATTCTAAGTTTGGATAAATAATATCATGTATCATGATACAATTATCATGAAATAATTTATCACATTTATTGAATGCCTAATTAATCGAACAATCACTGCGTTTTCATTGCATTTGTAAATAATTAACTTGGTACATAGCCCCGTAGGTAAATATATTGATTCAATGTGAAACGATGCTTGAGAGAAGTGTCCAAGCCAATACTGTACTGCTGTTGTTGCATCTTACTTTATTTACATGGGTATGTTATAACTCCTTCAAAGTGAAAATAGATTCCCAAAAGTGGAATGACTTTGTGAAACTAATACCCAAGCTATCAAATCACATATAAATTTGCGAAAAGATTATTATTTTCATCATTCGATGCAATCATGGCAAATACTCTAGTTAATCAACAATCGTCTTTGGAAGTATGATCATTAGAAACTTAGTAATCAAGAGCTTTAGATTAATGGAGTCTATTTGATCTGCAACAATAGCTGCTGTCCTGCATAAAACACACCATAAAACGACCTGCACCACCAACAGCCACAGGCAGGATACAGCTTGAATTCCAAGACCTGATATTAACAATATAGAGACGATGCCTCGACGAACTACAAATGTAACGCATACAACCAAATGATAACGAGTTTCTGGCCATGTGTTTAGACTGACGAAAGCAGACACGTGGCAGAAAGCCTACCAACCTTCCACTCACTCAAACACAGCCTCTCCAGAAACACAGCAAAACAATAATAATAGTACTTCCCAAAATATGGCCGATATCAAGCTACAAGACCATATATCAAACGAGGTTTTCTACTAATTTTGAATGTTTAACCTGTGTTAACCCCACTCATGGTATTGCAGCGGCTAGCCAAACAGGAGATGCTTACCAGGGACACCTGGTCCAACCTCTAGCTTGCTAAGAGTCCGTCGATACTCAATTTTGTGCTCTACTGTGAGTACTGTTGAGATTATCGTCAGGATCTTCTTTAACTCATTATTGTAAATACTGATTTCCTTTTGTAGTGTGGATCAATTGTGACTTTCTCTTCTTTAACTCGGTGATGTTTAGAGTGTAATAAGTACTTCTTTCAACCTCTGTCGCCTCTAAGAAGCTTTATTTTAACCCTTTATTAATTTGGCATCATATGATATGCAATTATTTTGCTATTTCGGAAACTTGTTATGTCATCCAAAAATATCATCGAAATTACAGGAGGTTAAAATCTTGGTTCAATACTTCCATCCCCTCCTTTCTTTTCCAATCAATGCTACTTGTCGCAATTCATAATGCAATAACCACAACCTTAAATGTAATAAACTGGATTTATTACATTTTAGATCATTACATTGTAGTTTGACCATCCAAACATAACATTTAGTAACAAACTAAAGTGTAATATGTATGTAATCATGGAAATTAAGCGTGAGATCTCAGTTTCTTTGTTTATCTAGACGTGGGTAACTCTGTAAATATAAATTAAGGCAATGTCACTCTCTTTTACTCTTTTTTGAAATATATTGATATTTCTTACATTTGAGAGTGCCGCGCAGATTTTAACTTGTATTTTTTCGACTTTCAATCATATTTACACATATTAAGGTCTAATTTGAATGACAATCATGCGAAGGTTGATGCGATGGCGCAATATTAGGTGAAGAGTAACTGTCTTGTGAATCATAATTGGGCCGCAAAGAAGGAGGCATGGGATAACCGCCTGCTACATTAAGATGTGCATCTACAGTAAGGGAGGTTGATTGACCTTCTGGTAAATCTTTGTTGGGCTGATTTTTGGGAGGTGAGAGTTGACCGTTTGGTGATGATTGATGTGTATTCGGTGTCTAACCTAAGCGGGTCATTAATTCTGAAAAGATAAAAATGCTGCTCATCATATCCCTCTGGATGGTTACAGATCGTAAGGATCGCTAAGACAGGATGAAACTGTCCTGTGTTTGAGACTACTCTATGGTACCCTGCTCCGTGTCTGGAACCAACCTGTATTTGAAGATAACATTCTCATGCAATAGCCTGTAGGGTAAAGTTGTCGCCATAAGTTGTCGACTTGGACATATGTTCTACATATCTTTCAAAGTAATTATCTTTAACAAGGAAAGTGGCGTTAAATTCCTTAATCTACCTCAGATGGTTAATTGCATATGATCGCTATTGATCCCAACTTCTGTGTAGCCTAATTGTCATTGTTGATTGACAAGTGCGTCAAATTCACAGGTAAGAGGAAAACGTGAGATTGTGCTATGTCTCTTCGTTGTCCCTTTTGAGACTTTTCTCTTGTTCTTGGGCGTTATCGGGTCTCATTTAGTCCTCCTTGCCTCACGTTTGGTGATGATCTGTGACTACTTATGACGATGTTCTCTTGGACATTGTTGTCGTTAAAAATTCTTCCGCGACAAGAGGGCTCGTTGACCCACTCTTATCTCATTTTCCAAGCAGGATCAATGAATTTATCTTGCAAAGTGTGTGCCTCTTTTGATGATTTTCTCGACCAATATATTTCTTTTGTTTGGAATACGTTGTGGTCTAATCGGAAATATCAAAAGTAATTTGTCTCATTTTTATAGATCGAACATGACTTTTCGTGTCGTTGTTCGCGTAAGGCACATCTTCGTGAAGACAACAGACGTTCAAATGGTCTATGACAGAATGACAAATATGGATAATGACCATATCCCTGTTTACAGCACAAAATCGATAATTCAGAAAATCAGAAACCGAGGCATACGAAATCAGGATAAAACAGGAACAAAAGCAAACAAACAAAAACCTCCACCATATGAAAAGAAGCGAACTCCCGATACGAGAGTGAGACCAGGTGCCCAGGAAGAGTAAGCATCTCCTGCTTGCATGCAACACCCGCCGCTTCAATTCGGTAGAACTGTCACATTCGGTAACTTCCATTTCGGAAGACATAGAGTACAATATTGGGTTGGATGGTTCAAATGGTCTACGACAGAATATCACCCATCATTCTGGAGAGTGGGACATCATATTGTATGACGAGTTCCCCATATCGACCGTAGAACTTCCTCAGTGACGATGTTAGTCGGTCACAAGCATAACCCTGACTGAGAAGCTTATCTGAAAAACGCCTAGCTCTCAGAACAAAATCCGTATATTTCGTACTTGCTCTGGCATAGCGTATCAACCGCCATAAGCAGGCGATGAAGGAATGTTGCTACTCAGAAAAGGAAAGTTTGTAATGCTGAAAATGAAGTCGTCACGTTTGTCATAGAGTGAGGTGTTCATGTGACCATCAGTGTTCATGTGACCATCAATATCATCCACCATTCTGGAGAGTGGGACAGAGTCACCGAGTGCACATGTAGCCAAGTTCGATCAACTATGGCCGATCGTCTCTCTTCAACGCATTTGAAATTCTCTGTTACAAAATTTCTTGAAATTTCTAAAACGTTGGTCCTGTAGCATCATATCCCACCCATTCTGCTACGTTTTTTGGTACATTTTGGACATAATAAGTTTCATACGTTTTGGCCATATTCCATTGTTTAGACTGAGGATCACTGTCGAAGGTTTAGTACCCGAAACGTGAATGTCTGGTCCATGCTGTAAATTTATCAGGTTTTAAATGATGCTATGGAATTTAAAGACGTTAAACATTATAAGGTCTGATGATTTCCCCATAATCGACCGTAGAACTTCCTCAGTAACGAGGGTAGTCGGTCACAAACGTATCCTGACTCAGAAGGTTATTTGAAAGACGCCTAGCTCTCAGAACAAAATCTGTATATTTGGTACTTGCTCTAGCATAGCGTATCAACTGAGATATGAATACGCCATAAGCTGGCGATGAAGGGATGTTGATACTCAAAAAAGGAAAGTTTGTGATATTGAAATTGAAGTCGTCGCGTTTGTCAAAGAGTGAGGTGTTCATGTGACCATCGTCGTAGGACAACATTATGTCAAGATAGGTTGCTGAATTATTTGTCTCTGATGTGTCCTGTAGAATAGATTTTGCTGAGGTAATCAGCGAAGTTTGGCTTAATGATGGACAGCACATCGTCTATGTATCTGTAAGTGAAGTTAAATTTTACACGTCTTCAAATTCAATAAGACCAGATTATTTGCAGCATGGACCAGACCTGCACGTTTAATTCGGGTACTTAACAGCCTTGCTTGTAAACGCATTACTTAAATCTTGAAACGAAATGTTTCGGTCTTCTCTAGTTTCAATATATAAATTTTGGCCTTCCAGGAATTTTCAGTTGTCTTCTTGTGTTCTTATTTTTTTTCAAATCCCCTCTTGATTTTGTCTTTGTAAGTTCTATCAAATGTTACATACATATATTTATTTCAAATGAGACAAAGAAGATCCTGACGACAATCTCAACAGCACTCACGACAGAGAACAACAAACATTGAGCACTGAAGGACCCCTAGCAACTAGAGATGGGACAAGGTACCCGGGAGAAGTAAGCATCCCCTCTTTGGCTAGCCGCACCCGCCGTCGATGATGAAAAAATATCAACGAAGAAAAGGGAATGATCTCCAGCATGAGCACCCTGCACTCACCCGGCGAAACAAATCAACAAGAAAGTGACACATAAATGAAGTCAGACAAAACTAAAAACCACAAAAAAAAAGACGCAACACTATTCACTAGAACATCGTACAAAACAATCGAAACAGACGTACAACACATCACACATTAATAACAACATATCAAAGGATTAGAGACAAATGTGAACCCGGCGCCGACTTTGCACGGCCATCTGCTATAAGCAAACGGTGTGATTATCCGGATTACGTGCGCACAACCCTCCAACTTATCCGGATACACAAAGGTCTCCATAGACGTAGATTGTGGTATAAACATAAAACTTCTTACTATAAGGTAACATCACAATGAAGACAGTCAAACGCAGCGGCCTCTTGTACCAAAAATTCGATTTAAATGGATCTAAATTAGGAGTTGATAAGATAAGGGTTGTATTTAGCCCTGATTTTCATCAAGTATTTCTTCTACACAATGATCTGTACGCAAGAAAAACTTGATCATTGCTAAAACGTAATGTATTTGGAGATTCCTTATACAACTTTTATTTCGGTAAGCTTATTTCTAGATCTTAAAATTGCAGTCCAAAGAGTTGGAGGTAGCCATGTTGAAAAGAAGCTATGGGCGTTACAACCTGGTGTTGTTGGGGATCCCCTCCTTTGTCTAATATCGATCAAAAACGTTGAAAATTAAGAACTGTCTGGCTAATATGGATATCTATCAACTTTAAAACATAGTTATAGTCTAAAGAAATACTAGGAATCAAATTTAAAAGACTGGTCTCAATTTTATCCATATATTTAAAAAGGTTGGAGTCCTGAAATACAGTATTTTGTATTCATTGGCTACAAAGTAGGCATTTTACCACGAAATACAGCACGCTCTTGTTAATTTCATTCCAAAATGTTGTGCATTTCATGTGAACATGTAAAGAATAAAAATGCAATGATCGCTGTGCGATATAAGTCTCCTACCGGCGGCATAAATTTATGGCTTGCATCTCTGTTCATCAGTTCATCATCTGCAACAACAGACAAGAAAAGTCTGGGAAACTGAATTCACGAAATTTGCTAAGTCCAAGGACCATAACTCTTGTGAAAATTAGTCAATCTGAATTAAACTCAAATCTGCATTACACTATAATGTATTCACATACAAAAAACCAGTTCATTATCTGCAATAACAGGCAAGAAAAAGTCCGGAAAACTGCATATTTCATGAAATTTGCTAAGTCCAAGGGCAATAACTCTTGTAAAAATAGGCCAATGGAAACCAAACTCAAACTTGGTCTGTATCACACTGAGATGTATTCATTTACCAAAAAGCAGTGCATTATTTGCAATAAAACTGAAGAAAAGTCCGGAAAACTGAAATTTTCATAAAATTTGCTGAGTCCAAGGGCCATAACTCTTGTAAAAATTGATGAATCTAAAGCAAACTCAAAGTTGATCTGTATCCCATTGAGATATATCCACATACCAAAAATGAGTTCAATTTATCCAACAACAACGGAAAAAAGTCCGGAAAACTGAAATTTTCATAAAATTTGCTAAGTCCAAGTGCCATAACTCTTGTAAAATTAGGTTAATCAAAATCAAACTCAAACTTGATCTGTATCACATTGAGATATATCCACATACCAAAAATGAGTTCAATATATGCAACAACAGCGGAAAGAAGTCCGGAAAACTGAAATTTTCATAAAATTTGCTAAGTCCAAGGGCCATAACTCTTGTAAATTCGGTCAATCGAAAGCAAACCCAAACTTGATCTGTATCACATTGAGATATATCCACATACCAAAAATGAGTTCAATATATGCAACAACAGCGAAAAAAAGTCCGGAAAACTGAAAATGGGACAGACGGACAGACAGACAGACGGACGGACAGACAGACAGACCGAGAGGAAACTAAGAGTCCCCTTCGGCGTTGCCGGTAGGGGACTAATAAATGAATTACTTTAAAGGGGGAAAATGAAGCTATGCTTATATTATGGCCTAAGACACATTCGTAAAAAGCCCCGCTCCATTTTTCTTTTCCTTGTCTCTAGGGCATCGTCCCCCTAGCTACAGAATTCCACTTTGTCAAAACATGTGTATTAGCGATATACACCTCTCTATAAGTGACGTTCTGTAGCTAGAGGGGACAAACTTTTTAAAAAACCTGTCCTTTTTCCATTGATTTCTATAGAAAAAAGACATATTTTGCCCCAACATTTAGGAAAACGATGCCCGATAAATCTTATTCATCTGCTGATTATGATGAAACCAAGAACTGGTATCAATTTTGCGCAAGAATTTCTTGAAGTTCCCATTTTGAAAATCCATTTTTAGGGCAGATTTTACGCCTTATCTTATCAGCTCCTTCTATGACGTGTGTATAACAAAATGTGCTCTCTCGACTGTAGCGAGCTCAAGATCAATCTGACCAACTTTCAGATAGGACATAGAATCAGGACCCAGTCTTCACTGATTAGATTTAAACAAGGCCTGTCATAGAGTCCTGTCGCCACGGTGTACCAGTGAGCAACGTTGGATCGAAAGACACTGGTACGAATGACAAATATGGACAATGAACATATCCCAATATACAGTACAAAATCGATAATTCGAGAAATCACAAACCGAAGGTATACGAAATCAGGATAAAACAGGAACCAAAGCAAACAAACACCTCCACCACATGAAAAGAAGCGAACTCCCAATTAGGAGTGATACCAGGTGCCCAAGAAGAGTCAGCATCTCCTGCTTGCATGCAACACCCGTCGCTTCAATTCGGTGTTTACATTTCGGAAGATTCATGTGACCATCAGTGTCATAGGACAGCATTATGTCTAAATATGATGCTGAAATTATTTGTCTGTGTAGTTTCTTTGACTTTAAGCTCCGAATGATAGATTCTGCTTAAGTAATCCATATATTTGGATTATCGATGGACAGCATATCTGTAAGTGAAGTCAAAGTCAGAAGCTAAGTATATTTTCCCTTGAAAGACCAAAGATTGAATGAATTCAGCTTCGTACGAGTAAAGAAAAATGTCGGCAAGAAAAGAAGTACAATTGGACCCCATTGGAATTCCGACAGTTTGTTGGAAGACCTTTCCTCCGAACACCACAAAAAATGTGTCGATCAGGATGTTTAATATCTGAATAAAACCTGTTTCAGTGTACTGATTTTCAGAATCGGACTTTTCTTTTACAAAGTAGGTTTTATCATAGTTAACGACAATAAAGGACAAGGTGCGCTAACTCCTTATGTCGGCCCTATAATTTCGACAAAAATTGCTTTTAATAAATCAATAATTATCACATATTGCAATTTTGAATGTTTGAGAGTTATGTTATTATTGAGCCCTCGAAAAGTAACTCGCGTGTGTATGACGTCATGTTCTGACGCCATAGCCTTGAATGACGCAAAACAAAGGAAAATCATCGTATTTTACACACAAATCTTCAAGTTTCATATAAGCTCCAAGTCTCGCCGACGTGCTCATGTTACGCGACGAAATGAAAAGTAATTAATGTAATATTTTTTGGTTGATCGAGGTATCAACACCAAAAATTGAGGGAAAACCTAATATGAATTATGGCAAAGCCTTTGAAGCGAAGCGAAGACGGTGCATGAAAATTCCGTCAAAAATCGCATGGGCTGTCAAGTCGCATTTTGCAGTGTTTATACATGTATATGATACGAAACTAAGGATTCAAAAAATTTGATATAGCATACGAAACTAAGGATTCAAAATTTTTCATGTAGGATACGAAACTAAGGATTCAAAAAGTTTCAGTGTCCTGTTGCAGACAAATAACCTAACACTTTTCATTGACAACCATTTCGCTACTTTTCATCCTAGCTTTATATTACTCACTATAAAAACAAATCTACTCTATATATAGCTACAAAAATAGGGATTCATCTAGAAATATTTTCGTATAAAAACTGACTAAAATGGTGGCGCCCATAATATAGTGATTCTTGGTTGAAGAAAATTGAATTGTCAGTATGTATCTTTTTTAGAAATGACTGTAATAATTTTTCTGTCTATGGATGTATAGACAAAAACCGATGCACAAACTATATAATCCGCGAAGCGGATTATATTTTGTTTGTGCATCGGTTTTTGTCTATACATCCATAGACAGAAAAATTATTACAGTCATTTCTTATAATTTAATTAAACCACTATTTAATCATCTAGTTTATTTTGCAATTGAAGTCATTTTAGCGTGGTTGATTTTCAAGTTCAAAACTGGCGACGTGATATTTGAACAGGCCTAACGTAGCGGCGGTCGCCGTTAGTGACGTCATAATAGGTGACATTGTCTATACAGCTATAGATAAAATTTCGCGCCGTACGTTTGTATATGAGTTATACAGACATTGCGGGAATAGTTAAATTATTCTTCTTTATTTTCGTTCATTTTTCCACTTGTTTTGTATATACATGTATGTGTTACCATTACAGCTTGCTCGCTTCGCTATTTTTTCATTTCTAGGAAGTCTTGCTAATTTTTTGTGGATCCAATTATCATGCATTTTGTTTTTTTAATTCGTTTATTTCCATTTTATTCTCTTCACACCATTTTTAGCTCGCCGGGACGAAAAAGTCCGGAGAAATAATGCCATACCCTCGTCGTCGTCGTCGTCGTCCGTAGACAAAACTTTAACCTGGGCTATATCTTTTGAACTATAAGGGTTAGTACTTTGATATTTCACATGTAGATACCTTGTGACGAGACCTTTCATTTGAGACATGACCTTTGACCTAGTGACCTTGACCTTGGACTTTGACTTACTTTTCAAAAATTTTAACCTGGTTTCTGACAAAAACCTGTATAGGCGAGCTACATGTATGTAATCTTTGATTACCCTATGTTTGAACATTTTCCATATCTTTGTGCAAATTGTTCTCAATTGGTTTTACATTTGCAGCAGAATTATGCATTGTTGCATCATCGGCAAACAGATCAAGTTTTGTGTATTTTATATGAAGTAGAAAAAGGACGGGTCCTAAAACAGAACCTTGGGGTACACCAGAGGTGATGTTCTGACGTTCTGAAAAGGTATTTCCGATATATACATTTTGAAACTTGTCCTTTAAGTACGATCTGAACCAATCAAATGTATTATCATGAATGTTATATAGATTATGTTTTTCTAATAGAATTTTATGGTCCACTAAGTCAAATGCTTTTCTGAAGTCGAGAAATGTTACACCATTAAGGACATTCGGATCCTCTCGCCCTTTATTTTTAACGGCATAAGAAAACTTGGATGCCAATGATGGAAGGTTTTTAATTACATCAAATCGATGTAAAAGTAAAAAGGCACTTTTTCAAACATTCGAAATTCTTCAACCTGAGTAAGCAATGTTGTGAGTAACATATTTGTCAGTTACGATCCAGTGTTGGAACATGTATTTCATGATAGATTATAATAAAACTATTAGATCAACGGGGAACTATTTTTAAAATGGCGCCGTCTGACATCCCTGTCTATTTTCGAAGGAAAGGGTTGAGGCTGATCCGATCTATTTCCAAATGCCATTTTTCTGAGAGGTTAAGAAGTGCAGTTTGGCATGAATGAAATTGCCTAAATCCTGATTGGCCCTGGTGAAAAAAGAGTACTCTGTTTTAAATATTCATTTAATTGATGTGTGACATGTTTTCGAAAATTTTTAATAAGGTTGAGAGGACTGAGACAGGCCTGTAATTTCCAGGATCCATTTTATCACCTTTTTGTGTCGCCTGCGAAGCTTAGCGACACTTAGGGATCACTTTGTCCGTTGTCCGTCCGTCTGTCTCACATTTGGATGTCACACCCTATTAAAGTGATCCCCGCGTGTCGCTATGTTTCGTAGGCGACACATACATTCCTTGGAATGACTTTTTTTTAAATATCAGTGGGACTTTTGCAGACTTTAGTTGATCGGAGAAAATTCCACTTTGAATGCTTTTATCAATAAGATATGTAAAAGGTCTTGATATTATAGACGCAGCTACTTTAAGAATTCTACGTCCAATAGTAATAAATGAACACATCAGATATGTACATGTATCACCTGCATATTCTAAATTGAGTTTTTACAGCATTTGGGTGAGGGGTATGCCAAAAAATGTTTTTGCCATGTCGAGTACAAAAGTAGGTAGTTGGTGTGTAATGTACTTAGGCTTTCCTGTAAGACTTGAAGCTTAGAGTAAACATGTTTTTTATACCTGTACTTGCAATAATAATACTGTGTAGATGTCTGAATAAGACTTAATTGATATGAAATTATGTAGAAGGGCGAGCGAAGCGCAATTTTTCTTAGTGTAAGGCGAGCCTAGAAATGTTGGTCTTTTTTTTTTGCTAGCGAAGCAAACTGACAATTTTTTTCCAGTAAATGGCGAGCGGAAAATTTTTGGATTTTGAACACATATCTGGCCCCGAATATTTATTTCTGCAACAAAGAGGATCAAATTATTTATTTTCACCATTTTCTGGGTCAGAATATGTACTTCCAAAAACTGCCAGCCCCCCCCCCCCCCTTTCCCTTAGGATTAATGTAGCGGTTGCAGATGAGATATCGAGAATGAATTAACCAACCAGTCAGAGCCCTAAGCAGCCAGATTTGTTGATTGATCGGCACGAAAAACACAGCCTTGAGAACTTGCTTCCTGTACAGTTTCGTTGATTTCTGTGCAGTGGTTGCAAAGGAGATGTTAAAAATGTGGACTACAGACGGCGCGCTAGGACAATTATAGTTCACTTGAACTTCGCTCAGGTAAGCTAATAAATAGGTCTGTCACCTCAGCGTCTCACAACTCATATAAACTATTTTCCTTGAATGTGGACATGCAGCAAACAATAGGTGTTTGACAATATTGACACGTGTCACGCCAGGAGCACAACAACACCAAATGACGCCCGCTGCCTTACCTTTCTCGGTTCGACTTTTACGTATTGTAAGTGTTTCCGATGCACAGAAAGCCAACTTATTTTTGAACACGTAGCAAAACATTACTTATACACAAACAATATATGTAAAAAAAAATGTATCACAAATGTTCTTTCAGATCTGTCAAGAGTAAGCGGATAACGCCAGACGACAAGGCTTTTAAAAAAACATTGGATTTTTCGTAGGACGAAGCGATAAGGTGTAACTACAAGAAAACATTTTCGCGGGGATTCCCCTCCGTTTTGACTGTTGAATAGTAATGAATAAAAGGTGTCACATCATTGGTCAAAAATGTTGGAAATGTATTTAAAGCATATAGATCGAATCAGTAAAATATGACCAGTAGTCGTGATAAACTTAACTTTGAACTTGATTTTGTCTTTTATGCAATCTACAGATCGATTTGAAAATACGTAAAAACTGGAAAATTTTCGATGAGGACGGAGGGGTCCTGTAAAAAGTGAAATTTGCGAAAAAAAAAAAAAAAGGGACATGCATGACCTCCCCCCTTTTTTTCTTTCCATTTTTATGCGTGCCAAAGATGTCGCAAGCGAACAAGACCAAATTTACAAATTTCTAGGCATTGTAAATTAGTTAAATCGAGCCAATTCAATAATCTTTCAAAGAAGGTTTTTATTTCCTGTAGTTACCCCATATAGGTGTAACTACAGGAAAACATTTTAGAAGGGAATCCCTGAACCGGTCTTAATAAAAGGTCAACACTATTGAAAATTTAAAAATAGCACATCAAATCAATGCTTGATTCTCTGCTGTCAGGAGAAATTGAAATTTTAAGTAACATGATTTTTAAATAAATATTGCCAAATCGGAAAGAATGTAACCGTTACGTTAAAATCACCTTCTACTAGAATGGACTTGCTGTACGTGTCGTATATACATGTATATAAGGACATAATATTGTGCTGAAAATTGGTAATAGACACTTTGGACAAATAAAAGTGTAACAAGCATTTATTTGATACATGATGGTTTAAACGTCCTGCCTATTTCATTTTCGGTGTCTCCCTCTATATGCGTAATTTCTATGTAAAAGGAAGGTACATGTTTGTAACTCAATAGTATCAGTATGCACACAGATTTATTTTTCACATTGTCAGAAACATTAAGTTTTAAACCTAATTTTACAGGTTATTTTTAGAGGAGCATTATATATTTTTTTTCGTTCATATTCAATTCAAATAAAACGATAGATATTATAAAAGTACAATGTACAAGAATTATTTAGTGAAATTGTCATTGACAAACGAGTGTGCAACATGACTCACAGTCAGGGGTAAATAAAAATAAATGTTCATGTATGTGCAAAATTAACTCAAATCTCCCACAGGATAATCCGCTTACACGTTAATAAATTAATGACCTTACTGTTTGGTTAAGGATCGACAACTCTGTTGTTACGACTTTCAATACCAGGCATATTACATTTAAACTTGGTTTGTTAGGGACCGTATCAAAGAGCTATGAATTGAATGGCGCGTTGTCTGGTAGAGGTATTAAAAATCTATAGGACAAGTAAAGGGGAGAGGCGTGGAGAAACCATCGATATGAAGCCTGTAGAGCTACACATGTAAATCTCATTCAGTGAACAATTTTTTGACTTTTTGGGACGATATGTGTTTCATTGTAATTGGTAACTAATGTAGTAAACCTAGGATACGTGTAGCGACGCGCAGGTAAGCCTGATTGAAGAATATTGATTAACATGGTTAAATGGTCATGATGTTTACGGTACTTCGTACACATGGCAACATTTTCACGGTAATTGTGTTGATATTGTGATACATTTCACACTTATCCTGGCTATTACTTGGGGCAATATTAACTATGTAATGTAATATGACAGCTAGGTTAATCGTATAGCCCTGTGCGAAACGAAACGTTAATAGTAATACATTATTGTACATGTTGTAGCTAATAATAAACCCCTCCCAATTACATTCTGGGAGTTGCACTGCAAGCGAAATAAGTTTTAACGGAATATTTTTTAGGGGCGTATCTTCTCGTCTTTGGTAAAACTCAATTTATTCCTCATTATTTTACTAATGTAGGCATGTTGAGAGTTCTATTTCCTATAACATGGTAAGTACGGGATGTAGGTACATATATATTAAACACATAAAAAACATAAAATAAAATTGTCAGTTGATCCAGATTCGAGATATGAGGGATGCACACCTACATGTACGTGCTTTGGTCATTGACCGAATTGTTTGTAAAGATAAAAAAGGTTAATGGAATTCAGTCGCACAAACGTTTATCAATTAGCGCCGTCTATCGTACGCTGACATTCACCCTTGTCCGTCCTCCTCTTATTCCAGCTGTGATAACAAAAGTGGTTTGTATTTTTAGTAAATGAATGACATCCGTTGTTATTGACATACAACTTGATATTGCGAATGCATGAATATATTAGAAGTCAATACAGTCATGATTCATCAGGACGCGACTGGAGAGATATAAATATTATGATTTTTTATTTTTCAATTTTACATATCTTGACTTATTAATGCATCTTAATATATCTGTACATGTAATATACGGTAACAATGGTCTGAATTTTAGTTATTGCAAAATCTACTGGCAATTGTACTTCTTCTATTATAAGCTTTCCGACATGCACGAACATTTCGAAATTATAGTATGCAGGGATTAACATTTTATGTAATCCATTGATTAGGGTATTTATCTCATAGTTCAGACAAGCTCCTTTCACAATGCAGTCACTGGAAGGTAAACTATTTTCAGTTATTCTTATTCAAGAAATCCAAGGGGCCATCTTTCATATTAATGGGATTTTTGCACGTGGCCTTGTGCTTCCAAATCACTGATGCTGAATAAAATGATACAGAAATGTGTATATTAAATCTTCATAAGTTTGGAAGGTCACGTTCATTCATACATATGAATTGTATACGACCTTGAGACGTCAAGTCAAAGTCGTTTAGCCACACCTGTTTTATACCGTGAGCGAGAATGATGTAGTTGTATAAACCCAAAATGTAGTATCAGTATCGGTGAATACCCAACCCCCCCCCCCCCCATCCCCCTTCCGTAGTACATGTATTTGTTATATCAAAATGTGCATATTTCGAACTGGATTGGCACAAAGACTGATAAACCGTAATAGTCTATGATAGGCACAAATATATAATTATTATAGATGCATTTCTGCTGATTTTACGCGAAAATAGACAAAAAAGTATCAATTGGTACTTAAATCTTCCTGTACTGCCGACGAGTGCAAAAGTGGAAAATAAAACCAGAAGCAGGCACATGTAATTATAAAACGAACGACCTTTTTGCTGTGTAACGTTATCATAGTATTGTGTTTCTAGCGATGTGAATATTACAGTGGTCCTGGAAAATTTAAAAATGTAAGGGGGGGGGGGGGGGGTGCGTGGATGGATGTTGGATTATACCGTTGTTAGCCGTATGGATGCGTCAACCTATATGATCGTGTGAACATTTTAAGTATTCCATTTTCGATTTCTGAACCCCCACCCTGTCCCCGTAGGTACCGTACGTAGATTTGGTTTGAAAGCTAATAAAGCGTTATTTTCACAAACAATGGATCCATGTACATTGGAGCGTAAGAAAAAGGCAGATTTGCTTTGAAATATTGCATTAATTTAAAAACCGCATATATCACTATGAAAAGCGTCTCAACATCAGTTCATGTACACGATAAGCCACTTTCAAAGTCAACTTTCCGTGTCGTACATGTATTATATTTTCTGATTTTGTCCTATTTACTTACAGGAGTGTATCGGGATTGGTGCTGTCAGTGATGGAGTCGTTACTAACTGCATGGAGAAAATGCACAAGGTAAGATAGCTTCATCGATATTATTTGAATGTATTCTAGACATTTTTTTTTTATTTTATTCCTCAATGTTTCATTTCGCATGAATTATGAAACGCCAATTTCTGCTGTCTGTAACGAATTTCTGGCGAGCAAATGTCATACATCAGTGTAACCGCAGTGTCGCATGCGTAGACAAATTCATATTTCACATACTTTAATGACCTTTTCTACAATGACTCTGGGCTTTGACATGAAAAAAATCTTGGCTATATATCTTTAAAGAACCATAATGAGCAAGGTTTTTCGCTCAAGTGAGCTATTATGATGGCTCGCCGTCCGTCTGTCTGTCCGTCCGTCCTTTTTACATTTTCGACATCTCCTCTGCACAGAATTTCACGAAACTATACAGGAAGTGATAACTCAAGGTCCTCTACCATGTTTATGTTTTTCATATCGACCGGTTAACAAATATGGCCGCCGAGAGCTTTGATAGGCTGACGCATTTTCGACTTCTCTGCAACCGCAGCACAGAATTTCATGAAACATTGCAGGAAGCAAGTACATCAGGAAGCATGTCCATGATGTCCTCTACCGAATTTGTGTTTTTCGTGCCGATCGGTCAACAAATATGGCCAACGAGGGCTCTGATTGGCCGACACATTTTCGACTTCTCCGCTACACCCGATGCACAGAATTTCATGAAATCTTACAGGAAGCGAGTACTTAAGGTCCTCTACGGAGTTTGAGTTTTTCGTGCTGATCGGTCTACAAATATGGCCACGGGGGGCTCTGATTGTCTGACACATTTCCAACTTCTCCTTTGAAACTGCTGCACAGAATTTCACGAAGCCTCACAGGAAGCAAGTACTCAAGGTCCATTACAAAGTTTGTGCTTTTCATACTTATTTGTCAACAAATATGGCCGTCTTGGGATCTGATTGGCTAAGGCAATTTGAACCTCTCTGAAAGTGATGCACAGAATTTCACAAAATCTTACAGGAAGCAATTGTACTCAAGGGCCTCCACCAAATTTGTTACTCAGAGGAGCAATGTTATCCCCTTGGGCCTCTTGTTATATTCAAATTCAAATGTTAATGGTGTCATTTCATACAATTATCTCTGATTTAGTGACATTGACCTTTTAAGTTCTTTTATATCGGTTATATTTCTTGAAACATAATGTATTTAATAATATATTAAATCCAGATGCACATTCCTTGTGACAAAAACTTTCATATTAGACTATGACGACCTTTCAGTGTTGCTTTAATTGATATTTTATAAAATTTACCTTGAAAGACGAGTAACTATGACGCCATTTAGTGTTGCTTTTATTGATATCTTTATAGAATGTACCTTGAAAGACGAGTGTAAGTGTAGTGCACTGAACTTAATTTGATAACATACATGTATACTTCATTTCCATCTTTCAACCGACGCGATTTTCCTTCAACACGTTCAACATAATTTCAGATAAAAATGGAAACTATTAACTTTGATCGTCTGATTTCTATCTTTCCTATTGTGAGAGAATAAGTAGGGGCGTAGCAAGGATGTTACCGATTTGAACGCTTACAGCAGAGGTGGACCGTGATCCTCAACTGCCGAGGAGGTGGGGGGAGGGTGAGGGGACGTCAGCAGTTTTTGTGGCGACGATGAATTTGCGAGACTCGAGATGCCGAGTGGGGAATAGCATGGAAGGATGTTTTCCCTTCTCGTTGGTGGGGTTCGGCGGCCTCCGAGAAATTTTTGAAAAATGAAGCAAACAGTTAGCATCTTATGCTTATTTTAGCTGAGTTTTGTACGTCCAGATAGTACCCAATCGTCCTCGCGCTTCGTTAACGATCATTGTAAACCTGAGACAATTTTGAAAAAAAATGTATTCAAATCGGTGCTTTCTGGGATGTCTTTGGGCTATTTCTAGACAGCAGTTTGCTTTGAAAACCTTAGCTTGTTGCTCCCTCTTTTGGTATTCAGGGTTTTTTTTTATTTTGGGGAGGTGCCTGTGCCTGTCCCATTTGGGAAAATTTGCGACATTTTGCTAAAATTGGGAAAATTTTGGAACAAATTCTCACCAAAGTATAACCCTATAGTATCATTTAATAACACTGATAATCTATTGATTTGCTTGAACTGAACAAGGGATGAATAAAAAACTTTAAAAAATGCACTTCGAAATAGGACATTTCGTGCTGACTTCCAGGTTTTGAGACTTATTTTCTCAGGTGATTTTTTCATAATTCCTCTTTGGGAATTTCAGGGTGATTTTTTGGGAAAAATAGAGGAAATTTGGCATTGGGAAGGGGCCGAAATTCGGCCCCAAAACAAGGATAAAAAAACCCTGGTATTGCAGAGGGAGGTACTCTCTTTTCTCTCTCTCTTGCCTTTTTTTCTCTTTTTGCATACAAATGGTACGCTTGGCTACGCCCTGAAAGGAAATGGTACATTGTAGGAGAATGATGAGGAGGGTGCCCAGTCACATATATACTTACTGATTTAATATGTGAACATAGCGGTAGTACGATGTAGGCGCGGCCCTCTCATAACTTTGCGTATGTCTGAGTGTACATGTATGTTAGGGAGGATGGTGTTAGAAGTTATCAAAATCACAATTTTTCATCATGCTTTTTATTAGCCGGATTGCGAAGCAAAATCAGTCCTTCAGTCCGTCCGTTCGTCAGTCTGTCCGTCAACATTTTGGTTAAGCTGTTGCGTTTTAATTGGTTTAACATTTTTGTCTTTTTTTAGAAAACTGCTTGGAGCATTATCTTGAAACTTTACATGGTGATACCTAGACCATGATGAGACAAATCAAATGCAACAGCAATTTTTGACCTTGAGATGGAAAATTTTGAATCTGTGTTTTAGCCATTAGGATTATTGACATATCGACCACTTTACATAATGATTATTCCTGATGAGACCTTTCATTTGAGACTTTGACATTTACTTACTTTACGTCCGTCGATGCTCAATTTGGTGCTCTATTGTCAGTAATGTTGAAATTGTCGTCAGGATCTAGCTTCTTTAACTCATTATAGTGATCTTGAAGTTTGACCAATTTTTCAAAACACTAACCTTGACCATATCCTTTGAACCTTAAGGGGCTGGCATTAAATATTTCATTTGAAAATTCCTTGTAATAATTAGACCTTTCATTTATGACCTTGACTTTTGACCTAGTGACCTTGACCTTGGGGTTTGATCTATTTTTCAACAATATAAATGTAAGTTATATCTGTTTAATGTTATGGAGAAGGCTTACAGATCCCTGAATTAATTAAAACAATACTTTTAATGAAACATTCACTTTTGACCTTAAACTTTGGTACACTTTTCAAAACTTTAATCTTGACTTTATCTCTTGTACCATACGTGAATTTGCTTTGTTCATACTTTACATTAAGATTCTTTATTTCAAGACATTGCAAGTTAGACTATCCTTGACCTTGTATCCTACATTTGAGACTGTGACTTTGACCTTAAACTTAGTTTTACTGGTAGGTTACTTATATGGTTACAATACCGTAGATAAAGTATACATGAACCCATGCTAGCCGGCACTTCACAATCCGGTCATTTCAACATGTAGTGTGGTGTAGTTTTCGTACTGCTAGATCTCATATTCGTTACCATTTTTCGTGCTAGTGCAATAATATTTTAATAGATTGCTTTGAGCGTTGATATGAGTTGTTGTCTATATACTTAATATATTGTATTTGTAAAGTCCCTTTCACAACTGGCGCATGATCAGGGGCGACTAAATATTCGTACGACCGAAAATCTAGTTACGGATCGAAAAATGTTGCCGAAAAAAATGCCTGTAAAGTAATCGCACAACGGTAGCACGATGTATAGCGACTATTGTGCAATGCAAACGCATAATATCTTGCGTCTTTATGCGACTATTTACCGTCCGTCATGACTGACGGTATACTGTAATCATTGTGACCTACTTGCACGGATAGAATACTTCTTGGCAGTATGATTGGTGGACAACTGCAAAAAAATTCAAATATTCGTCTAGGTTATTCAAACCCTGTACATAAGATTCTTTCATCAGGTCGGCTCAAGAGTCAATGGTCAAGGTGACCTGACAATTGAAAATTATATCGTGTCAATGCATTTTCTTCCAAAAGATGCATCGAAAATAAAATCCTTGTAGCGATACGTCCTAGAACAATCACACATCCTCGGAAATATCCGTCGCTTGAATCGGAATAAATTTAAAAACGGAAAAGCCCAGACAACTAACAATGCATTACACGGAACGTGTTTCCGATTTTTCTTACTAGAATTTACAACAATTAAAGTCAGCTAACTGACGGCAAGCTTTTTGTAAAAGCTAATACTTGTGTACAATTAAAGCGAATATTTTAAGATGATGCGAAAGGATCGTGCGAGGCCACAGGCCGAAAGAACGCCTGGCAATTATTCGTATGTGCCTCTAAAAAAAATACTCGGACGATCTTTCCGCCTATGTGCGAGGCGAGTGATTTGACGATTGAACGTGCGTAAATGCGAGGGGGCGTGCGGCGCTAGTGCGATCATGCGCTCGACCGCACGAATGCTCGTGCGAGTCAAAGGAAAATATATACTACCCGTTTCAGACTCTCTTGAGCTGACTCTTTGTTGACATTGTTGTCAGTGAGTGAGACAGATAAATACATGTATGCTTATACAGGGTATATATACTTTTCGCCAAGCATCGCAAATTGTAGCTGATAAATCATGTAATGATTGTAAAACGTTGCACATGCGACTTGTTGAGCAGCAGCCTCTCGGTCGCAAAACACTCGCACACAAACAAAACGTTTTGCGATGTTCAAACGTACATGCGATTATTTGAATCGCATTCGGTCGCATCTAGATAGTGAGCATGTCCACTTGCGACTTGAGGCGACTGCTTGAACAAATGCGATAGATCGTGCGAAGCTAAAATATTTCGATCACAAAGTATTGTAAAGTGGTCGTGCGCCAAATTATGAAAGGGGCTTTAGTAAGCTGTACATGTTTACTAAAATATAGTTCGAAATAAGGACATGACATTCGCTGATCCAGGTGATGAGGAGGGTGTGCTCTAGCCTTATAGCTTAAGGGAAAAGAAACGTACAAAAACTCCACGTAATAGGAAAACTAAGAAATTTGACAAATTCCAAAGATGGAGGATCCTGATCACCCTGTATCTTCCCCTGAATGTGTTATTGAGAATAGGTAGATTACGTGATAAATCTTTGGAGTTTATTGGTTAAACACATCGGACTATTTGACAACACCAAAATAGAATCAGTGAGCCGGGTACATATATGTACAGTTGCTTTATGCGCGACAGAGTTTCATAATAAGATCATTAGTGATGAACCATGTGTCGCCGACAATCGATTGTCGATCGCTAAAACTCTTTCGATTCCGATTATCGATTTCATTTTCTTACAATCGATTGTCGCTGAAAGAAAGGTATTTTGTGTAAAGGTATTTATTTTCCTCTTTTCACATGCATGTACTTGATGTCTTGCATGTAAACAGGCAGACACTTTGAAATTGAATGATTTATATTTTGTTTTCAGCAATTTTTTCTGAATTTTATGCAGAAAAATACAATTTTTCTATCTTTTATGTTGTTCCATTTTTTATGGACTTTTGTTTTCCGATTTAAATCGATAATCGATCGGTTTACTCTTTCCGATTATTTTCCGAAAATCGGTTCTTAAAAGTCTTCCGATGTACAACACTAAAGATCATAATACCCAGACAAACAGGTATTATAGGCGGTTAGTTTTAATGTTTCGAATGTAACTGAGCGAAATTAAGGATGGTATCGTTAGATTCGGACGATCGATGTTGTGCTTTCATTATCATATTTACCATTATACATAAACCGTCTTTATCCTTAAGACAATAATTCAGAGGCCGATAGTTCATGTTTCTGGAAATAATGATCATAAATATGGAAATAACCGAATAAATATAGTATGGAGACGCATATTGTAAATGATAACAGTAACTTATACCATATCAGCATATTTATTATTCAAAAGCTAGATAGCTACTGAAATAAAATAATTTATATGGAAGTAAGAGGTCAAATCTGGCCTTAGTGTTCCATGTCAACCGTATTGCCTCCAAATTGGCCGAAGTAATAATTTCATTTTCGGTTTCAATTCTTGGACTCTCAATCTCTATGCTATGCTACATAATGACGTATCGTTCTTGTAAATACATCGTTAGTTTGCTGATATACATGGAATAAATTTGTAAAGTTCAACTACTAGTTTACATGGATAAATTTCTTGTTTGATTTCTAAATGTCAATATTTTGCACAGATAGTAATTGCGGTTAAGTGCGAGACTCTTGTCAAGTTAACTATGCACTGGTGCAATCTCTTGCACAGAGGGCGGGGGGGGGGGGGGCTTTGCTTCCCATCGCTAAATATTGGCTCTGGTGTTGTGACTACATGTATTAGTTATAGGGCTTGTTCCTGTCATACTTCCTACTCAAAGAAGGTGTGTAAATAAGGGGGGGGGGGTTGAGGCAGAAGAACCATTTTGTAACGTTTTCGTTTCAATTTATGACTTCGTAGCTGTTAGGTCCATTATGACTCCGTAGAACCCTGAGTATTTGCCACCTAATAGGTACAGGTACATTATAACTCACAAGAACTTTGAGTTCTTCCTAGTAGTAAGGTTAATTATGACTCTGTAGAACCCTGAGTACTTGCCAGTTGTTAGGTCCATTATGACTCCGTAGAACCGTGAGTACTTGCCAGTTGTTAGGTCCATTATGACTCCGGAGAACCTTGAGTACTTGCCAGTTGTTAGGTTCATTATGACTCCGTAGAACCTTGAGTACTTGCCACCTGTTAGGTCCATTATGACTCTGTAGAACCCTGAGTACTTGCCAGTTGTAAGGTCCATTATGACTCTGTAGAACCTTGAGTACTTGCCAGTTGTTAGGTCCATTATGACTCCGTAGAACCGTGAGTACTTGCCAGTTGTTAGGTCCATTATGACTCCGGAGAACCTTGAGTACTTGCCAGTTGTTAGGTTCATTATGACTCCGTAGAACCTTGAGTACTTGCCACCTGTTAGGTCCATTATGACTCTGTAGAACCCTGAGTACTTGCCAGTTGTAAGGTCCATTATGACTCTGTAGAACCTTGAGTACTTGCCAGTTGTTAGGTCCATTATGACTCCGGAGAACCTTGAGTACTTGCCAGTTGTTAGGTCCATTATGACTCCGTAGAACCTTGAGTACTTGCCACCTGTAAGGTCCATTATGACTCTGTACAACCCTGAGTACTTGCCAGATGTTAGGTCCATTATGACTCCGTAGAACCTTGAGTACTTGCCACCTGTAAGGTCAATTATGACTCCGTAGAACCTTGAGTACTTGCCAGTTGTTAGGTCCATTATGACTCTGTAGAACCCTGAGTACTTGCCAGTTGTTAGGTTCATTATGACTCCGTAGAACCTTGAGTACTTGCCACCTGTAAGGTCCATTATGCCTCCGGAGAACCTTGAGTACTTGCCAGTTGTTAGGTTCATTATGACTCCGTAGAACCTTGAGTACTTGCCACCTGTAAGGTCCATTATGACTCTGTAGAACCCTGAGTACTTGCCAGTTGTTAGGTCCATTATGACTCCGTAGAACCTTGAGTACTTGCCAGTTGTTAGGTTCATTATGACTCCGGAGAACCTTGAGTACTTGCCAGTTGTTAGGTTCATTATGACTCCGTAGAACCTTGAGTACTTGCCAGTTGTAAGGTCCATTATGACTCCGTAGAACCTTGAGTACTTGCCACCTGTAAGGTCCATTATGACTCTGTACAACCCTGAGTACTTGCCAGTTGTTAGGTCCATTATGACTCCGTAGAACCCTAAGTACTTGCCACCTGTAAGGTCCATTATGACTCCGTAGAACCTTAAGTACTTGCCACCTGTAAGGTCCATTATGACTCCGTAGAACCTTGAGTGCTTGCCAGTTGTTAGGTCCATTATGACTCCGTAGAACCTTGAATACTTGCCAGTTGTTGGGTCCATTATGACTCCTTAAAACCCTGAGTACTTGCCAGTTGTTAAGTCCATTATGATTCCGTAGAACCCTGAGTACTTGCCAGTTGTTAGGTCCATTATGACTCCGTAGAACCTTGAGTACTAGTACTTGTCAGTTGTTAGGTCCATTATGACTCCGTAGAGCCCTGAGAACTTGAGTTCATTACGAATATATTGCACTTTGAATAATGCCTAGTTGCAAGATTCATTATGAATCTATTGAGTGTTTGCTATAACTGTAATGTTCATTTTGCCTCTATTGAACTGTGAGTGCTGCCTACATGTAACTGTAAGGTCCATTATCATGCGACTCTGTTGAATTGTTTTTATTAGCTGAACGATGCATTGTCTGTTGATGGAAGTTTAAACCAAGTAAAAAAGTGGTTATTGCTGTGTAGTTCTTGCTTCCATAATTATTTTTACTGACCAATACAGGGTTAAGATAACATTTAAATCATCACGTTACTAGTTTTAGTCATTTCAATTGAGTCAGTTTAAGAAAATTGAAGTTTTACAACTCGTCACCTCCTTGAAAATGAATATGAATTTGAATAATATTATTTCATTTGAAGCTTTTAGAGAAACTTATCCATGATAGCCTTAGTTGATAAATGTTGACATTATTCATGTTCTTTTTTTAGGTGTGCCCAACTTCGTCGACAAAAATTGCGTACGATAGGATACTACGCACTCTTATTTGTTTGTGGATACCTCATCATCAGTGCTCTTCTACATAAACAGAGCAATCTAATACAGCTGATGACCCAGCGGGTCAGACCGGACAGTGATAAACAAGCATGTGTTCACCCTAAACTAAACCCTTGGGACAAATCTATGATGAAACACTTCTACCATATTCCTACGCCGAAATGTGGTGACGAGGAAGACTGGGTGACCGTTGGTAATGGTTCAGCATGGGTTACAACAAGCGCGCTGAAAAAGCATGGCGATATTACTTGTAGACTGTCTTATATAGGCAGGAAAGACGACTTTGAGATCACTTGGTTTGGTGATGAAGAACTTAAAGGAACTAAGCCAATCAAAATCAAGGAAGACTTTTTCCGCGCCAAATGTTCAGCAGCCGATGGCGATTCTTACAACAATGTACACGCTGGAGTGGCATACAAGCCGGAACTTCATACACCTTACATACAAAACCAAAACGGAATGAATTTGAACGTGCTGATGATAGGGTTCGATTCTGTGTCACACATGACATTTATAAGAAAGCTACAGAAGAGTTATGATTATTTCAAGACAAGGTTACAGGGTCTAGTTTTAAATGGGTACAATATAGTTGGCGATGGGACTCCTCAAGCTTTTATCCCTATGCTAACAGGGCAAACAGAACTGGAATTGCCTGTGGCCCTTAAGAGGGTAAAGAAGAAGGATTTTGTTGATGTTTATCCTATGGTATGGAAAGAGTACAAAAAGCGTGGGTACATAACTACTTTTGGTGAAGATTTTCCTCAGTTTGGAATGTTCACTCACAGGCACGTCGGATTCAAGGTGCAGCCTACAGATCATTTCATGAGACCATTCTATCTAGCTACGTATAGAAACATGATTCTGAAATTTGGATTGCGTGTCTTGGCTAAAAATTACGATCTGTGCCTCGGAAATCAGAGGAAATCTAAAATTTTCATGGATTATATAAGGCAGCTTTATCAAATATATCCTAAAAACCCCAAATTCACAATTGGTTTCCTTGGTGACATGAGCCACGATGATCACAATGCTGTAGAGACGGCAGACGAGGATCTGCTTGATTTAATGAAGGAGTTACATGATACAGGCAAACTAAATGACACTATATTAATCGTAATGAGTGACCATGGGGCGAGGTTTAATTCCCTACGCGCAGAACTACAGGGTAAACACGAAGAGCGACTTCCGTTTTTCGGATTCGCATTCCCGCCTTGGTTTAAAACCAAATATCCGGAAGCGTATAGGAATTTTGAATTAAACGTAGACAGACTATCTACTCCCTTTGACATTCATGAAACATTTAAAAGCATAATAAATTTTGATGGCGCAGGGCAAGGAGATGTGAAAAATCGTGGAATTAGCCTATTCAAAGAAATTCCAAAATCAAGAACATGTCACCATGCGGATATACCGACTCACTGGTGCGCATGCCTGAACTGGTATGCTGTTTCTAAAGATGACGCTCAAGTTGTCATGGCGGCCAAGCATGTGATAAGTAGTATAAATAATTATGTATCTATTGAAAAGAAATGTGCCACTCTTAGATTGCATAATATAACTAGAGCCCTTAAATTCCTGCCAGATATGAAGTTAATTAAATTTCACGGTGCTGCAGACATCGATGGTTTTAATCCGGAAATGTCCGACCAGACTTTTGTGGACACCATTTTATATCAGGTTTGGTTCTATGCAGCGCCATCCATGGGACTATTTGAAGCAACTGTGACCTTGAATGTTCGCACGGGTCAGCCCAAGGTCAACATGGCGGACGTGAGTCGTATAAACAAGTACGGTAATGATGCCGACTGTTCATACGATAGTGAATATGATATTCGAAAATTTTGTTACTGCAGGAAATAATGGTTTTTTAATTGTTTTTCTTTTAGAATTATGATCTCTTTGATATCATTACTGTTGCATGTATAGTAAAGAATGTGAGCGAGACTGAGTCCAAATATATTACTTTAGCCGTATCATTTTGCAAAGAACATGTAAAAGTTAAAAGTCTTGAGTTTTAATTTTTTTTACAATTTCCATACCGATTTATGCAAAAATGTTTCGTTTTTCTATACTTTTTAGAGGTATATCGTTAGATAATTATTTTCATCAAAAACACATTTCTGGGTGTTTTTTAAAAAAAGTATCCTATGGTCTGCCACTGGTTACCATTGTCTGCACTGCATATACATGTATTTTGTTTTTGGCTTTATCCTGTTAATGTCTGTTCGTCTATATCTTTGTTCGTTCATTACTGCTCTATAACTGTAGAGAAATGCAAATTAGCAATCCTTATATTTCGTGGCATTGTTTTTATTGCCTAAGATGCACTTTATTTCTTCCCTTTTTAAGTTACCAGACTTACAATGTTTGGAATTGATATACATGTATATTCAAATCATTTACATTTACTGTCAGATTCCAAGTGTTTTCAGGGTGTTCTGTTTCTGTTATTTCTTTTGTCCCTTTCAAATACAAATGTACGTAACTTTTTACATGTATGAAGCTTCACTGATCATGTCAGTATTTTCCGTCGATGATCGGAATTTGTCACTCAATATAGGCAAATGATAAGTTTTAGGGATGTGATAATTTATCGACAAATATAAGAGATGATTTCCATTTCCCGTGGTTTGCACGTGAATAAGCATTTTATTTTATAAATACATGTATATGCACATTTGAAACCTGGATATGCAGCACAGCTATTATAGCCTGAAAGACAAAATTAATTATTTTCGCACTTCATTATGCAATCGTGGTACATGTATAGGATCCCATAAATTCACCGGAAATTAGATTTATTCATAAATTATATCCAATTTCACTTTTCTTCCACTTATGTTATATTTTATTTGTTTCAGCTGATAAGAATGTGCCATATATGTCACACCATAGTTCTCAACTTCCTATATGTGGTATTACTTTATACACCATACCCGTCTTCCTTTTACTTGTGATTTCATGCACACTGCTGTTGATCAGTGTAAATGCACGTCAGTATGCACTAATATCCGTCCTTGACAAACGAATCCTCACAAGCTTTAGTTTGGATGTGGATTGTAGATGAGCGCAACAAATGTGCGCTCTAGTTAACTCACAGGATAAACTTCTTTCGTCAGTCCCCATGTCCGTGTTGGTGAACTACAGATTGAACTTTTAGCATCATGATTTATATTTTGACTCAAGTCCATATTGGATTGACGCAAATTAATCTTGATACTTGTCATATACATCTTTGAGATTTGAAGGCCAAGGTCACAAATGGGCGTACTACCACTTAGTCTTGTATTTGTAAACATTGGAAGATTGTAACTATAATGCGATCTCATTACCCCAAATTATGTACATAAAACGATCTATACGACCAGAGAAAAGTGAGTACCATTCAAGGTCAAGGGTTGATGGTGAAGGTCACAGTCTTCATGGTTAATGAGTTTACCATTTGTATGCATTGTTTCTGTTCTTGTTTTCGTTTCATTGGTATTTTTTGTTTTTATATTTTGCAATTAAAGGTAAAATCTAATATACCATCAATGCAATAAAAATAGTTTTACCTTCTTTGTGTGTATGTTAATTTGTTTGTTTGTTCATGTTTTCGTTTGTTTCATACGTTTGGTAGTGTAAATGCTTTATTTTAGCTGCTATAGTGCTACATATGTAGAGTTACTCATGATTTACATTCATATAGCTATAGAAAGTTGATAACAACAAGGCACTGTATATACATGTACATAATAAACCAAAACCCCTACATTTTTCTAAAGAAAACTTTTAAAAAAACTCTTGTTTATTTATGGTATCGGTCCGATGAAACAGTCAAATATCATATTTATCACGATTATTATTTTTTTATTATTTCAATATATTACAACTTGATATCTTGCATTTTAATGGTTTTGCTTATATTTGTTTACCACAAATGTATGCCGTATTCTCCCGCGAGAGTAACTTGTTCACTATTCACAACCAGCTGTTAAATGATCAAATTATAGATGTATGTGTGAATTTACACATGTTGTGTGATGTGTACATGGTATATGTGTGTTTTTAATGTTACAGTAGTATTTTTGTAGAACATTTTTGATGAGTGTGTTTGGGCAGCGAGAACAACGCTTTCAGACATTCCATTGTTCTTCTTTTTTTTATTTTTTACAATATTTATGAACTTTAAGCTATTGTCAAGTCATTGTACAAAGTCAATAATTGATAATACATGTATTTTCCTAGATGTTTATGAAATCTGCTCATATATTATGTCTTAGCTTTATATTGTTATGAAGACTTGCTGCCCCCCTTTTTCTACTTAGATTTTTCCTGTTAGATAAAAAAAGTGTCTTATCCCATTTCCTATTTTCTGTTATGTACTTTTATGGAGAGATTAATTCATATTACTTATATCAGGTTATAATATTTCACAGATCTGACTTTGATCCTATGGTGCTACCAGTTTGATAATTTATATATCGGTTATGTCAAAATTCATTTCAAGCCTGACTGTATTATTCGATTTTCAACATTAATTCTCAATTCTCATAAACAATTTTTTAGACTCATTTATTTAGGTTTTGTGCAAACAAGGTACTCAGATTTTGGAATTAATGTTTCAAAATGTAGTTCGAGGGCATAATTTTACAAATTTTACTCTTTTACAATAAAAGGTATACATTATGTACATGCATATGTAGTTTATATCCTATATATGATATTAATTATATACAATGTATATATGAAACTCAGACTGATCTTGTATTCAAGATGTTTTGTGTCTGGCTTTAAGCATCATCCATGTTAGCTTTAGTATTTTCTTTCCATTTTACGAATTACCCACCCTATGCATAATGTAGTTTATTAGAATAATGACACTGTCGAATAGTTTGGTCTGTCGTCATGCAACACCGTCCGTTGTTCGTTTGTCTGTCAGTTTTTCAAAATCAGCTGTCTAAAACAGCTTCGATGTTCAAGAATTCTTAATCTACAGTAAGGTATTTCTAAATGTAAAGATTATGAATTGATCATTTTCAAGGTACAGTACACAGAACTCTGAAATTTTGACAAAATATTGGGGTTTTTTTTTTCATTGAATTTTAGGCGAAAATGTTTCTGGAATCATGATTCTTTGTTATTTGACCAAGGCAGAATCATGATGTAGTTGTTTACAAAAGCAAGCTCAGGTTAACGATAGAGGCCAGTTTGGCTTTTTGTCGTCTCGAAATACTTTAAAAACCATCTATAGTATAAGGATAGTTCATTGATATTAAGGCCAGGTGATACATGTAGTTCGTTGACACATTGATAGTACGAATGTTAGTTCATTAAGATACTAAGGGTACATGTAGTTTATTATAAAGAAGGATACTAGTAGTTCAATGATACCCAGGGTACAAAATGAAGTTTTTAAAATTAATTAAAAAACAGGGTACAATACAAGGGTTTGATATTTACCATTATCTTGTACAAGTACATCGGTACGATTAGTAATTTGGCCTTTTAGGGTGCAAAAATGACAAACATGTTTTATTTTAGTTCTGTACGTATTTACATGACTTAACAAATGCGAGAACGTGTAGTGATATCCTAGTCACTCGTTTACAAAATTTCTATAAATCTCTTTTTTTCCGGCATAGCCGGAAATGATAGGGTAATATTTCGCTTAAACCAAAACTGCTTTATGGAATGAATATCTATCTGATATTCTTTTTTATTCTATTTCGTCAAATGATACCATATAGCTGTGTATTTAATCGTTACTATCTAGAGAACTTATGTCTAGAAGCAACAGATGAATGCTTAACCTGTATATAGATATAATTATTGAAAGTTCGAAAATGCGATCCTGCTAAAGAAAATTAAATTATGTGCATGGAAAAATCCACAAAAAGTTACATGTACGTATGTTACACCATACATGTATTTAATAGAATCTTGGAAGGCACGGGTGACGTTTGTTATGTTGACTGCTGTTTTGAGTACATATATTTATACAAAGAGTATACCTTTTCTTATTGTATTGCCTTCCTTTTTGTCACGTAGGAGACAATAAAGATTTATCAGAGAGAATTTAATGGGTTTTTGTCAATTTTTATGAAATATGTTTGTTTTGTTACTACGTACATGTAATTTATGCATTCTCACCTCCTCATATTCTGGGTCCTAGTTTGCCCGCTCTGAATTATTCAGAATCAGAGAACATCAGTGCATTCTGAAACTATTTTGCAATGAATTTTGACCTTTTCACTTTGTCACATCTTGTGAAGTTATTTGAATGTGTAGAGAAGAAAGTACATTTTCCCAAACTAAACGCTTCAACACCTAATGTACCTGTCAGTATTTCTTAATGGTTAGAGACGTTGATTTTCAGTAAAGAAAAGTGTAAAGAATATTGACACTTATGATTGGGCTTTTCTCGATCTACGTGAGTTTTTATCACAATAAGAATGATACCTTATAGGAATCTTTTACAAACATCCCTACCACATAATGCTGTCAATCGGATTACAAGCTCTTGACATTTTGGCCCCTGCAGTTGCACTATTATGGAGGCACACGTTATCTTTTAAATTAGATATCGTTGGTTCATGTGTCCAGGACATCACAACATTCAATAGAACAGCTTACACCATACACGTTATGAGCTGAAAAATATATGAACGTATTTGGAAAGCAGGCGTGAATGGCAATTGTTTGTGAATTGCTTTCTGTGATGTATTTATTATTTTTTTGCAAGTCACTTTCTCTTTGTTAGTAAATAGTTTGATAGGATATATTATACTATGATAGCATATTCGTCTAACGGTTACTCCAGATTGGACGCTTTGGGGGAATCAAATCGAATAGTCTAGCTTATCTTCTGAAATGCAGTTACAAAATTAATGTATGTCATGTTTAAAAGTGAAACTCTTACATGTATACCAAATTGAGAATATCGAGAAATAACTGATGCAAATAAGTCACCAACTTCCACTCTTCACACTTGACTTGCCGTCTTTCGCTCTTTTTCGGGTCAACATGTCATTTCAATATGCAGTCTGGAGAAGAAAAGAGGGGTTTCGTGTATCTAAAGTCATACATTAATTTGTAAGAAGCCATAGGCAAAATTATATGTTTTTGTATGAAATACCTGTATGAGTTCAGCTTGTTTAGACTTATCAATACTTAGTCAAATACCAGCGAACAAACCAATAAAATTTTCTTATCTGACAATTTGCTGCGTTACCTGTATTTGATTGAAGTCGTGAATTTCGCAATATTCTCCGACAGACCTTGACAAACATTGTGATATTCCATTTATTAAAATTACTGTAATATGATATCCTTGACAGACGTTTTATTTTCGATTTTTATGAGCATTGCTTGAAGAACATTTGAGAGCAGTTTTTAATATAAAAATATATTTTTACCCCGAACAAAGGAATTTGATCTCGGATTAAAGTTAAAATACAATCGTAATTGATACATTATTTTATCCAAATCAAATCGATTAGGAGATTAGGAATGTAATATAGATTTGAGGTCCGCGAATGTCCTCTGTAGCAGTAACAACCTAATCAAAGAGAACAGATATTTCTGGCTTTTTTGTCTGCTTCAGATATTTCCATGAAACTTCGTTCACGAGAATTATTGCCCTTTGAAAAGTATGAATTTTGATATTTCAAAGATTTCTGTACTTATTTGCTTGTTTTGTTGGTTCTCTTGGTGTAAGTATATGCTCTCATCTGTGTTGTAGTTTAGCGTAATGTACATTGGTCGTCATGTTAACCTTGATCCAGTTACCATTGCAACATTGTCTTATTTTTCTATCCTACACATCTATATACAATGTATCAATGAAGTACACCTAAACACAGGGGTGAGGTATCAAACCCCTATACATGACCCTTTCTTCTATATGTCTATATTAAAAACCCAAAGGAAGGACACTTCCTGTATAATAGCTATATAACTTTTTTGTACTCGATCGTTGCTTCCACTTCTATCGATCTGTATCAGACCGGTGCATCTTTTAGGATGAATTTTCAATTTGGATATGTTTTATACATTCATCTTGAGATAACAAAACCAAAAATCATAACCGTGGGTTTAGCCTGTAGGAAGGAAAAAAGAGGAAGCCACGATCGAGTACAAAGAGAGTGTCCACCCTTGTGGTTTTGTATATAGACATATCGAAGAAAGGGTTTGTATTGAGGAAAGGGTTTGTGACCAAGCGACCTGTCTACCTAAACCAAAAAGAACTATTGCCATACCTTGCTGTACGTCTGTCCAATTACCTATATGTCTGTCCGTCCTTTTGTCCGTTCCTACACTGTTCACATTTACGAATTCTCCTAAACGGGTGCACATAATTGAAAGAAACCGAAAAGGAAGCATGAACACAAGATCTTGAATATTATCATCTTTCGAGCCGACCCAAGATACAAACATAGTGACTAAGAACTCTATTACCTTTGCCATTTTTCTCACAATCTCTTACATAGTATTATTACAATATACGAGCCAATGGGTCAACTAATATTACCTCATTTTCGTCTTCTGTGCAAACGAGTTTTCCACCATTAGTCAAGGACTCTTTGAATGCTGTTTTTATCTTTTCCTCCGTATCCGCTGCAGTTTTCGAGCTAATCGGTCAATATATATATTGGCCGTCAGTGGTATTTTATACATTGCATCCGCAACCGAATTTTCATTTACTTTTACAGGTTGCAATATGTCAAGGTGCTCTTTTAAGTTTGTGTTTTACTAGCAGATACATTTTCATATGTACATGTACGTTACCTTCACCATATATCAAAGTAAAACTATATTTCTTCCTTATTAGAGATATCCGATTTCTTAAAAGCCTCAGGTTAGAATACTTACGTTGTTTCATTAGACTTGCAATGTTTTGAATTGATATTATATGTACAAATGTACTGTAAACGTAGAAATTATCGCGTGAGGGTAATTTTCGCGTTATTTTTTCGCGAATCAATGGACTTTGAGATAAAATGCTGATTGAAGAAAAACATTTTTTTGGAGTTTATCACTGCCACATTTACACGTACTTCGATGAACCTTTAAAGACACACCGCAGATCATATCCTTCTCTGACGATTGAAAACGTTGGACGAAGCCTCATTGACGATTGACTGAAGTAAAGCTACATGTAGGTATTGACCTACTTTAGCAAGAGTTATTACCTTTAGGACATAATTACAATTTTTACAACGTAGTTAATTACTTTCCAGTCTTTTCTTCTTTAGTATACGTAGGATATTTTGTAGTGTTGCCTTAGAGACATGCGATTTTTCGAGCGAATAGACATTTTGAAATTTTGCATTATGACAAGAAAATCGATTTCTGACTCTGATTGCAAAAATCTAAGTAAGGTGAATTAAGCAGAGTAAGCATGATCCAGGTTAGGGATCGATAATATATTGCCAATTTGTTGATATTAATCATTTCCTGGTAACAGAGGGCTTATGTAAAGCTTAGTTAGCTGGTAATCATTATAAAACTGCCTATAGATTAAATCGCTTCCGATTTATGGCTTGTCTATATTAAGGCCCATGCATTTCTTCGATAAACATGACGTTCATAAACGCCGAACTACAAGGCCTGTTATGTAAGTATCTGATCAATGGCTTCGACAATTTCAATCTTCGACCTTCAACCACATTACAAACATTCAATTTTCAATTTGTCCACTCTGTACACCACCATACCTCATAAAACAAGAGGCCCAAGTGGGCCACATCGCTCACCTGAGGAGACTGTATGTATGTTTTCAATCAAAGTCAGTATAAGAAATGAAGAAAATCACTTTAAGTGAAGCATTGAGAAGGACAATGTGTACTTACTTCCTGTAAAGTTGGTGACATTCTGTGCAGTAGCTTAAGAGGATAAATAAAAAATGTGTCATCCAATTAGAGCTTATGGAGGACATCTTGGGTTTCCGATCGGCTCGAAAAAACACAAACTTGGTAGACTAAGAGGGCACTGAGAACTTGCTTCCTGTGAAGTTTCAAGAAATTCTGTGAAGCGGTTTCAGAGGAGAAGTCCAAAATGTGTCAGCTAATCAGAGCCTGTAGCTGCCATCTTGGATTTCCAATCGGCTCGAAAAACACAAACTTGGTAGATGGCATTGAGTTCTTGCATCCTGTGAAGTTTCGAGAGATTCTGTACAGCGGTTTCAGAAGAGAAGTCGAAAATGTGTCAGCCAATCAAGGCCTGTTGCGGCCATCTTGGATTTCCGATCGGCTAAAAAAACACAAACTTGGTAGAGGGCATTGAGTACTTGCTTCCTGTGAAGTTTCGAGAAATTCTGTGCAGGGGTTGCAGAGGAGATGTCGAAAATGTTAAAAGTTTACGCCGGACGGACGACGGACGGCGCGCTATGACAATAGCTCACTTTAGCTTCGCTTAGGTGAGCTAAAAACCTTAAAACTAGGTTGGCTTTCATTATAATAAGGACGTATAGAAACGTATTTTGTTAAGGAACATCCTGTACAAAAGTACACTGAAGATCACACCGACATCATCATGATGCTGGAATTTTTAGTTGACAATATATTCGTTGTTGTTGGAGGCCAAATTTTCCAATAAAGTGGAATTCCAATGGGCTCAAACTTTGCCCCCTACCCTAGCTGACATATTCCTTTATTCATACGAGGCAGAATTCGTAATCTCTGCTTTCAACTAGCACCGCAGTTCAACTGGACTTGCTGATACATTAGTGACGTACTCTCCATCAATAATAAAACCATTCTGGATTACATTGGCGCCATCTATCTTCGTGAATTTACACAACCGAGGGCAGCACTTCAGCCTCCCACATAGACATAATATTATCGATCGGTGACAACGGTCATTTGAACATTTCCATTTATGACAAACGTGACGATTTTTATTTCACCATCACAAACGTCCCCTTCATGTACAACAACATTCATTCTTCGCCTGCCTATGGCGGATTCATTTACAACTAATACGCTATGTAAGAGCTTGTTCTAAGTACGGAAACATCATATTAAAGGCATAGCAGTTCGCCAGTAAGCTGATATGACATTCGGTTGGTCTTACTTGTATCAAATCCTTATACAAGAAAAGAGGGGATCTCCAACAACACTCAGTTGCAAAACACAGCAAAACCCCAAAACACCCAATGCAAAAGCAAACACAGAGCAAACACGTACAGAAAGAGACGCAAAAGGTACAGAACACCAAATCACATAGAAACATCAAACACAAATGACTACACATAAACCAACGAGACCAATGGACAATCGGTGTCGACTTAAAGTACAGAAAATAAACATTTAAAAGAAGGAAATGATCCCCAACACACTATATGATACAAGTAAGACTAATGGAAATGAACATTCTACGTGGTAGGGAACCGTTTCCTTACTTATGTCCTACCAAGTGTCACTATTTAACCAATTGAAAAGTAGAAAGAGACAGAGGCAGGGTTTGGAAGACTATAAATGTTAAATATGACCTTATATAATACATATATCTAGATACACAAATATACCAACAACTTTTCGAAAAATACCAATCGCTCTGCTGGTTGTAGCAAGCTCATGTTCAATCACACAAGAAGTGAAAATCTCATATAGAACCGGTTATCAGGACAGAAACATCTCCAATGATACTTTACCTGTCACGAAGTCATGTGAACACGGTTAGTAATTGTACAGTGTTTAAGATATGTAAAACCATCATGCACAGTGTACAGGTTTTAGCAGTTTATGTCTTGGATAAAGGCTGCTCTTCGGTAGTATATTGAACTTTTTATTTCTCCGGTCAAAAGATGTCGACATGCATAAATTCTTGCGTCTTGATTTTGCTGGTGAATACCTCTATGTGGAAGTGCTGTGCTCGCTAAACATATTGGAAATTATGTTGGACAATCCATAACCATTAACGTTTTTAGCATAGAAACTAAATAATGACATGTGAGTGTCCGTGCCTAAACGTTGATATTACACGAAAACGATTCGAATACACCTCCCCAGTAGGATTTCCTTGGCACAGTTTATACACATAGATAACGAGATATCACGCGTACAATATCTACACGACCTCATGTCTTTGCAGGTCCATTACATCTGGTACGTACACCTGCTGTAGCTGGACCACCAATCGAACCTTCTTATCAAATCTTCCATATCACTGTTCCACAGCAGTCCTATCAATACTGTATCAGACCATAGCTATGTAACAGGGCATATAACTTCTGGTGTAGTACCGTTTGTATTCACTGAATCCCTACCTATGATTGGCCTATAGAAGCATATTTCAGCTGGAAGGTGAAGATTGACAAAAATGACTTCACCCAACTCTTACTTTCTGCCATTACATCTACTACATTTCCAAACCCACTGACAGTACCTATGGAGAAAAAGGCTAGGATCTCCAGCACGACCACCCTGCACTGAGCGACAAAAAAGCGACATATAAATGACATATAAATGACATCAGACAATACTGCAATACCCGACAGGAAAAAAACAATATGCACTAGAACATCATACAAAACAGACAAAAACAGTCGAAAATATTATTGACAGGACATAAATGGAAGGACCCGGCATCCTTTATGAACAATGGGTTTCCTTTATCAACAATGCTATACAGTGTGCTACCCAGTCACTGCTTAATGAATTCAAGAGACAAAAAAACAGTAATGAGTTAAAGAAGATCCTGACGATAATCTCAACAGCACTCACAATAGAGCACCAGATTGAGCATCGACGAACCCCAAGCAAGCTAGAGGTGGGATCAGGTGCCCGGGAGGAGTAAGCATCCCCTGTTGGCTAGCCGCACCCGCCGTCGATGTTCATGCACGAATTCAAAATGGAAGTATATAAAATGCATGCGACATAGCTGACAAAGAAGATGCTGTGATAAACCGTGCATGTCCGGTCCATGCTGCCAATTTATATGTTCTTAAATGATGCTTTTCAATTTGAATACGTTTAACATTTATACCACTTGGTGAGTGTCACTGCTGGTGGACCAGGAGTCCCCGAGGGCACATGTAGCCAAGTTCGATCAATTTCGTTTGATCGTTTCTTCAACGCATTCCAACATTTCTGTTATCAAAACTTCTTGAAATTTCTAAAAAGTGGGTCCTGCAGCGTCATATTCCACCCATCCTGCTGCGTCTTTCGGTACGCTTTTTCGACAAAGTAACTTTCATACTTTTTTGGTATATTACATTGTTTAGATTTGAGGATCACGGGCGAGGGTTAAGAACCCGAACGTGCATGTCTGGTCCATGCTGCCAATTTATGCGTTCTTAAATGATGCTATTCAATTTGAAGACGTTTAACATTTCATAGACGAATGCACAACTTTCAATCAATGTGCTGAGCACTGAATGTGAGTCGGAGGAGTTGGAGCAATATGAATATTTATACCATCATCTACGTAAACTGATGATGTTATTGTCAACACTGGGTGTTCAAGAAAGGAGATCTCAACACACGGTTGCAGCACCTACAGCAAAACACCAAAACAACCCTAAGAGACGACACGCACAGCAAGAGGCATTAAAGGGACACAGAACACCAAAACCAACACATAAACATCGAACACTAAAGACCAATCATAAACGAACGAGACCAACTGGCCATCGACTAAGGACGGCCTTCTGCTACGCCAGTAGCAAATGGTGTAGCTATCCGAATTACGTGCGCACAAACCTTCCAGCTTTTCGGTTACCAAGAGGTATCGTAGAACGCACAACGTGGTCCTCACTGAAAGATGACCTTACAAACAATACCACGACGCAGGGGCCCGAGCAAAACACAGATTGATATGTAAATGGATATAAAAATAGAGGGCGTACGGAATACAGTCCATGCTCTGCCGACTTTAGCGAGCTTATGTCATTCAGAGAAGACAGGTGGTCGTTGTCCTGTCTCCTCTAAAGATGTTTGGACAGGGCCCGTCATGGAGTCCTGTCGTCACAGTCCGTCATAGTGCAATTCTTAAGAATGCGTTGATACAAGACGGTAGACTGAAGTACCCAACCAAGTGTCCGTCTCATATCCACGGTATAAAAGGCGTTTGATAATTATATCTGCCTTTGATCCCTCTTATTTTGTTTATAATGCAGAATAAAAGGCAGCTTGTGAAATATCCATGATAGTAATATACTCTGTTGCTTGTATGGACCCGATTTACAAAAGAAGCTGACAATATTTTTTGTGAATTTTCTAAAATTCTTAGCTAGATTGTGAAAGTGAAAACCTTCACCTAAATGTTTCTTGGTAATTTGTAAATTTCTATTATGAAAAATCCGAAACATTAGTACATGCTCTAGCGTACCGGATGAGTTGTGAAATGAAATAGGAACACCCGTCAAGCCAGGGGAAGTTTACAATGCTGAATTCAAAATTATCTCTTTTTGTCATTAACACTCGCATGAATCTCGCAATTAACAATTTTGATATTTAGGTATTAAATTGTGTTTCTGTGTTTGTAACGTTTGTCCTGTCCAGTGTCAATTCTTATGGATAAATAATATTCATATATTTTTCAAAAACAGGATTGATAGTGAGAATATCATCCAGGTATCTAGAATAACCATTGAAACATTTCAAATGGTCATGTTTTCTTTGCTTTTGAAGAATTTGGATAAATTATTTTCCGTAACTCTGCAACAAAAGGCACACAGTCACAGCATGATGACACAAATTGCTTTCATTCAGTTGGTACATGTAGGCACAACACAAATGGATAGGCTGAAATTATGTCGTTTCAAGAACTGGACGGTTAAAAACATCCACCATTAAAAATAGCCAAAGGGTGGTTCTGACAATTTTCTTTTGTAACAAATGACTTGGCGTCGGAAACTTACCACTTACATCATATTTCCCTCTGATTTATACTCCTTTTCTAATCGCCGACGTTTAAAGTATCATGAATTTAGTGAGACGATTCTTGCAATACGTTTCTCATAAAAGCAAGAGGCTTTTTTTCAAAACAAATTCAAGATTCGTTTTCTGAATTATGCGTTGTACAATCTTACAATTTTATTTTCCATAGAACATTCGAGAAAGTACTTTTAATACCTTTTCAATTGAAGTCTACACATCCCTCGCTAACGCACATACATGTACGATAAATGCATTTGCTGTGTGTTGCATGCCCGTGACAAAACACAAATGAAGACACTTATTCTCTATATATGGTGAATTTTAAAATATCAGTACCAAACAATATATACTCATCCAAAAAAAAAAAAAGAAACGCATAGTATGTATTCATTTAATCCTTAGTACACATATAGAATAATAACATTTATCATAATATTAGACAAAATGATACCAGATGTAAATAATGGTATTTTCAGATCGTAAGCTTTCAACGGGATCCTCTTTTGTGTTTTTAAATGTTAGTTAAAATGACTCAAAAACAATATACCCTTGATGTTCTTTTAGAGGCCAAATTGTGTATTTTTCGGAGATCCGCATGTGCTCGTTTTCCATATCATTTGAAAATCTTTTGATTCGATGGACAAATGGATGCAGCATACTAAACAGCAATAATCTCATAATGGCGATATCACGACGCATGGTGAAGTTTTATACTATAACGTCATGGAAAGTTCCCCGCATTCCATGAATTTGTGAATCAGTTTTATCGAGAGAAATTTGTTTCATAAGGAGAAAAAGGCTCTAAATTTGGCTTTTTGATCGTTGAACTTTACAGAGTATTACTCACTTACAAATGGGAGTCATTCGATCACTTCACAGTGTTCAAACGCATGGCATTTGATATTGTAAGCATTTATTGTATTAAAGCGGAAGTGACACGAAGAAGTTGAAGCCCAAAATTATTTATGGGCATCAATGAACTTTGACTCGGGCAAAATTCAAATTCCTCATAAACATGGAAAATGCATAAAAACATAAAAAGTCGAAATTCAAAATTTCATGTTTTTACCCAAAATAGACTTTTATGATTATCAGAAAATCTTACTTTAGCCCTAAACTGTTTTTCCTATCTTTGTACTATCATTAATGCAAACAAATAAGGTCACATAATCAATAGCTTGTGCATACTGAATAATAATAATACATTATGATATTGTTATATGCGTTTCTTCTTTTGAAGAGTAATGTTAACGTCTATAAATCTGAACATACATAACGTATCCAAATATGTCAATATATCTATGACAATCTTTCCCGCGCTTGCACGGGTCCTTTTCTAGCACAGACTGAAAAGAAGATAGCACTACAAAATGGCAGGTATATAAACTAAGAAGATAAAAGTAAAAAAAGTGACAAGTTAGTATATCTTAAAGACAAAAGCAGACAACTGGACATGATTAGCATATGAAATAAATGATATACAGCAAAAATGACAACATGTTTTTCATGTGATTAAAGAAGATACGTATCTAAACATAAAAACAAGTATTTGCGTCATACATTTGTATTCAAACATTTTTCCTTAAATATATGTTATTGATTTCTATGTTTTACAAGTAAAAGATTTCTTATTTCATAACAAAATTAATCATTATGTTAAACGTCTTTAAATTCAATAGCATCATTTAAAACCTGATAAATTAACAGCATGGACCAGACATGCACGTTTCGGGTACTAAACCCTCGTCAGTGATCCTCAGTCTAAACAATGTAATATGGCCAAGAAGTATGAAATTTTTTATGTCCAAAAATGTACCAAAAGACGTAGCAGAATGGGTGGGATATGATGCCACAAGACCCACGTTTTAGAAATTTCAAGAAATTTTGTGACAGAAAATTTCAAATGCGTTGAAGAGACAAACGATGAACCGAAGTTGATCGAACTTGGCTACATGTGCCCTCGGGGACTCTTGGTCCACCAAGCAGTGACACTCACCAAGTAGTTCAAATGTTAAACGTCTTCAAATTCAATAGCATAATTTAAAACCTGATAAATTAACAGCATGGACCAGGCATGCACGTTTCGGGTACTAAACCCTCGTCAGTGATCCTCAGTCTAAACAATGTAATATGGCCAAAAGGTATGAAATTTTTTATGTATGCTCAACATACGTTTTCAATTAAAGAATAAAGGTATTAATTTATATGTTGTTAGAGGTATGTACAAAAATGTATTACATAGCAAATGCATAAATTATCCTCAATTATCTTGTTGTACATATAAAAAATAATCTTTCTTGTAGACATGACCCATACATTATAAATAACATCATGTTGAAAATGAAGCATAATTATGATATATGATATGTGAATAAACGAAACATCAACTATTCTAGTTTTCTCATCAGAAAATATCTCAAGTACATTCGTTAGAGGTAAACATCGTTTCGATTTTTGTCATGTTCTTTTGTTGTATCTGATATTCGACAGTACGACCATCACGTTTGATTTTCACGTTGTACTCACCAGTCATTTACTGAGCTAAAGTAATAAGGGAGTGTGTTAATTATGATTAGATACACATCCTATCTGGTAATTCTCGATGTCAGAGAAATGGACCACGAATTCAATTCCATTACATGTACCTCTAAGAACATCAAAACATACAAACAGGAACTAATTAAGTAGAAACACAATGCGTGACCAACAGGACCCCAATGAATTCGCAACTCCATAGGCTTACACAGAAATAAGGAATGTGACAGCCATTGGGTTAAGCTTGAAGGACCAAATTTTAGATTCAAGGTAACTTCTTTGATTAATAGTTGATTTATTTTCAAGTATTACTAATACAGACTAATTGATAGACTTCTGTCTAAATATGGAACGAACCTTATTTTTTTAAATGTCTTCGCAACATTCAAGATGACAAATTCTATCCAAATTTAAAACATGAAATTGAAAAATTTATGAATAAACATTAAAGATGAGAAAATATAAAAATGATCATTAAGACTGAAAATAAGAAATATATATATGTGATATTGTCAATGAGTTGAAGAAAATCATGCCGATAATTTCAACAGCACTCACAAAAGAGCACAAAATTTAGAATCGACGGACCCCTAGCAAGCTAGAGATGAGACCAGGTCCCCGGGAGGAGTAAGCATTCGTGTTTGGTTAGCCACACCCGCCGTCGATGTTCACGCACAAAAATGAAAACAAAATCTTAACTATATGTACTGTCTGAGGTTATGTCTTTATAGTCAGATAGTAAGTGCTATGGCGACCATGTCAGGGGAAAATATTCAAAACACTTACTGTCAAACCCCTCGCGGGGAACTTTTTCTTCCAGCTCCACACGGCAGAGGACATAAGTGCGACACAAATGAGTTGAAGAAGATCCTGGCGATAATCTCAACAGCATTCACAATAGAACACAAAACTGAGCATCGACGGAACCCTAGCAAGCTAGAGATTGGACCAGGTGCCCGGGAGGAGTAAGCATCCCCTGTTTGGCTAGCCACACCCGCCGTCGATGTTCACGCACGAAAATGAAAACAATATTGAAATTACTTGCATCGTCTCAGGTTATGTCTGTATAAAAATAACGCGGAAGTGCTATGGCGACCATGTCAGGGAAAATATTCAAAACACTCACTGTCAAACCCCTCGCGGGTAACTTCCATGGCCTTATTCTTTTAAACACCGCATCATTTAAACACAGAATGCATGTGTTTGGATAATGAATAGTAGCGATGACTTTAAAATCAATCTGATTAAGTAAATAGGAATATTGTTGAATTAGGTGTCTGAATTCTTTAAAATCCTTTATCTCAAAATAGTTTAAATTTAAATTATGCAATATAAGAGAAAACATATATGACAAATCCATGCTTCTATGATCAATGATTTTTTGTTGGCGTGAACGAACAAATGTTACGATCATTCTGGCTTGGTGATAACTAGTAAAACTGAAATTTTCATTGTGTATTTGTTCTATCACTTTTGAATACTTACACTTTTGAATTTTATTAGACATAACTTTTGAATGATATTCCTTATAGAAGAAAACTCAGATACCCGAAACAGTGACCACAGCTGAACTTACACAGATATTACGAGAAACGCGGGCACTACCACGCAAACAACATACAGATACAACAAAAATATCACATCAACACAATAAATAACTGGGTAAAATTATTTTGAAACAGAATATTCATTGTACATGTTGTCACCGAAACACAACATAAAAAATAAACAGATCTAAAAAATAAATCCTGTCTGATCATGATCCTAAATCGAAATTTTCCAAAGGGATATAACTTCTTGAAATCAATCTCGAAGCTGTATTCTGAAGCTGTGAATGTAGAAATAAAAAGAGCAAATTTTATTAGTGTGTCAAATCTTGAAATAAATGTATATAGAAGATAGATATATAACTGCATAAAATGAAAATTAAACAACAACATCAACAAAAATACTTCTTTAGAACAAATAAAGCCTTTTGACTTTATATCAGAAGACAAAACATAAAAAGAGGGAGAGCAATATGAATTCAGTGCCGTCAAATGGTTAGTGTAACCGGATTAAGTGCTCACAACCCAACCTCTTATCCAGTTGCACAAAAGTATACAGAGACGAAATCCTGTTGTAAAAGGAAAAGTCCCATTCTTAAAAATTGCATTACTAAAAAGACTCACAAATCATAGGGGGTCCAGGTAACACAATACCTATGTAAATGATATAAAAAGAAGTGGGTATATAGAGAGCAACCGGTGCTCTGCTAACAACACCCCCACCCCAAGATCGACACAACTTTTAGATTAGATAAAGTACTAGAATCTATTATTCTTATATGGGATTTGGGCAATACTCGCCATTGAGTCCAATCGTCATTATACGTTTAGATAGTTTTTGACACTAAAATTTGGCTTTGCCTTTCATTCGACAAAAATGAAGTCGTTTATGCACTATGGTATTACGAGTCTTTGCATGCGCACTGTACAGGTATTCAAATAATATAATTCTTGTTTACTTTACAGGTCATATCGCCTTATTGCAGCGTGTTGTTGTCAAACAGTTTCCGACGGACGACATGACAACATCGTTTTTGATTTTGCTGCTCTTCTCCTTATCTCCTATTTACGGTACAGTCATCCCGACAATATCACCTCAAGCAGACAACGAAACGGAGACTTATTCTATTCTGACAACTTCCTATGTCTATAATCAGTCTACAGATCTGTATGCTGATATTTCTAGCACTCCGCCTTCTGGGACACATTGGCCTTCGGTTGTTCCCCCATCTGGACATCTAACGTCGTCTATTTTGGATACCGATACAGAACACTCCATAGAAAATGCTTCCCAAAGGAATCATGGAAATGATTCAGTAATGCAACCGTCAGATGACGCTTTGGCAATTATCGATAAAATTACGAATACAACTAAAGTCGCAGAGAATGCTTCGTTAATGACGCAACTCCCCGAAATGAATATGCATAAGGCGGAGGGAACTTACAATAACTCTTACAATTACAGTACTTTAGCGGAAAATCAAACTAGAATTATTTCCGATCATAGTTCTCAAAGGGGCAGTCATTCAAATAAAGGAGAATATATGACAACGGTAACTACGTTAGCCCTATCAAAAGAGACAAGCAGTTCTGAAGATACAACGACGCCCGTATATAGGGTAACGAGTACTGACAGTGATAGGCTTTATCTATCGTATTTGTTGGATTCATTTGTTCTCAGAATGTGTAATGTTAGTAAGCTGAATAACTCCAACATATTTCGTCTGACTTTGCAACTGGAGTGGATATTTTTAAGAGAGACCAAAAAATTAAGACAAAAATTCCCACTGGACAAGAAATCCGTTGAAAAATTTGTAGACAGTGTAAAGAAATTACAGTTATGTAAAATGTATAGAATCGATGATAGTAACAGTGTTAGTAATACAATACAAAATGTACGTACACAAAAACTAGGTGTATTACGAAAAGTTACAATAGGTCTGATGGCAGCGGGTATATTGTGTGTTTTACTTGCCCTGTATTACTTTGGTTACAAACTACACCGTAAACTGAATCCCAAACCCATCCAAAGAAACAAATCAACGAAGCAAACTAGCACAGAGAAGCCATCAAGTAGCAAAAAGAGACATCAAGAATATTTAGATAAGCACAATGCAGCTTTTGTAAATTGTTGGATGTGATATTATGTCAATAACTGTCCTTTTTATTCCAGCTTTTGAATATTGTATAGATAATGAAGCTCTTCAAACTTTCATAAAATTGGATTTTGGTTTAAGTTTCTAATATCAAAGAAGATTAAATGTTTAAAAATTTTCTACATAAATCATAATGATTCGCATGATATTTATTTGAAGTCAAATTACATTATTACTCATGTGCCAACATTAGGATAATTTTGTAGCGATCACCAAGTAAATGATTTTAATCAATGTCCTTATTGAGATTGGCTTTCGGATTCCTACCAGTATTTGGTAATACTTGCCTGAATGCTGTAGTTGTATTAGATGTGTTGCGTGACTAGTTTGATATTTGGGTGTGTTTATCTTTGCTTACTACTACATGTACCTGCAATTTATTTTACAATGCATTCCGCACTTGCACTTGACTTCGGAGATTGGTAACATAAATTTCCCTCGTCTTTCAAGGGAGCTGTGTCATTGTCTTCGTCTGTTTGCCCCCATTTTTCTAATGTGTTTGATATTTCTGTGTTGTATTTTTAAAAATCTGACAGCTTTTCGATTGTGTTTTTAGGACTCTTCTTTCGGCTTTTGTGCTCAGCTTTTACTTGCGTGGCAGATATCCGTCCTCAGTCGGCACCGATTGCCTATGGGCGCCGTTGGTTTATGTGAGGTTTTTTGTGGTGTTTTGACGTCGTATTTCGTGTCCCTTGTCCCGTTAGCGTCATATGCTGTGTATGTTAATCTGGGTAAGTATAGAATAGGACAAAAATAGTCCCAGGTGTATACATATGAGTAAATTGGTTCTTATTACTGTGAACAATATGCAAATTTGGTAATTTTCATACCGAATATTCCTGAAGTAATTAAAGTAATTTGCATACTTGAAAATTATTTCCAATACTCTGCATATATCTTAACTTTTATTTTCTTTGTGCTCACAGGTCGCCGCTATGACATTTGACAGTTGAGCCGTTAATCTGTGTTTTCTATTTGGGGTGCGTTGCTGTGGGTTTTGCAACCGAGTCTTGTAGGAAATCTCATTCTGTCTTTTGTCTGGCAGCCGACAATTCAGTTATTCATTGGCTGCCATATAATCAAGAAATAACAACCACCTGTTATCAAGTGATTACCCGAGTTTGGTGAACAAATAAAATTATCAACAAGCCGCGAAAATTTCATTTGCTCATGTGACTAGGGGAATTACTGGACAATGAACTATAGCTCGGTATAGTAGTTGTTTTTCTATACTAATATACTTCAATTGCATTACAAAATTGTTATTGCTTCAGTGGTTTTCAGAAAATGGCTGGTTTTAAGAAAAGGAATCGCACAGTAGGCGTGAATTATTTGAGAGAAAAATTGTTGAAGGAGCTCCATAGTACAAATAAGGAGAAAATTAGAAGTCAGATTAGATCTGCACGTTACCCTGTATTTCCAATGTTCTTATATACATTCAACGACTCTGCACTTGAATGGAAGCGGTTCCCGAGTCAAACCAAGATTATACTCAAAGATCGATGGTAGAACGTCTCCATCCGCTGGAAGGAACTTGAATCTTTGAATCATGGATAGAGCGAAGAGAAATAACTCCATTCTTGCCAAAGATTCTCCCATACATATCCGAGGACCTGATTTTTAAGATACAGAAAAAAATGTACAGAAGTTATTTTTGTTTTAGCAATTGATAAAGTAAAACGGGGATTCATTTTTCATTTGCATAATTTATGTTTCATTGAAAAAAAGTATTTCCTTGGGTTTATTTTATACGTTTCTGGGAAAAATACAGACTTACCGATTCCAAATGTAACAACCTTTTCCTTTCCTGTCAGGGTACCATCTTTTGCTAGAAACCGTGTGGGTTTAAATTCTGAGGGAGTTTCAAAAATATCTGGATCATTCAGCACAGAATCCAAATTTGGAATCAGCAATGCATGTTTTGGAATGAAATACCCTTGAAAATTAATATCTTCAGTTAAGACATGCGGAAGCGGAAATGGTGCAATATTTCCAAACCTCAGAACCTCATGAAGAACGGAATCACAATATGGTAAGTTGGAACGATCACCTGTAGATGGATATTTGGATTCCCCGACCTCCCTCTGAATTTCAGCGCGCATGCGCTCTTGGATTTCTGGTTTGTGTAAAATAATAAGAATAAACCATCGCAAAGCAGTAGCTGTTGTATCAGTTCCGACGACAAGGAGGTCAAAGATGGCTTTCTGTAGCTGATCATCTGAGTTTAGAAATATAAGACTATAAAGTAGCTGTTAAGATAAGACGTAAAATCTGCCCTGAAAAGTTGAAATTTCAAAATGCAAAAAATTAGAATTATGTTCGGTAAAAATAACAAGTTAATTGGTCCAGATATAAATCTTCTGTAAGGTTGGATAAATTAACTTATTATAAATAAGACCGATGTATTGGGTCAAATCAAGCGTTTTTCCCATAGAAATCAATGGAAAACAGAAAAAAAATTCTGCAAAATTGTCCCCCCCTCGGTTCAGAATGCAACTTTCACAAAATATGTATATCAAAAAAAAGAAGAAATTTTCTTGCCAAGTGGGGTTCTGAATCTAGGGGGAAACAATGCCCAACAAACGAAAAACGAGAAAAGAGGGGATGGATGACTATTTTAGAATAAGTCCTAAGAGCGGTAAAAAAGATTAAAATTGCCTTCTTTTCCTTTTAATATCATGGAACAATCTATTCAAAGTGTATTCCGATCAAATATTTAACCGTTAGGAAGGAAATAAACAAGAAAGTTATTTTTTCTACACTGTGTGTATTTCGCGCTGGAAAGCTACATATGTGGCTGATAAGTACGAAATAAATCCGTTTTCAAGTTTCCGGATTGTGGATTTTGCCGATTATTTTGATATAATAACGTCAAGGTTAATTTCGTTTATCAAATTTTGACTTAAAAAGTTACAGAAGCATAATAAACATCATATGTGTCTAAAATAATGCATTTTTTTTTTGAATTTCGCTCGATATGCGGTACCCCATACCTCTTCAACCCGTAATTATAACATCTATCACCAAATCTATTTATATGAAATTCTAGGGTTTCATCAATTTGAATACGTAACGTTTATAAGACTTGGTGAGTGTCAATATTAAACCTCTTCAAATTCAAAAGTATCATTTAAGAACAGATACATTTCCAGCATGGACCAGACATGCACGTTTCGGGTACTTTACCCTCGTCAGTGATCCTCAATTTAAACTATGTAATTTGGCCAAAGAGTGTGAAAATTATTAAGTCCAAAAATGTAACGAAAGACGTAGCAGAATGGGGTAAGATATGATGCTACAGGACCCACATTTTAGAAATATTTTAAGAAATTTTGAAAACAGAAATTTTAGAATACGCCGAAGTTGATCGAACTTGGCTACATGTGCCCTCGGGGACTCCTGGTGCATCAGCAGTGACGCTCACCAAGTGATACAAATGTTTAACGTCTTCAAATGCTGGTGGACCAGGAGTCCTTCGGTTGATCGTTTCTTCAAACGCGTTAGAAAATTTGTTTTCCCCTTTTCTATTTCAGAGAGAGTATATTCCGCTATTGTCATAGTTAAGGATCTCCTCTTTATCTAGGTTTGTTCTGTATTTTCATGGTTTTGTATGTCTATTGAAAGTGATTCGTTTTATTCTTAGTTTTCTTTGTATTTACATTGAATGCTTTGTTCATATACAGGGTATTTAAATACCGATTTCCTATCTTTCAGCCTCATACTTAATCAAAAAGACATGAAATGTAAAAAAATTGAATTGGGTTATCAAAAACTATTACATGTAATACGTCATCGTTTATTAAAACAGGTCAAATTTATAGAATGGACCAGACATGCACGTTTCGGGTATAGAACCCTCGTCAGTGATTCTGAAGCCTAAACAATGAGTATCCAAACAGGAGATATTTCATTAAATAACGTTTTCAAATCTGCCGCAAAGAAGAAGCATTTTGGACAAAATTAGCCAGATACTTGACAACAGACATGCATTTGTCTGATATAAATTACTTATGAATGATTATGAGCCAACGTAATCTGTTCCTTGTTCATTTAAATGTATACTACATGTACAACTGATGAAAAATTAATGACCGAAACATATGTCTGCTGCATTATAATTGGTTTTAGGTTTCATAAGGTAAACGTTCATTCAATTCATCATTGACATGATAAAGCAAGGAAAGATAAAACTAATGTAAAATGATTCACCTGTAAAAGTGGAATCCATGTTTTCTGTTTTTTGACGTTTAATATAGGCATCTAAATAATTCGTGACATCATTTTCTTCAAGTCCAGGGGTACTTTTGTGATTATCGATCAATTCTTGTATATAAGAATAAATTGTCTCCGCTTTCTTCTTCATCTTTCCGAATTTAAGGGGATCACCAGGGATATACCTCAAGAAAGGAAAATATGTAAGGGTACCATACATTGCATTGTGACCCATAACTTCAGAAATGGAATCCATTATATTTGTGAAAAGAACATCATCGTGTTCGAATCGACTTCCCAACGCAACAGAACAAATGACATTAGAAACGCTGGTACGGAGTAATGGCGCGATGTTGAAAGGATTTCCTCTGGTTTTACGGATGCTTTCTTGAAATACAACGACTTCCTCCAAGATTTTCCCCTCCATGCTTCTTTTTCCAAACCCAAAGTCTTTCAGTGTTGACAAAGCAAACGTCCGATGTTCTTTCCATATGCTTCCAGAACTACTAGCTATGCCTAAAGTGAATGTAATTTAAGATTATTTGTAATGAACAATATTATTATCGATATATTAATTAGCGTAATGATAATCAACTTCTCAGGAAATTATGCACCATGAAAATGAATATTTCGTATCTCACGTTAACAAAGCACCTTTACATATGATAATTATCATAATAATTTTCAAAAAGGATATACCTTTTCTATCGTTATCGTGATGATTTGTTTCTTGATGTGCCTAACGGGTTCCTCTTTAAGAAATCTAGACTGGATTATTTAGGTGAAAAAGTACTGTGTTTGTGATTCCGACATGTATATAACAAAGGAAGGGATCATCAACAACACCAGGTTGTAGCACCCACAGCAAAACCCCAAACACCCAATGCAAAACACAAAGCAGACAAGCACAAAAAGAGACGCGTAAGGGACAAGGAACGTCAACGCACAAAACAGAAACATCAAGCACAAAGGACTACACATAAACCAACGAGACCAATGGGCAACCGGTGCCGACTTAGGACGGCCATCTGCCACGGAAATAGCAGAAGGTATGGTTATCCTGGATTACGTGCGCACAACCTCCTCACTGTCAGATGACCACACACAAACAAGACCGCAAATCGCAGGGGCCCAAGCAACAATGATGAATATGTAAATGGATATAAAAAGAGGGCGTACGTAATACAATCCGTGCTCTGCCGCCGCGAGCTCATGTATGTTATCACCCGAGGAGTTCGACTGAAATTCAGAGAGGACAGGTGGTCGGGGCCCTGTCTTCTCTAAAGAGGTTTGGACAGGGCCCGTCATGGAGTCCCGTCGTCACAGTCAGTCAGAGTGCAAGTTTTAAGAATGCGCTTGTACAAGACTGTAGATTGGTCAAGTACCAAGCCTAGTGTCCGTCTGGTGACATTAGGATCATTCCCACGGTATAAAAGGCGTTTGATGATTCTGACGCATTTTCGATAGTGATGTTGTCTATCTTTGATCCTTCTTATCTTGTTAATAATGTCACCAAAAATGCAGGTTGTGAAATACCCAAAGTAATATACTCTGTTACCTGTATTGGTCCGAATTTCAGAAGAAGTTGACAATAATTTTTGTAAAATTTCCAGAAAGTCTTTACTAGTTTGTGAAAGCGAAAACCTTGTCCTAGAAGTTTCTTGGTAATTTGTAAATTTCTATTATGAAAATCCAAAACATCAGTACATGCTCTAGCGTACCGGATGAGTTGTGAAATATAGATACCATAGGACAGTAATCTGGGAACATCACCGTCAAGCCAGGGGAAATTTACTATGTTAAATCCAAAATCATCTCTTTTGTCATACACACTTCTATGGATCTCTCCATTAACAATTTTGATATTTAGGTCCAAAAATTGTGTTTCTGTGTTTGAAACGTTTGCCTTGTTTAAAATCAATTCTTGTGGATAAATAACCTTTTTATATTTCTCAAAAACAGGATTGTCGATAGTAAGAATATCATCCAGGTACCTAGAAGTACCAATGAAACATTTCACATCATCATTTTATCTTTGTTTTTGAAGATTTTGGATAAATTCCTTTTCATACGTGTATAAAAATAAATCTGCAACAAGAGGCGCACAATTAGTACCCATTGGAATCCCTACAACCTGCTTGCAGAGTTTCTCACCAAATATTGCATAAATATTGTCCAAAAGGAAGGACAAGGCAATACACAAGTCACCACATGTCCATGATTTGTATAATTTGTAATCTGTCGCGGAAAAGAAACCCTTCGATTCAGAAGTACAAATATAAGTTTCCCCCTCTCGATCAAAACACCATTTAATGAGTTTGAATAGTCGATCATTTATTTTGTTGTGAGGAAGCGTGGTGTACATATTAGAAAAGTCGTATGAAGATATCGTATTTGCTTCAAAATTTCTTGATTTCATTTTGTCAATCACATCCCCTGAATTTTTAATAGACCAAAAAAGTTTACGCCATTCCTGTTCATGACAGTTTTACAATATTTTGCCACGTGTTCCTTTATAGCCGTGAGTGCTGACGTCAGATTTCTAGACAAAATTGTTGTTGAGCAGTTGCTAGAATTAGCAATGTATCGAAACTTGTAAGGAGACTTGTGAAGTTTTGGTATACAGTATATTGTAGGGAGATCCAATTTAGAAATAGGGATGTTCAAAGAAGAAATTTCACTGTTATGTTTGTTCAAAATATTGGGAACACTTTCGTTGTTTTCGATATAAGTATCAGTAGAGGAAAGTTCCGAAACTAAAGTTGATATGTAGAAGCGTTTTCATATAATTATGGTGTTGTTGGCTGCTTTGTCTGCAGGCGCGAAGACATATTTTTCATGTAAATTAAGTAACTTGGATGTGAAATATCTTTCAGATTTAGAAATTTGATTTTCAAAAAGTTGAGGATTTTTGTGGTAGTTATCTATTCGAATATCGGTAATATCCAAAATGAGGTTTTTCCAGTCATTCAGAGCATGTGATTCGACTCCTTCCGATTAACACCATCGTTTGGTATAGTTATCTAAAGCTTGCTTTAGCACTTCGCGACATTTAATAAAATCTATCTTGGATGGGATTCTATACTTAGGTCCTTTCTTAAGAAGACCACGGAGCTGCCTGTCTTTGATAATTGAAAAGTCACCTGTAATAATATGATCAGCTGGTTTATATAGATATGCAGACGTTGCACATTCTCAAGAAACAGGACATGATTTAAGTATTTTAGGATCTTGTGTAACTTTGTTGTAGTTAAAAACGAAATTTCGAATAGGTCTCTTATATTTGTAACAAATAAGAGGAGGTTCTAAATTTTCAAAATATTGAAGAATGGCACTTTGTACGCGATGATCACGAAAAATATTAGAGATGTTCAGAAGATCAAATCCTTTGTTAATAAATGGAATTTTTATGAATCGTCTTTTAGGGGAGGTGTTTTTAACCAAAGGATATAGTTTATTTTGTGCGAATGCAACAATGATATTAAGCCTGAATCAATCAGTGTTTCTTAAGAATGCAACCAGTGCTTCATCCAAGATAGATTTTAATTGAACTGCTGGAACTGAAGAGAGAGCATGTAGCAGTTCATGTCTGCCGCCGTTGCGTGCAATGATCAGTAGATCTTCGAGGGTACGATGTACTCTAGCTCTTTTTCTGAGTTTTTTGTTTCGCCTTTTACCTTGAGACCTATGCTTCCTTTTAGTATTAGGGCGGATTGAAAAAACATTAATATTTGAAGAGGTCGAAGAAATGTTGATCGTTTAGACCAAGTGGTACGCGGTTTGTAGTTTGGTTATCCAGGCAAGTTCAGCTTGTAAGCGGCGTTTTTTAGTTTCAGTTTTACTTTGATTTTTAAGTTTTTGGAATGACTGAACTGGAGTAATTGTTATATCCGAAATTGAATGATTGTATTTAACGAAGTGATTATATAGGAAATTTCTTTGTTTTTTTCTGACGCGAGTTTCTTATCTGATACGAATGACTTCGAAAACGAGATTTTAAGGCCTGGCCTGTTTCCCCTACATATTGGGCGCCACATCCCTTTGCGTGTCATGTAATGACATAGATGACATCTTGATACGATCAATCAATGTCCTTATCAATCTCGATTTTAAAGGTCTGCCGATTAACACTAGATTTAATTGTTGTGGAATTGCAATTGATGAGCGGACACATACCGCATCTTTTCCCATTGCACCTGCAAATGGTTGGTGAACCCTCTCTGTTTGTTGTTAAATGTAGAGCCTGCAGATGGAGAAGTGGGTGCAATACGTCTACGGGGTTTTAATTTTAGAGGTGATAGAAGTACCTTTGGTGAGGAAAAAAGTTTCTTACTGTTAAATGTTGATGATGGGAAAGTGACTAGTAATAGAGGGTAATCTCAAAGGAGTTAATTTGATACGAGGCGACCTTAAATATGCCATGATGAAATGATCGGTGAAAGGTGAATTATGATCCTGCGTAGAAGACACTACAACTTAGTCAAGTTAGAGAACGTAATGGAATTAAAACACTTCAAACATCGGGTCGCGGGGAATTGTATTACCAACTCCACACTGCAACACGAAATAAGTGTAGATATAAAACAAAGGAGAAGATCTCCAACAACACCAGGTTGTAGCACCCACAGCAAAACCCCAAACACCCAATGCAAAAACACAAAGCAGACAAGCACAAAAAAGACGCGTAAGGGACAAGGAACGTCAACGCACAACACAAAAACATCAAACACAAAGGACTACACATAAACCAACGAGACCAATGGGCAACCGGTGCCGACTTAGGACGGCCATCTGCCACGGAAATAGCAGAAGGTATGGTTATCCTGGATTACGTGCGCACAACCCTCCCACTTTTCCGATTACCCAGATGTCTCGAAGAACGTACAATTGTGGTGTAAAACAACCTCCTCACTGTCAGATGACCACACACAAACAAGACTGTATATGTTGGATATACTGTTGGAAACGCAGTTATACCGTCAGGGCTTGTCCTCGACGATGTAACGTATGTTTCCAACAGTATATCGAAACTATACCTGTCGAAACCACATAACACAGCAAGTTTAATATCCATATTCTAATTCATGTGACGTATTTTAACTCTGCATATCATTCAGAGGGACTCACGTGTCACTTTAAAATTGACGTTGCCAAGGAGGATTAAAAACGACCCAACAGAAATTACGGCGCTCCAAAATGCATAATCTGCTTCGTGTTTATTGCAATGACGAGAAATCAAAGGTTGAACAATAATCAGCGTGGAAGTTTTTCTTTAAAAGAACCTACTTGTTATGTTGTTTATATGACTTGTGTAGAACGCTGTCTACAAGCACATAACAATAGCTTTACGTAATACGATGGCGTCATTTGATCTAAAGATCACAGAGCATGATGACGACATTATTGCGAGGAATGACAAATATGGATAATGACAATATCCAGATACACAGTACAAAATCGATAATTCAGAAAATCATAAACCGAAGGCAAATGGGCATACAAAATCAGAATAAAACAGGAACCAAAGCAAACAAACAAAAACCCCCGCCACATAAAAAGAAGCGAACTCTTTATATGGGAGTGAGACCACGTGCAAAGGAAGCATCTCCTGCTTACAAGCAACACCCGCCGCTTCAATTCGGTAGAATTGTCACATCTGGTTACTTCCATTTCGGAACATATAAGCATATTCTGTGGTTGCATGGTTCAAATGGCCTAAGACAGAATAGAATTCACCATTCTGGACAATGGGACATTATAGTATATGATGAGTTCCCCGTATCGACCGTAGAACTTCTTCAGGAACGATGTTAGTCGATCAAAAACGTATCCCTGATTGAGAAGCTTATTTGAAAGACGCCTTGTTCTCTGATCACAATCTCTTGCTCTGGCATAACGAATAAATTGAGATATGAACACGCCATAATCAGGCGATAAAGGGATGTTGCTACTTAGAAAAGGAAAGTTTGTAATGCTGAAATTGAAGTCGTCACGTTTGTCATAGAGTGAGGTGTTCATGTGACCATCAGTGTCGTAGGACAACATTCTGTCCAAAAAGGATGCTGAATTATTTGTCTCTGTAGTTTCTTTGACTTCAAGCTCCGAAGGATGGATACTGCTGAGGTAATCCGCGAATTTTGGATTATTGATGGACAACACATCGTCTATGTATCTGTAAGTGAAGTTAAAGTCAGAAGCTAAGTATCTTTTCCCTTCAGAGACCAAAGATTGAATGAATTCAGCTTCTTGAAATTTCTAAAACGTGGGTCCTGTAGCATCATATCCCACCCATCCTGCTACGTCTTTCGAAACGTTTTATATATTCATCTGTGTTGCTTGGGCCCCTGCGTTTTGCGGTCTTGTTTGTGTGTGGTCATCTGACAGTGAGGAGGTTGTTTTACACCACAATTGTACGTTCTTCGAGACCTCTTGGTAATCGGAAAAGTGGGAGAGTTGTGCGCACGTAATCCAGGATAACCATACCTTCTGCTATTTTCGTGGCAGATGGCCGTCCTAAGTCGGCACCGGTTGCCCATTGGTCTCGTTGGTTTATGTGTAGTCCTTTGTGTTTGATGTTTCTGTGTTGTGCGTTGACGTTCCTCGTCTCTACGCGTCTCTTTGTGCTAGTCTGCTTTGTGTTTTTGCATTGGGTGTTTTGGGGTTTTGCTGTGGGTGCTACAACCTGGTGTTGTTGGAGATCCCCTCCTTTGTTTCAACGCATTCTAAAATTTCTGTTATCAAAATTTCTTGAAATTTCTAAAATTTGGGTCCTGTAGCATCATATCCCACCCATCCTGCTACGTCTTTCGAAACGTTTTTTCGACGTAGTAACTTTCATACTTTTTGGCTTATTACATAGTTTAGATTTGAGGATCACTGACGAGGGTTAAGTACCCGAAACGTGCATGTCTGGTCCATGTTGCCAATTTATCTGTTCTTAAATATTGCTATTCAATTTGAAGGCGTTTACATTTATACCACTTGGTGAGTGTCACTGCTGGTGGACCAGGAGTCCCCGAGGGCACATGTAGCCAAGTTCGATCAATTTCGGTTGATCGTTTCTTCAACGCATTTTAAAATTTCTGTTATCAAAATGTCTTGAAATTTCTAAAACGTGGGTCCTGTAGCATCATATCCCACCCATCCTGCTACGTCTTTCGAAACGTTTTTTCGACATAGTAACTTTCATACTTTTTGGCATATTACATTGTTTAGATTTGAGGATCACTGACGAGGGTTAAGTACCCGAAACGTGCATGTCTGGTCCATGTTGCCAATTTATCTGTTCTTAAATGATGCTATTCAATTTAAATACGTTTACATTTAAACCACTTGGTGAGTGTCACTGCTGGTGGACCAGGAGTCCCCGAGGGCACATGTAGCCAAGTTCGATCAATTTCGGTTGATCGTTTCTTCATTACTTTGGGAATTTCACAACCTGCATTTTATGGTGACATTATTAACAAGATAAGAAGGATCAAAGATAGACAACATCACTTTCGAAAATGCGTCAGAATCATCAAACGCCTTTTATACCGTGCGTTGAAACAAAGGAGGGGATCTCCAACAACACCAGGTTGTAGCACCCACAGCAAAACCCCAAAACACCCAATGCAAAAACACAAAACAGACAAGCACAGAAAGAGACGCGTAAGGGACAAGGAACGTCAACACACAACACAGAAACTTCAAGCACAAAGGACTACACATAAACCAACGAGACCAATGGGCAACCGGTGCCGACTTAGGACGGCCATCTGCCACGGAAATAGCAGAATGTATGGTTATCCTGGATTACGTGCGCACAACCGTCCCACTTTTCCGATTACCCAGAAGTCTCGAAGAACGTACAATTGTGGTGTAAAACAACCTCCTCACTGTCAGATGACCACACACAAACAAGACCGCAAAACGTAGGGGCCCACGAAACACAGATGAATATGTAAATGGATATAAAAAGAGGGCGTACGTAATACAATCCGTGCTCTGCCGCCGCGAGCTCATGTATGTTATCACCCGAGGAGTCCGACTGACATTCAGAGAGGACAGGTGGTCGGGGCCCTGTCTTCTCTAAAGAGGTTTGAACAGGGCCCGTCATGGAGTCCCGTCGTCACAGTCAGTCAGAGTGTAAGTTTTAAGAATGCGCTTGTACAAGACTGTAGATTGGTCAAGTACCAAGCCTAGTGTCCGTCTGGTGACATTAGGACCATACCCACGGTATAAAAGGCGCTTGATGATTCTGACGCATTTTCGATAGTGATGTTGTTTATCTTTGATCCTTCTTATCTTGTTAATAATGTCACCATAAAATGCAGGTTGTGAAATACCCAAAGTAATATACTCTGTTGCCTGTATTGGTCCGAATTTCAGAAGAAGTTGACAATAATTTTTGTAAAATTTCCAGAAAGTCTTTACTAGTTTGTGAAAGCGAAAACCTTGTCCTAAAGTTTCTTGGTAATTTGTAATTTTCTACTATGAAAATCCAAAACATCAGTACATGCTCTAGCATACCGGATGAGCTGTGAAATATAGATACCATAGGACGGTAATCTAGGAACATCACCGTCAAGCCAGGGGAAATTTACTATGTTAAATCCAAAATCATCTCTTTTGTCATACACACTTGTATGGATCTCTCCATTAACAATTTTGATATTTAGGTCCAAAAATTGTGTTTCTGTGTTTGAAACGTTTGCCTTGTTTAAAATCAATTCTTGTGGATAAATAACATTTTTATATTTCTCAAAAACAGGATTGTCGATAGTAAGAATATCATCCAGGTACCTAGAAGTACCAATGAAACATTTCACATCATTATTTTTTCTTTGTTTTTGAAGATTTTGGATAAATTCCTTTCATACGTGTATAAAATAAATCTGCAACAAGAGGCGCACAATTTGTACCCATTGGAATCCCTACAACCTGCTTGTAGAGTTTCTCACCAAATCTTACATAAATATTGTCCAAAAGGAAGGACAAGGCAATACACAGGTCACCACATGTCCATGATTTGTATGATTTGTAATCTTTGCCGGAAAAGAAACCCTTCGATTCAGAAGTACAAATATAAGTTTTCCCCTCTCGATCAAAGCACCATTTAATGAGTTTGGACAGTCGATCATTTATTTTGTTGTGAGGAAGCGTGGTGTACATATTAGAAAAGTCGTATGAAGATATCGTATTTGCTTCAAAATTTCTTGATTTGATTTTGTCAATCACATCCCCTGAATTTTTAATAGACCAAAAGAAGTTTACGCCATTCCTGTTCATGACAGTATCACAGTATTTTGCCACGTGGTCCTTTATAGCCGTGAGTGCCGTCAGATTTCTAGAGAAAATTGTTGTTGAGCAGTTGCTAGAATTAGCAATGTATCGAAACTTGTAAGGAGGCTTGTGAAGTTTTGGTATACAGTATATTGTAGGGAGATCCAATTTAGAAATAGGGATGTTAAAAGAAGAAATTTCACTGTTATGTTTGTTCAAAATATTGGGAACACTTTCGTTGCTTTTGAAATGAGTATTAGTAGAGGAAAGTTCCGAAACTAAAGTTGATATGAAGTAGCGTTTTCAAATAATTATGGTGTTGTTGGCTGCTTTGTCTGCAAGCGCGAAGACATATTTTTCATGTAAATTACGTAACCTGGATTTGAAATATCTTTCAGATTTAGAAATTGGATTTTCAAAAAGTTGAGGATTTTTGTGGTATTTATCTATTCGAATATCGGTAATATCCAAAATGAGGTTTTTCCAGTCATTCAGAGCATGCGATTCGACTCCTTCCGATTTACACCATCGTTTGGTATAGTTATCTAAAGCTTGCTTTAGCACTTCGCGACATTTAATAAAATCTATCTTGGATGGGATTCTATACTTAGGTCCTTTCTTAAGAAGACCACGGAGCTGCCTGTCTTTGATAATTGAAAAGTCACCTGTAATAATATGACCAGCGGGTTTATATAGATATGCAGACGTTGCACATTCCCAAGAAGCAGGACATGATTCAAGTATTTTAGGATCTTGTGTAACTTTGTTGTAGTTAAAAACGAAATTTCGAATAGGTCTCTTATATTTGTAACAAATAAGAGGAGGTTCTAAATTTTCAAAATATTGAGGAATGAAGTCAAAGAAACTATAGAGACAAATAATTCAGCATCCTATTTGGACATAATGTTGTCCTACGACACTGATGGTCACATGAACACCTCACTCTATGACAAACGTGACGACTTCAAATTCAGCATTACAAACTTTCCTTTTCTGAGTAGCAACATCCCTTCATCGCCTGCTTATGGCGTGTTCATATCTCAGTTGATACGCTATGCCAGAGCAAGTACCAAATGTACGGATTGTGTTCTGAGAGCTAGGCGTCTTTTGTTTGAGATCTCCTCCCTTCTTTCAGATAAGCTTCTCAGTCAGGGATATGTTTGTGACCGACTAACATCGTCACTGAGGAAGTTCTACGGTCGATATGGGGAACTCGTCATACACTATGATGTCCAACTTTCCAGAATGGTGGATGATATTCTGTCATAGACCATTTGAACCATCCAACCAAAATGGAAGTTACCGGATGTGACAGTTCTACCGAATTGAAGCGGCGGGTGTTGCATGCAAGCACAAGATGCTCACTCTTCCTGGACACATGTTCTCACTCCCATATCGGGAGTTCGCTTCTTTTCATATGGTGGGGTTTTTGTTTGTTTGCTTTGGTTCCTGTTTTGTCCTGATTTTGTATGCCTTCGGTTTATGATTTCTGAATTATCGATTTTGTGCTGTATACAGGGATATAGTCATTATCAATATTTGTCATTTGTCAATTTTGTGCTGTATACAGGGATATGGTCATTATCCATGTTTGTCATTTGTAAGGATTCTTATGCATTTTAGGTATGTAGTATAAGTATGGTAAATCTAAATCTAAATTATTAGTGTCGAAGCCAAAGGAATCAAGAGCTGATTTGTGGTTATCTATTATATCAGAGGCAAAAAGTAAGGGTTATTCTACTGTCTCCGAGGGTGTAGGCCGAGGAGCAGTTGAATAACCCACTTGTTGCACGGCAATTGTTATGCCATCAAACAATCATCACCGTTGATTGAGTAATTATAAGTCGTTTTTTCCCGAGTATGATAAAACTACTCATGGTCAGTAAACCGTTAAGAATTTCACGCATTTCAAATGTAGATTTCAAAGAAAACAACGGTAAAAAAACCCAGTATTTGTTGTTAAATTTTTCAAACTACAGTGTAATTAGAGAACATAGGAAGCGGATTTTAGGAGATTCGGTAAAAGATTTCCCTGTACATGTTTTCCAACAAACATTCAAAACTACGGGAATATTATGATACTATTATATCTTCGTTTCTTTTCAAAAGTATTCCACGGATACCAGTCAGTACATTATTCCATCGAAATCTTGCGAGTTTTGTCTGGTAGCTGATCCAATGCATATTGAAACATTTTACAAAGAGCGCATCTAGAGCGAGCTGGGAGTCAGAAATCCCCCCCCTGGAATTTGTAAAAACATGATTTCCCGTTTCTTTGTATTTTCTTTCAAAATCATAGGTTGTACCCCTTCCCCTAACGGGCTGAATCAACGTTATGGGGGAAAAAAAATCTAGATCCGCCCGTGACATTGAATTTCAACCTGTAATTCGTGGTATTTTTTTTCTTAATTCCTATTATGAAATGCCATTTTAGAGATGATAATGCAAATATTCCTGTCCTTTTTTGTTGTGTTGAATTTTCAAAACGGGAGGCAATACATGTCAAGTCAGTTAAGGACAGTTAACGGCTCAGTTGATCAGTCAATGATTAGTTCAATCATTAATTCAATCATTGTTTCACAATGAAAAATATTGCATGGTCTGGCAAGATGTTAATTACCGTCTACAAGGTAGACCGTGCAACAAGGTTTATTTAGGTGTAAGTGGGATTACCAGGTGTCGAATTTAAACCCAACTCTTTAACTAGACTGTCGAAATAGTACTTTTTGCAAGTAAATGTGTTTTTTAGGCGTTGTCTGCATGTGTGATGACATAATGTTCTTGGAGGTAGGTAAGCTCTGTGATAACATCAGGTTCGTTAAAGATAATCTCGAATCTGGTGCTCACAGTTGATTTTAATCGGTAAATTCTAGACAAAAGTAACCCTCTGATGGATTATTCGAAATAGCAAAATAATAGCAGGGCCAAACAAAGCTTCTTTCTGGCGACAGAGCTGGAAAGAAGTAATTAAGGTCAGGTTGCGACTACAGGGAGATAACTCTATTTTCATATCACATCATATTTGAAAACGACATAAACGATACATGGTATAAGCTCAGATTGTTACATTATTTAGAAACAAATAATACTCCTTAAAACTTTCATTGCTGAATGGATATTTTGGGGGGAAAATGCATATTTTTCAATGAAAAATCGTCGAAAATGGGATAAAATTTTTCATGTTCGCACGAGTTCTGCTACCAAAGATTCAGACTTCAGAATATTTACTATCCATTATACTCTTTAAAAGTGAGATAATTAGAAATTCGAACTTCAAGTTAAACTCTAAATTTTTGGGTCAAAATGTTGATTTTTTGCATAAATTATTGTGCTATTTATTTTCATTCATTTTTTTTAATTTTTATTCATTTTACTTAAACACTAATTCGGGTACATATTGATTTGACTGCTTTAGGATAAAGCAATACCATAGATATATATATGTAGAAAAAAATTGTGTAGCTGACGACCTTCTAGCTATTAATTAAAATAACGTGTTGTTACTTTGGTAACCAGCATCATTGATTTTATAAGAAAATACTCTCCTTAGAACTGATTATTTCATCAGAGTTTCTCAAAATAGCCTTTAATTCATCCACAAGCTATAAGAATCATGAAAAATAGGTATGTATATGAATTTTTTAAATTTCATGCATTTCAGAGGTATGTAAAGTTATAATGTGGTATTCTCTAAAATTACAAAAATGTTAAAATAGGCCAAAAATGGACGTTTATAGCCAAAAAACGAGACGGGCAAACTTTGAGTTTTTGGTTTGAATATTGCGAGGAGATGTTCCTCTACATATGAATCTGTCCATCTTTCTTTTACCTCATTTCTATTAAAAGTTGCAACCCTGACCTTAATATATATAATACACTTCTAAACATAAGGGCACTGGGAACGACTTTAACTGCTCCAGTAAGACATTTTGTTTTTCTTAAACAAATATTGCAAATCTGATCTCAATCAAAAATATAGAATCTGTTGAAAAGATAGAAACTAACAAATAAAGGATCCCGAACCTGAAGGCCCCTGTTTTGACTACTCATAAATCGAAGAATTCACCGCAATTTGTATCACATTTTACATGAAATACATGAAAACGGATATTTCATGTATTACGTAATGTACGTAAATATTGAAGCCCCGATGGTACTATGTGTAACTAGTTTCTCCATTTTGTGAAAGAGGTACTCGGCAAATCCGGATAAATCGCCATCGGTTCCATCATTGAATATTTTTCTCAATGCATATACATGAGTTGGGTCGAACAAACTGTCACATTTTTTGGGACGCAGCCACTCGGATAAGAATCAATATCACGATAATAGATCGATACTGTAACTGCGGGTGCTGCAACCTGGTGTTGTTGGAGATCCCCTCCTTTGTTCTGTAAGTAACGTCATTAGAGGTTTGGCTTTATGTTAATATGTTTACTTTTGTTGCTACTTTTTTCTTGAGTTCTCTCTGACTTGAACATGTACGCTTTTTTCTTTTTTCTTAAATTAATGTTGATTTACCTTTGTGTTTGGTTATTTCAGATGTTACGATAGTATCTGCCCTTTGATTGACTACATCGCCGTGTTTAATGAACATTTCCTTCAGCGTGTCCAGCCCATTGATCACTACAACAGTTTTGGACCCTAATACCAAGCTGTATATGTTCCCGTATTGTTGATGGAATTTTCTGAATTCATTCAGCAAATCTCCAAAATTAATATTCAGGTTTCCCAAAAAAGGAATAGTAGGTGGTCCTGGAGGCCAGTTGGCAGCTCTTCTGGTCTGATTCCATAACCACACAAGAATTGTTATTATTATACAAAGAAGTAAAGTTACAGCATACTCCATTTCTTGTGTCCTTTATCCTATTTTCTGATCAAAATAAAACTCACTGTAATACTTCAGAACAACACCAAGTTATACAATATTCATACATGGGTTATCTCTATGTCAAATGTTTTAGAGTTGCGTCGTTCTACATACTGACAGAGGAATAATTGCCCTAATTTGTATATTGTTACGGGCCGGCACTGGGATTTAAATCGCTCTTCTCGGTTGCATCATAGAACTCTGAGTATTTTAAGGGATATAACTCGTTGTCTATCGAAAAACCGACACGTCAACATTTCAGTCTTCAGAATAGGCTAATCAATTTCAAAACCCATTTCTTTGAGATTTTTCGATACAATAATTCATAAAAGATCGTCATGCCAAATTCGATATCAGTATCTTCCATACAAGTTGAGATATCCCATCTACAGTGTCCCTTACGAGCGCCGAATTTCTAGGTCGGACAAAAAGGTATCCGCAGATAATCAGGCAGTAGCGACCAGATTTGGCCACTGCTCGATCATTCAGTGGTCCAAACACTTCAAAGACATACTACTAAATGATATTACTTCTTTTCATGCCCGGTACCATGTCAATAACGCGGAAGGATTCCAACTCTGAAAATTTCAAACCAATTTATTATGCACCAGACACATGTTTCGAATAATAAATTATCATCGCTGGTATATAACGATGACCTTAAAACCCTCCATAAAGATAGTTCCATATTATTCATAACATTACACGTGATATATATTTTTAAGTGTATCATTAGAAACTCTTTATTTGAAATTCAATTAAATTATATAAAATGCATTTAACTGTAGTGCTAAGTCTTTGAGGTGTTCGCATCATGAAATGGTCAAGCGGTGCCTTTAGGTTAGAGTTGCGCCTACAGAGAGATAACTCTATTTTCATATTAAAGAAAACCAACATAAACGATAAAAGATATGACTTCAGTTTGTTACATTATTTAAGAAAAAATAATAATACTTTAGAAAATTTTTAATGCTGAATGAGTTTAGGGAAAATATGTATTGTTTAATGAAACATATCTGAAAACACCCTCATTGAGTTTTGCTATCAAATATTCAATCATCAGAATATACCCTATTAATTACACTCTTTAAAAAAAGAGATAATTGATAATTCAAAATTCGAACTTTGAGTCAAACCCTGTGTTTTGGGTAAGAAACGTCTATTTATGCTTAACTTATTGCTCTATTCATAGAAACAGTAATTTTGCTCAAAAACTAATTCGGGTATATATCGGTTTGACTGCTTTAGGATGGAGCAATACCATAGCTTTATACGTAGAAATGTTAAACGTCTTTAAATTCAATAGCATCATTTCAAACCTGATAAATTTACAGCATGGACCAGACATGCACGTTTCGGGTACTTAACCCTCGTCGATGATCCTCAGTTTAAACAATGTAATATGGCCAAAAAGTATGAAAATTGTTATGTCCAAAATGTACCAAAAGACGTAGAAGAATGGGTGGGACATGATGCTACAGGACCCACGTTTTAGAAATTTCAAGAAATTTTGTAACAAAAAATTTCAAATGCTTTGAAGAGACAGGCGATCAACCGAAATTGATCGAACTTGGCTAAATGAGCCCTCGGGGACTCTTTGTCCCCCAGCAGTGACACTCACCAAGTAGTTCAAATGTTAAACGTCTTTAAATTCAATAGCATCATTTCAAACCTGATAAATTTACAGCATAGACCAGACATGCACGTTTCGGGTACTAAACCCTCGTCAGTGATCCTCAGTCTAAACAATGTAATATGGCCAAAAAGTATGAAAATTGTTATGTCCAAAATGTACCAAAAGACGTAGAAGAATAAAAATATACAACGATAGACCTTCTAGCTATTAATTAAAATTACATGACAACCAGCAATATCCTATTTATTTGAAAATACTATCTCAAAATAACCTTAAATTGATTAGCCGAAAAGTATAGATATATACGAATTCAAAAAATTAATAAATTACAGAGGTATGTAACGTGATCATGTGGAATTTTCCAAAATGACAAAATGTTAAAATAGGCAAAAAATTGACGTTTGTAGCAACCCCCATCCCACGAGACTGGTGAATTTCGATTTTTCGGTCTGAATAGTTAGAGGGGATGTTCCTCTACATAAAGACGTATCCATATTTCTTCTACCTCAACTCTATCAAAAGTTGCAACCCTAACCTTAAGTTGATCGCTACTGTCTGATGTTCTCCAGGCACCTTCTTGTCCCACCTAGAAATGCAGCGCTCGTTAGAGACGCGGTAGAGGGGATATCTTGACTTGTATGCAAGATACAGACTTTAAATTTGATAAGAGTTAATGAAGATCCTGACGATAATCTCAACATCACTCACAATAGAGCACAAAATTGAGGTGGGACCAGGTGTCCGGGAGGAGTAAGCATCCCTTCTTTGGCTAGCCGAACCCACCGTCGATGTTCACGCACGAAAATGAAAACAATATCTGAAGATTCAGTATGAATTATTCTGTCGAAATATACCAAAGAAAAGGTGTTTTGACATTGATAAGCGTATTTCTGAAGACTGAAACGATGACTCATCAGTTTTTCGTTAGACGACGAGTTAACTTATAACACACCAAGCAACCGGGAAGCACGATAAGTCCCTATGGTTACGGGTAATACAACAAACAGCAAGTACATTTATCGCCTGGCAGCGCATTGAATATGATAATTGTCAGTTTGAATGTTGAAAAGATACTTAGATTTTGACTTTTACTTCACTTACAGATATGTAGACGATGTGCTGTCCATCTATGAGGAAGCTCTACGCTCGATAAGGGGAACTCGTCATACACTATGATGTACCATTGTCCTAAATGGTGGATGATATTCTCTCTTTGACCATTTGAACCACCCAACCACAGACTACGAGGGTTGAGTACCCGAAACGTACATATCTGGTCCATGCTGCAAATTTATCCGTTTATAAGTGATGCTATAGAATTTGAAGACGTTTAGCATTTGAACTACTTGTTGAGTGTCACTGCTGTTGCACCAGGAGTCCCCAAGGGCACATGTAGCCAAGTTCGATCAACTTCGGTTGATCGTCCATCTCTTCAACGTATTTAGTATTTTCTGGTACTAAAATTTCTTGAAATTTTAAAAACGTGGGTCCTGTAGCATCATATCCCACTCATTTTGCTACATCTTTCGGTACATTTTTTGACATATAATTTTCACCCACATTGGCCATATAACGTTGTTTAGATTAAGGATCACTGACGAGGGTTGAGTACCCGAAACGTGCATGTCTGGTCCATGCTGCAAAGGAGCAGGTTCAGAAACTACCGATATTGGCCCTGTTCAAACCTAGATTCTAAAATTGTTTTATTTCATGTTATTTCTTTATGAAAGCAAAGACAAACTTTGATAGTTCAGAAAAATACGACGTTCAGGGATCTGCACGTGCTGTGACGTCATCTATGACGTCGATAATCCATGACGGTATGCCGATTTTCGTGTTTTTAACATGTTTTAGAGTGTTTATCCTGAAACTTTACCCTTAGCACACGTCGTCACAGAAATTGAATTGGTATTAAATTGAAGATCATACTCAAATCTTGCTGTACAGAGAATTTCGTTTCTGTGACGCACTGTGCTGTGCATCTATTTTAAAGTTTTCTATGTTGTACTTCTACCAACCTGAGAGAGATTTTGCGTGTACAGCTCTCTTAAGAAATCAGAAAATCGTGAAATATTTTTCAGTGTCTACAGATTTTGAGAATAATTTTTATATAGTCTGATTGTTCTTGATTTCTCCTAACAACTAAAATAATAAGTGCTACTATAACATATTTACCAGGACCAGAAATTTAGTTTGATAGGGCGATTTTGTAAGATATTTTTTAGGGTCAGTACATCATGTACATTAAATTAAACGAGGTTCTGGGTATAAATATACGATGTACATATCAGTATTGAATTTATATTAAAACAAAAACTATCAAATGGTCTACATCTTATCAAAAGTTTCAAAAGATAAAGATGACAAAATCTTGAAATTTCCGATTTCTGAAGTGTGCTGTGTGGACGGTAGCAACAAAACAAGATGGACGATATAGGTATACGTAAATTCCAAAAAAAAAAAAAATAAGTTGAGTGAAGAATGTATTTAAGTATTCATACATGTGCATTCTGGAAGTGTAATGGAAGGTTAATATGAATTATGACAAAGCCCTTGAAGCGAAGCGAAGAAGAACAGTTCCCGCAATATGACGTACGTCAAGGACAATCACTTTTTAACTGTGACGTCAAGAAAGTCAGTACTTGTCGTCCACAAAATGCTAGTCACGCAGTTATGTGAAAAGGGCTTATTGCATGGGCCGACGCAAGTTGCAGTGTTTATATAGGATACGAAACTAAGGATTTAAAACAATCCATATAGCATACGAAACTAAGGATTCAAAAATTTCTTACAGGATACGAAACTAAGGATTCAAAAATTTTAGTCTCCTGTTGCAGCATCATAAGCTTACATTTTTCAACTATTTCACTACTTTTCATCCTTGCTGTATATTACACACTGTAAAAACCAAATCTACACCATATAGCTACAAAAATAGAGATTCATCTAGAAATATTTTCGTATAAAAACTGACTAAAATGGCGGCGCCCATCTTGCCAATTCCTGGTTGAAGAAAAATAAATTGGTCAGTATGCATCTTTTCTTCCTTATTTTCCTTCATTTTTCCACTTCTCTTCGCTAATATATATTGAATAAAATGAAGAAATATTCGCTCATTATCCAACATTATTATTTTCAAACGCTAAACAGAAAAAGTAATAACTGTGACTACAGTTCATACCTTCTCAAATTCAAAACGACAAACATAAAAACGAAATTTCTATTCAGAAAATGTATCGGAAAATGTTATTATTATTGGTATGACTGATAAACTCCAATTTAGATTATGCAAATATGATGTATGATACTCTAGCTTATTACTTAGCTTGTGTTCATGTTTGATACAAAATGTACCCGGGATCTAATTTCGTAATGTATCAAGAGGAAGGAAATAAAACGGTCTGTTTTGTATTTTCATGAATCCAACATCAAACTGATTGGTCTAAAGAGAGATCATGGGTCGGGTCAGCACTAGTATTGAAGACATTTAGGAATCGATAATCGGATTTTTTCGTAGATAATCAGAAAGAGTAAAACGGATTAAATTCAGAAAAAAAATATTTCAAGAAAAATGCAGCATGACATTTACCGAAAAGGTTGCATTTTTTTCTGCAAGGAGTAAATCTGAACATAATTGAGCGACAGGGGTCATACTCGAACATGACCTTTTTAGCTCGCCGGGACGAAAAAGTCCGGAGAGCTAATGCCATACCCTCGGCGTCGTCGTTGTCGTCGTCCGTAGACAAAACTTTAACCTGGGCTATATCTCTTGAACTATAAGGGGAAGGGCTTTGATATTTCACATGTAGATACCTTCTGACGAGACCTTTCATTTGAGACCTTGACCTTTGACCGGTTTAATCCAGAAATCTATTACCGGCATGAATAACCTATTAGGAAGCTTGACTAGGAAGTTTGATGGACGAACATGTTCATCGCTCAATAGCCCCGAAATTTTGACAGGACGTTTACATAATGAGACGAACTTTTAAAAATTTGCTTATGTTCATGTATCATGATCCAATCGTATAGCCGAGGTATAACACACAATACTTTGTTTTTGTGTTTTTATCTCATTTTTTCAATCAATTTGTAATATGCAGCTTCCGGCTTGAAAATCGATTTTTTTCAAATTTTGCGCACAGATCTACATTTATTCTAGTATATGCTAAATGCTGATAATGAATTTGAAGACGTTAAATATTAAGAAAAGATGAAATATCACACCACATCGGATGTGCACTTTTCCACTATACTTCGCAAACGATTACATAAGTGGACGATGCGATAATCTGAATGTTTTGATATGTTAATTTTCAAATCTAGTAAAAATACACAATAACTGGAAATGAAACACAATCTAAGTTCTGCAGAATGTAAAAGATACATTTACCAGGCACTGAACTGGAATATTATGGGCTTAAGACAACGGGGCCCCGTTGAAATTAAGAAACTGTCCAGGAAGCAAGTGGTTTTTTTTCAGGTGTCAATACCTTATCTATTCAGAGATTTTAAAATGAAACATTTCATTCGTGCACATCCACAGGGGCCGTAGCCAGATTTTTTTCTTATTCTGCATATATCAAAATTCCATCCCCCTTCCCTCCTTCCATTTAATCAGGTACATACAGATATTTCATGAGAATAAGAAAAAAATCTGGCTACGGCCCCTGCGTGCGCATTGTGAAATAGCTTCCGTATGTCGTCTGTCCCACACATTGTTTATGTTTCTGACATATTTTAAGATTTAAAACGACATGAATTATGTTTGGAACATTGAAGCTACATGTATGATGCAACAGTTACATTTGCACTGGTAAAAAGATTCATCGAAGTAATTAAGTTGCAATTTAAGAAGACTGAAAGATGACAAGAAAATTTATTTCGCATGTCTCTTGAATCGTACCGGTCGACACCCACAACAATAACACCCCCAACCTTCCTTGATTCCGCATAACACATGTACTATCTACATGCAATGTAAGTTTGAACACAATTCGATGGTCATTTAATAAATAAAATATACTTTTATGGATACCTTGAATGCACATTGTCAAGCGTAATTTATATAAAAAAATATGAGAAATAACAGGACCAAAATCGAATGGGATATACCAATTAGAAAACTGTTCATCGTTTTGCATGTATCGTAGTAAAACAATTTTATGCGACTTTTTTTTTAAAGGTAGGATCTTTTGACCTAATACCTGTTATATAACGAAATTAACTTCTGCAGAAAAAAATCCAATATGTGAAAAATACGCTCCCGACTGCGTGTTCACGGGCAGTTTTCAGGACATGGATCTCGAGTTTCCGATGAAAATACGCCACGCATCTTCTCTACCTTGAGGCTATACCAGCTCACATCTTTTCAAATCGTCTAATTTAATCGTAAATGTAAATACTTTCTTTTCTTCTTGTTTTTTTTTTTTCATTTATTGTTTCCGTTACAACTAGTGTTCATAAATTTCTTATGGCAACAGAACGTCGTGGCGGCGTCATGTGACGACGTCATTGACGTCGCTCAATATGCTATACCATGCCTCAAACGATTCCACATATTTTCGTCAATTGTTAAGATATTTGAAAAAAGAAAACAGTTTTAGAAACTGCAGATATCAGTTTTTTAACATATAAAATTTCATTCAAAAGTTCGACAGGGCCGAATTCCATTGTTACCGAACCTACTCCTTTATCCGTTTAAAAATGCTGCTATAGAATGTGAAGACGTTTAATAATTGTATCTTCCGAAATGGAAGTAGCGGGATGTGACATTCCTGCCAAGTTGAAGGGATTGGCGTTGCATGCAAGAAGGAGATGCTGACTCTTCCTGGGCACCTGGTCCCACTCCTAAATTTGGGATTCGCTTCTTTTTATATGTTGCAGGTTTTGGTTCCTGTTTTGTATGCCTTCGGTTTGTGGTTTCCTGAATTATCGAATTTGTACTATGTATTCGGATATGGTCATTGTACATATTTGTTCAATGTCACCAAGGGTTCAATATGCAAGCTTGAACAGCATAGCATGTTTTTATCCTGATCTAATGCAGTATGATGTCATGATACTTTCATACGAAAATGCAGCACATTCGATTTCAAGAGTTTCAATCTCGGGGAATTAAATTGGTTATGCTTATACATCATTTATGATAACTTACAATAAGTCAGTACAATTCCAATATAGATCGAAATAACTTCATTGTTTCATAATACGCATATCATTTATCATATTCAAACGTTGGGGTTTTGCTGTTAAACGGTGAAGGTGTAAAATAAAGACCCATCGAAAGTTAAATACTGGTAGTTATTCTTTGTTACTCTGCTTTTGCATTGTGGGCATCAGAAAACTAACATCTAATTCATGCATAGTCACTTCATAATCCATTCTAGATCTCTTCCTATTTCAATCATGAAGGAATAGGGCAGATCTCAAACAGCACAAATTTTGTGGTGAATACATCGAAAGACAGACACATTTATATAATTATATATATTTCTTTATCGTGATTATGAATTCACATGATGTAAACCATGTTCCTAAATTGTCCTGTATATAAAATCGTTATAGATGTTTTGCTCTATTTTGTGATATACCAAAATATAAGTTTGAAATAAAAACAAAACTACCATGCTAGTATGTAAACTCAGTCGTCGATTATTGAATTATTTTCCGAGTTTCGACGAGGAGCACTGAATTGTTTATGCATGTACTTTTTTGGTCTATATTTATTTGAATCATTTTGATTTCTAATTTAACATTGGGATTTAGCATGACAATTATTCATACAGAGAATAAGTGCCTTGATTTGTGTTTTGCTACGGGTATGCAACACATAGCAATTGCATTTATCGTACATGCAATGCGCGTAGCGCAGTTCATGCGATAAATGAACTTGCTGTGTGTTGCATACCCGTAACAAAACACAAATTATATCATTTATTCTATATATTATGCACACCAATTGTCTGCTTCATTCTTGTTTTCTCTTTCGTTCGTGCAAAAAGGTGACCTCAAAATTCAGGTTACCGCAGGATCAGTGTGCAGCTAAGATCAGCCGTCGCGGCATGTTTCTTTACATCATTTGCATTGTGACGTCACGAGCGTTTTCATGCGAAATGCAAGCACGTCCCTTTCAATAATTTAATATCTGGGAATTACATTGGTTGTGCATGTATATAATTATATAGTACTGTCCTTTCGTGTTTCAGTGATATGATGTCATTGTTCTTATTTTATCTGTATCTTTGTGCCCTCATTGCGTTGTTGTTCAACTGTAAACACTACTATGTCATTTTGTTGGCAATCTCCTCCTCATCTTTTCATTCAAAGAAAGGACTTTTTAAGCTTAACGCGACAGATCGACTTATAAATTTTGTTGAAAGGTGTCATGATACTTGAAGTTTTGCTGTTTCTGTATGATTGGTTTTTGAGACATCAAAAGAGAGAGAGAAAAAAAGGAAGGTTGCGGGATATAATTTTCCGTTTCGGATTGAAAGTAGTATTGGATTTGAACGTTTGGAATGCATGGCTGACGGATTGGATATTTTTTCATTTGTACGAAATGTGTATGGTAACATGTGTTTATTCATTTCATGTAACTGTATAATAAACCCTCGTTATATATTCACATTACCCGCTGGAATATACCCTTATCATTCCATATTCTGAAGTTTATGATCAGTAAATGTCAGTTGACTATTAATAATTGTTGACAATATTCAGATTCATCGTTCCGTTTTTATCATCTTTGTATACATACATAATTTAACGATGAAAGATAGAAGCATGACATGCATGAACCATGGAATTCTACATTATATATCTTCAATTCGACACGAGGGATAAAAAGTCTTTTACGGTCGGTGGTTTTCAAAAGGTTGAATATACGATGCGAATATTTTAATAATGAGCACAGACAGACATAAAACTTCAGTTTGCTTTGTTACACGAACTGTTTGATAAAGACAACTGTTTTTTTTTCTATTTTTCCTTTCGCGCGATAAAGTTCTGTTTTGTACTTTTTCATTCGCTGATCTAGAAAGCATCTAATATTCAGATTGATAAAGATTATTCTCTATGATGACATTTGCTGGGAAAATCCTTCTTTATGAAGCACACTAGTATTAAATTTGTAAACAATTACCCTCCACTCAACCAATGTGAGGAAGGAGGGGATCTCCGACAACACTCGATTGCAGCACCCACAGCAAAACCCTAAAACACCCAATGCTAAAATGAAAAATTACCACATAACAGACACGCACAGAAGAGTCACAAAAGGTACAAGGAACGCCAAATCACAGATACATCAAACGTAAATGACTACACATAAACCAACGAGGCCAATGGGCAATCGGTGCCGACTTAGGACGGTCGTCTGCCATGCTAGAAGGAGACAGTGTGTTATCCGGATTATGTACGCACAACCCTCCCGCTTTTCCGATTACCGAGAGGTCTCTAAGAACGTACAATTGAGGTGTACAATAACCTCCTCACTATAAGATGACCATACAAACAGACAGCATAACGCAGGGACCCAAGAAACACACAGATGGATATGTAAATTGATATATAAACAGAAGGCGTACGAAATACAGTCCGTGTTGTTTCGAGCTCATGCATGTTATAACCCAGCAGTCCGACTGAGAGGACAGGTTGTAGCGGCCCTGTCTTATGTAAAGAGGTTGGACGGTGCCCGTCATGGATTCGCAGTCAGTCAGAGTGCAATTCATAAGTATACGCTGGTACATTACAAGGCTGTAGATTGGTCCAGTACAAAGGGTGACAAAATGATCATATCCAAGGTATAACAGGCGTTTGATGATTCTAACACAATATCGGTGGTAATTATGTCTACCTTTGTTCAATCTTATTTTGTTAACTATGTCACCGTAAAATGCAGGTTGTGAAATACCCAAAGTAATATACATGTACTCTGTTGTTTGTATGGGTCCGAATTTCCAAAGAAGTTGACAATAATTTTTGTAAAATTTCCAGAGAGACTTTACTAGTTTGTAAAAGCAAAAACCTTGACCTAACAGTCTCTTCGTTATTTGTAACTTTCTACTATGAACAAAAAAAAAAAAAAAAAAAAAACCATCAGTACATGCTCTAGCATACAGGATGAGCTGAAATGTAAATCACATAATTTTATGACGGTAATCTAGGAACACCACCGTCAAGCCAGGGAAAATTTACAATGTTAAAGCCAAAAGCATCTCTTTTGTCATACTGTACACCCTTGTATGAATCTATCCATTTACAATTTTGATATTTATGTCTTAATATGGTACAAAAATGATTTTACTTATTATTTTGTCAACGAAATGCACATTGTTAATGGAAAAAATTGTATGTAGGACAAAAAAGGGCAATCTAAACCCTAGTTATTTGTGTTTCACATAAAATATTGATGTTACTATTTGAGCAGTAAAGATCGCCCCAATTAAAAGAGAGGCTTGGTCTCATCGCCATACACCGCTTTCCACCACTTGAATCAGGTTTTCGCGGGGCCCAGCTGCTGAAACCTGGCTCGTCACGTAGTGGTAAGATCTTACCAGAAGAATTCCAGTACCATCTCTCGTCATTAAGATTATACCTTCCACCTGTCCAATAATCTTTCGAAACAAAAAGAAGAGAGCAATACAATATAGCAATGCTAATTAAGGATTCCGACTTCCGTCGGAATCCTTTCTGTTATTGTATTGTCTTTTCTTTATTCTTATTATTATTATTATTCTTACCCACAAACCGTTCCGGTCATTTTACAAAAAAGTACAGCATCATATGAAAAAACGGAAAGTACCATGTGAAAGAGCATATGAAGATCTAAATTCAAATTTTTTTTCTTGTCGAAAAGTTCACATATGCCCCTGCTAGAGGTCATCAAAGGTAAAAACTTTAAAACCCTATAACTCCTAAACTAACCGTGCGATTTTAACGAAATTTGTTTTATATTGTTCTTTGGGAAATTTGCAAACTTTTATACGCTTACATGCTCGATAAAATATTTACGGTTTTCGCGCTATTTTGAGTTGAAAATGGAACTTTAAATTGGCACAGTGCCAATTTCTACAGTTTTTGAGATTTTGAGTTGAAACTTGGATGGTAGGCTACTTATAGGTAGTCATTGATGATGACCAAGTTTCAAGGTCAAATTATGATTTTCAAGGTCACAACAAACTTTTGCCTATAGAACAAAGACTATTTGACCTTGACAGTTCAAACTTCACAAATACAATCATTGATCCAAGCCCTTTCACCTTGACCTTGGCCCAAGGTCAAATTCTCATTCTCAAGGTCACAACAAATGTTTTTCTATAGAACAAAGACCATTTGACATTGAGAGTTAAAACTTGACGCAAATATTCCTTGCATCAAGTGCTTTCACCTTGACCTTGACCCAAGGTCATTTGTTCGATTTCAAGGTCACAACAGACTTTTGTTGATAAAACATTGAGCTTTGAATAGATAAAAAGAAATCTTGATGAGAATTAACTAAAATGCTTATCTTTCATCCATGACCTTGGTTCAAGGTCAAATAAACTTTTTCAAGGTCATAACAAACATTTACTCTTGTAGGATTGATAGGATTTTGTTCTTAAATATTTATTCTTCACAGAAGTAGTACTTCTTATTTGAACTTTACATAGTAAGATAGATAACTCTTTTATTCTTGTTCTCTGTTTCCTTTTTTATCTTAGTAGCATTACTTGTCTGTACTTTCATGCTGTTGTCATTCTCTATTTATAGAAATTTTCTCATTGCTAATTCATTGTGCAATTCTTTTTGGGATAGTAATTTAAAAGGATTCAAAATGGATAGAATAGATATAGGAGTTTAAAGCCTTCCTAAACTTGAAAGGTACTTATCGTCTTTTTCTTCTTTTTTGTCGATAAATAGATAAGAGTCCCAAGTTAGACTTAAGCTCTTTTGACTCATTTGCTGAAGTGAATAAGGTACTAAAGCAACTATTCTTTTTTCATCATCTTTATTCGGATTTCAACACTTCAGTTCCGAGGAAGGTCTAATAAAGGAGGAATCCGTCTGTTGCTTGCAACAGTAGCCATCTAGTTCTAGTCATTATTGTATAAATTGGTGCATTTTGATTTTCATTTTCGCATTAATCAAAACGCTTCCCTTTATCTACTTTTAAAGTAACCTTACCTTTTTAAAAAAAGGAAATTATCTTGTATGTTAAACGTCTTCAAATTCAAATTCAATAGCATCATTTAAGAACAGAATTTGCAGCATTGACCAGAAATGCACGTTTCGGGTACTTAATCCTCGTCAGTTATCCTCAATCTAAACAATGGTATGGCCAAAGAGTGTGAAAATTATAATGTACCGAAAAATGTAGCACGATGGGTGGGATATGATGCTACAGGCCCAACGTTTTCGAAATTTCAAGATTTGTTATAACAGAAATTTTCGAATGCGTTGAAGAAACAGACGATCAACCGAAGTTGATCGAACTTGGCTACATGAGTTAAAGTAGATCCTGACGATAATCTCAACAACACTCACAAGAGAGCACCAAATTGAGCATCGACGAACCTCTAGCAAACTAGAGGCGGGATCAGGTGCCCGGGAGGAGTAAGCATCCCCTGTTTGGCTAGCCGCAACCGCCGTCGATGTTCGCGCACGAACATGACAACAATATCTAAAATGAATGCACTGTCTGAGGTTATTTCTATATATAAAGTGCTTTGGCGATCATGTTATATTAAAAAAGGAAGACAGTGGTTTGAAATAAGGGTACACAATTGAAAACATACACAGAAAAGCAAATTGCTTTATCGGACGGATAATGTAAAAATGTTGGGTTAATGATCGTGCAGGAATTTTACCTATTTGTGATAAAGTTTTAAATATGAAACTTAAAGTCGCTATTTTACATAGTTCAGTTCTACTCACTTCTCGCTCCGAACAGTGATACAAATGTCTGCTTCTCTTGTGTGTCCAACTCTGCCAAATGCCCACCTGCACCATTGCAGTACATCTATTAAATATATTTTGTGACTTTTTGTTTACATATTGATCTGTGTGTTGCTTTGGTCACTGTAGTTTGCAGTTTTGTTTGTGTGGTCATCTTACAGTGAGGATGTCATTATACAAAACAGTTGTGTGTTCTTCAAGATCTCTGAGCAACCGGAAAGGTTGCGCGCACTTAGTCCGGATAACCACATTACTAATGTGGCACATGGCCATTCTTAGAAATTAATCAATTAATCATTAATCTCATTCGTTAAGTTGTAGCGTCTTTTGTGTTTACAGTGTTTTAATGTAGTGTTCCTTGTCCCTTTTGCGTCTCTTGCAGTGTATGTCTACTTTCAGTTTCACTTTGGTTGTATCAATGTTTTGCTATATTTCTATCATAAATTCAAAGATAAGTAAGTTTTTGGTAGAATTAATTTTACCGATCGCCTTAAATAAGTTTGTTATGATCCTCTTTTAAAAACTTGTCGGACTTCTCCGGTGAGTGGATGCATGAACTTGCTCCAGCTTAATCTAATCAAAATTCAGCTCTTTTAATTTCGTAAACTACATAGAGATCTAACAACGACCGATTGGAAGGTTTGTCTGATATTCAAATATTTGACCAATCAAACCGCAGCTGTCTAAATCTGAAAATATTTCCCTTGTTGGTAGTAAGCCGCAATGTATTGCGAATGAACATCCGAAAAAAGACTCTCCGAATGACACTCAACTAAAAGATTGGTGGCCTTAAATACACACGCGAAGTGTTCATCTGTGTCGTACGCGGTTGTCCTTCATTTCTTAAAGTACATACGATGAAAGTAATATCAAGATCTATGAATGACAAATATGGATAATGACCATATCCCTGTATACAGCACAAAATCGATAATTCAGAAAATCAGCAAATCAAGAACTATGAATGCTTAGATCAAAACTTTGAAATAAACACTAGAAAGACTCAAGATGAGTTAAAATATTTCGGACGACACCAGGTTATGACGTAGATGGCTTATAAACAGCAATTGTGATTGGTTGATATTTTTACATATTTATGCAAATAGAATACGACCTCTAATCGGTCGGTGCTAGATTTCTATGTAGATCTAGTCTATAAAATAAAAATCAGCTAAATTTTAATTAGATTGGCTCCATCCAGTAGAGCATGAACTTTTTTTCTTACGTCCTCATGCATTTGATATCATCTGTTTACTACTTGGTTCCCTGCATAATGCTGTCATATGTTGACATCTTGCATAATAAATTGAGTTCTTCAAGACCAATGGTTAACTGGACACGCGGGAAGGTAGTGCGCACAAAATCGAACTGCTTTCAAAATAACAAATGGCCGTCCGATGTCGATACATGTTGCCCTTTGGTATGGTTCGTTTATGTATAGTCACTTTGGTTAGGGTTTTGATACCGTTTTTAGGGTTTGGTGTCGTTGGTTTATGTTTAGTCATTTTGGTTAGGGTTATGATACCGTCTTTAGTGTTTGGTCTCGTTGGTTTATGTGTAGTCATTTTGGTTAGGGTTATGATACCGACTTTAGTGATTGGTGTCGTTGGTTTATGTGTAGTCATTTTGGTTAGGGTTATGATACCGTCTTTAGTGTTTGGTCTCGTTGGTTTATGTGTAGTCATTTTGGTTAGGGTTATGATACCGACTTTAGTGTTTGGTGTCGTTGGTTTATGTGTAGTCAGTTTGGTTAGGGTTATGATACCGACTTTAGTGTTTGGTCTCGTTCGTTTATATGTAGTCAGTTTGGTTAGGGTTATGATACCATCTCCAGTGTTTGGTCTCGTTCGTTTATTTGAAGTCATTTTGGTTACAGTTTTGATACCGCCTTACGTGCTTGGTCTTCTTTGTACCTTTTGTGTCTCCTGTTGTGCTTGTCTACACTGTGTTTTCAAATTTGGTTGTTTCGGTTTATGTCTTTTTTCTACAGTCGAGTCTTGTTTGGTATCTCCTCCTTTATGTTATACAAAATTACAATACGTTTTGCTATACAAAATTACAATATGTAATATTATGTAAAATGACAATACGTAATGTTAAAGAAAACAGCTGAAAATACTGGAAATTAAACTATATAAATTTTCATGTTAAGATAATAAAGAAATACAATAGACGCGTGTTTCGAATATTAAATCCTCATCAGTGATGCTTCCTGCCAAAGTGATTTTCAGACACAGCCAAAATTTCAGAGCGCCCTCTGGTTATATTCTTTTGAATTTTAATTTGTCTAATTTCTTTGCAGAACGCACACGGCTCCATTTCCTATAGGGTCGATTCATTAGCATAATTGACAAAAATAGCATTGGAGGGATAGTGCAAATAGCATCTATGTGAATTTAACAAATAAGAAATGAAAATAAAACACATCTAAAGGCTACACGTATATCATGCAAATGGACTGATGAAACATTATTTATTGAAATGCTATTATGGTGCACTTAATTATAACGGTAGTACCTTTATTTCAATATAATAAACTATGAATTCAATTTTACAGTTTGAAGGTGACACTAAAGGCTAATTCATACTGTTAAACACCTACTTTAAAGATAGCCATCAAGTTGTAAATCAAAATAGCATATCTGCTACAATCTGAAGAACACAAGTGCACAAAGAGTAAGTACTCAATATACTTTTTAAAAATTTATATCTAAATCATTTAAATTTCCATTGTCATGATTAAGAAACGAAGATTTTGATTGGCTGAGAAAGTTTGTTGATACATCGATCAGCTAGTTTTTCATGGACCTCTATTCATAACACTGTTTTTTTTTGGAACCGGGGATTCCCTAAAAGACGTATCATCTCGTAGCTGAAAATACGATATGTCGGTGTTTCCTTTAATTTTCAAGGGTACAATTTCTCTTCTATTTACTCAAAAAATTCCTGTGCATGTAGAATTTCCCCAAACTGGCTCTTGTTCCAAACATAAAAGGAGACGATTGTTCACTGATCTAATCATGGCGGCTGTCATAACTTGTTTACGTCTTAGGAGGTATTTTTATCACTGCGCTACCCCCCCCCCCCCACGAACTAACGAAATATACATTTGTAGTACAGGGAAAATTGTCATTAGATTCAATAAAACAGACCGTTTGCCTTAAGTAGAGGTTATAAAATGATAAGTAATGAATATTCGCGTACTGATGCAGTTTTCCGTCAAAAGAAATGACAATTGTTGCCAGTCAAAAGATTACAAGTACCTTCGCTGCATTCCATGTTCGTTGTGGGACGTTGTCACCGAAAAAATAGCACAAGTCCCCTAAAGGCTTCCATTCACTTTCACAAACTGAAATTTAGAAAAGCATTATTTTTGCATGTATTTGATGACTCATCTTCACGAGCAAATGTTTTCATTCATTTTGGTCATTACCATCTGTTCGAATTTAGTCTTCAAAGAAAGGGATACAGCCTGGATTTGTACACGGAAAATTAAGGCATACGATTGAGATTGTATTGTAGCGTAAATCAGACTATATTGCAAGTGTCGGTACTGAAATAAACGCACATAAGAATATATTTTAAATGTTTATCTGGTGAATTCATTTGAAACATAAATTAAATATTTTATCAGAATGAAAGAAGATATGCTTAAAATTGAGGAGTCATAATAATTTCTGAGACAACGTGTACACGAAATTTGAAAAAGATAAAACGACAATGCGTTGTTACCGTTGCAAACTGGGCCGACGAAGTAACATCTTAATGTTATGAACTTTCATTCACTATCTACAGATATTCACTCGAACATTTAACGCTTAACATGAATAAGATAAATTGTCAAAATGTGTAAAATTATATCGGATCATTCCTATTTTAATCTTAAACAAGATCATGTTGCAATGGACCCAACCAGAAGTTTGTTATAAGTACATGTACTCAAAAACATTCATACGGAAAAATAAACCATCCATACAAGGAGGAACAAAAAACAAACAAGCATAAAATCTAAATATAAAATGGGGAGTAGGCCTATGTGATGCCAAGGGACAAAATCGTTGCCGTACAAACAAAAAGGAATAGTTATCTCAGTTAAAGAAGATCCTGACGATAATCTCAACAGCACTCACAATAGAGCACCAAATTGAGCATCGACAGACCCCTAGCAAGCTAGAGGTCGGACCAGGTGTCCGGGAGGAGTAAGCATCCCCTGTTGGCTAGCCGCACCCGTCGTCGATGTTCATGCACGAAAATAAAAACAATATATTAAATACATGCATTGCACTTTCTGAGGTTATATCTATATAGAAAGTGCTTTGGCGACCATGGCAGGGAAAACCTGGTCTCACTCTCATATCGGGAGTTCGCTTCTTTTCATATGTTGGAAATTTTTGTTTGTTTGCGTTGGTTCCTGATTTCATCCTGGTTTTGTATGCCTTCGGTTTCTGATATTCTGAATTATCGATTTTGTGCTGAATACAGGGAAATGGTCATTATCAATATTTGTCATTCATTGGCATACCTAAAATCTATGCATGAATGCCAACGCATCCAAATTGTTCCAAAATGTTTGATTTTGAAGTATTGTATTTTCGCTTTATTTGTCACACTTCTCTGGAATGACACTTCCAGGATAAAACCCCTACTTGGACACCTACTAGTACATTTATTTGGATCTATCCCCTTGGATAACGAAAAGCAAACACTTGATTTTGGCCCAGCTACGCCACTGTCTCGAACAGAGAACAGTAAACTTTCCACCTCCAAGATCACAACGAATAAACAATAAAACACCGCTAAGGACGGTATGGTCGGATCGCAAAAGAAAATTTGTCAGTTAAAAGTTAAAGAATTTCATGTATGGATCTATACTACTCAAAAAAAGGATACACTCGTACATTGTCAACATATTTCTCATATACTTTCAACTTAGGGGAATGCTGTTTCGATTCAAATATTGTGACGAAAAAGAGAGGTATGCAAAAATAAATTTTCACAAATTGATAATAAGCTATTTATTTGCTACGACGATCTTCCAAACGACTCATATGTACATGTACATGTATAATCTAATCTAGGATAAAAAGAGGAAAGCAGGTCCAGTATTCCAATGTTAGATTTTAACAGACGAAGAGATTGACGAAAAACTACATTGTTTGTGGAAGCACTCGTCAGTATTAAGTTTATATCAAATAAAAGTGTTTGCAATTAAAAATAATTTCTTTTTTTAAAGACGTAAGACCTTGATTGACAATTTAATGCTCGAAAACATATCTCATTATTATTACATTCGAAGTATATGTATATCTCAATTTCTTCCCTGAAGGATGTCTTTCCTGAAACTATTTGTGAGAACATTTGCTCATTTTGCCGTTTACCGTACAAACCTAACACCAAACAAAATCTTAAACATTCGATTTTTACGAACATAATTATTCTTTAAGACCTTAATTATAGATTCTGTAAAGCAAAGAATTATCATTTTATTCATGAGTAAATATTACATGTGCGTATTGCTTCCTCTATTTCATATCCTTCAGACTATTGTAAAGTTTCTGCATTGAAACATATCATATATAAACAATAAACATGGAAATTGTACTCATCAGTTAAGGTAAATTATAAGAATTTCCATTGGAACAGTTGCGAACCCCGATATGCAAACAAAATGCTAAGTAAATAGATCAAAATCGTAAAAATGTGTTGCAGTTTAAAATTTACCTGCATGAGTCCGATTGCGTGCGTAAATGACACCGAGGGACGATGATAAAATCATATTTGCTGATGTTACGTCGAAATAGACATGGAAGAAACACGTCTGTGACATCTTCAAGTAGGAGAAGGAAAAACATTGTGATTTCATGGAGCAAGCCAATGCACAATATAAGATACTTTCGACGCTGACTTCTTGCAACGGAAATTTGCCGATTCCTTCCTTAGAAATCTTGTTGAAAAGTACACAACTATCTAAATGAATGTAACACATCAGGATGAAATAAGTAATTGTAATCAAATAAGTTATTTCCATGTTTTCTCTCCGCAGAAAACTAATTCAATCGAAATTAACAAATAAAAGAATTTGAATCGTAAACGTTCGAGAAAGACTTTGAGGACGTTTGAAAGTTAAAGGAATCATCAGTCGATTATATAACATGCGTTTTGCTTAATCGATAATGAATTTGGCCTCGTTTGAGTATATTTTCAGAACATTTGAATTATGATTGGATAAAAGATATTTTAGTATCGTGAAAACTGATATTAATGGAAAATATTTAAGTACTGAAGTTTAAATTTGTAAAATGGTAAATTTCTACTGTTAAAATCTAAAACATTAGTACATGTTCTAGCGTACCGGATTAACTCTGGCCTCACTTGTATCAAACATCTGAAATTGAGATTTTTCTCAACCTCAAATTGGCTAGAGGATTCCCTCAGCTGAGTTTTCCTCAAAATCATCTTGTATGAAAATTCCTCAAATCATTTGAGGGGTTCATCAGCTGAGGTAAGTATTTGAGATCAAAGACTTAAGAAAAAGTTTATCAACACCATAGTAACTAAGGCGCGAAATGAAATATTCTGTACAATTCGCAAGTCATCCTAATAGATGCACTTACCCAGATACTGTACTCATTCATAATTCAATTCGGAATTGATCTTTTAGTACCTTTTAAGGTTTTAAGATTATAATACTCTACTTCGAGGGACTCCTATAAATTTACCTTGAATCGAAGAAATATTTGAGATGAGAAACATGAAATTTGCCAACTTCTCTCAACTCGTCCCCTAGCCTTAAATCCGAGTTGTTACATATATCGTTTCCCGTGAACTGATGTTTGTCAAGTGTATTAATGACATCTTTCCAGCTCTGTCGCCTGAAAGATGCTTCGTTTTGGCCCTTTATCAATGTGACATCATATCTTTATTTTTTTGCTATTTCGGAAACTTGCCATTATCGAGATTCAAGTAGATTAACATCTTAGCACAATCCCTCCAATGCTATTTTGAACATAGATTTTATTTGGATATGCTACTGAATCGACCCTACAGGTATTCTGGAGCCGCTCACTCTCTGTAAAGTAAATGCAAAAAATTAAATTATAAAAATAACGCAAGAGGGCGCTAGAGAAATTAATTTGGACTGCTTATGAAAAGAACTTTGGTTGGAAGCATCACTAATAAGAATTTAATATTCGAAACACGTGTCTGGTGCATGAAAATTGGTTTGAAATCTTCTTCAAGAAGGTATAGAGTTGGAACCCTTCCGCATTATATATACAAGTAGAAGTTATATTCAGAAGTTTATGTTTTATAAATAATACAATATAATTTGTAGTTTTTGTCTGAATGGTATTGACAATAAGTTAGTAGCAAATGGTGGGGTTATCCGATTTACGTGCGCACAACCCTCCCACTTTTCCGGTTACTTTAAGGTCTTAATGTACAATTGTAATGAAAAATCCTCACCATAAAAGAAAGGGGGGATCTCCAACAAGACCAGTTACAGCACCAACAGCAAAACCCCAAAAAACCCACTGCAAGAGCACAAAACAGACATGCACTGAAAGAGAAACAAACGGTACAAGGAATGCCAAATAACAAAGAAAAATCAAACACCAACAAGACCAATGGGCAACCGGTGTGATTTAGGACAGCCATCTACCACGTCAGTAGCAGACGGTGTGGTTATTCGGATTACATACGCACAACCCTCTCACTTTCCGATTACCCAGAGGTATCGAAGAACGTACAATTGTGGTGTTAAATAACATCCTCACTGTGAGATGACAATACAAACAGACAGCATGACGCAGGGGCCCAAGAAACACACAGATGGATATGTGAATGGATATAAAACAGAAGGCCTACGAAATACAGTTCGTGTTCTGCCGGCTGGTGCGAGCTCATGCATGTTATCATCCGAGGAGTCGATAGAATAGGTGGCCAGGGCCCTGTCTACTCTAAGGAGGTTTGGATAGGGCCCGTCATTGAGTCCTGTCGTCACAATCAGTAGAGTACAATTCTTACGAATGCGCTTATACAAGGCTGTAGATTGGTCCAGTACCAAGGCAAGTGTCCGTATCCACGGTGTAAATAGCGTATCATGATTATAACACAATTTCGATGGTAATTCTTTCTACATTTGCATTTTTTGTTTATTATGTCACCATAAAATGCAGGTTGTGAAATACCAAAAGTAATACACTCTGTTGTTTGTATGGGTCCGAATTTCAAAAGGAAGTCTTTACTAGTTTATGAAAGCGAAAACCTTGACCTAAGAGTTTCTTTGTAATTTGAAATTTCTACTCTGAAAATCCAAAACATCAGTATATGCTCTAGCATACCGGATGAGCTGCGAAATTTAAATACCGGATGACCGTAATCTAGGAACATCATCGTCAAGCCACAGAAAGTTTACTGTGTTGAATCCGAAATCATCTCTTTTATCATACACTATTGTATGAATCTCTCCATTAACAATTTGATCTTTTAGGTCCTAAAAGGGTGCTTCTGTGTTTGTAACATTTGCCTTGTTTAGAGTCAATTCTTTTGGATAAATAACATTTATATACTTTTCAAAAACAGAATTGACGATAGTAAGAATTTCATCCAGGTACCTAGAAGTACCAATGAATGGAGGTTAACATCTTAAGATAATCATTCCAATGCTATTTTGAACATAGATTTTATTTGGATATGCTACTGAATCGACCCTACAGGAAACATGGGGCCGCGCAGTCTCTGTAAAGTAAATGCACAAATTTAAATTCTGAAAATTCTAAGAATTCATGCGGCTTGTGAAAAGCACTTTGGCTGGAAGGAACACTGATTAGAATTTAATATCCGAAACACGTGTCTGGTGCATGAAAATTGGTTTGGAGTTGGAACACTTTCGTTTTATTTCAGATCATCATGTTTTCTTTACTTTTAAAAATTTGGAAAAATTCTTGTTTGTACATGTATAAAAATATATCTGCAACAAAAGGCACACAATTAGTACCCATACAGATCCATTCAACCTGCTAATAGAGATTCTCACCAAGTTTTACCTATATGTTGTACAAGATGAAGGACGAGGCAATACACAGGTCACTCCATTCACATAATTTGTATGATTTGCAATATGTAGCGGAAAAAAAAACCCTTTAATTCAGATGTAAAAATATAAGTTTTCCCCTCTCCATTAAAGCTCCATTAAATGAGTTTAAACAATTGATAATTAATTTTGTCGTGAGGAAGCGTGGTGTACATATTTGAAAAGGCGTATGAAGAAATCTTATTGGTTTGAAATTTTCTAGATTTCATTTTGTCAATCACATCCCCTGAATTTCTTATAGGACCAAAACATTTACATCATCCGTGTCTAGAACAGTTTTACAATATTTTGCTACGTGTTCCTTTATCGCCGTGAGTGCTGACTTCAGATTTCTAGACAAAATTGTAGGAATTTGTACAGAGACCAAACATACAAAGCAATTAGCAATGTATCGAAATTAGCAATGAATCGAAATTAGTTAGATGACCACACAAACAAGGCAACAATATTAGTAACACACAGATGAATATGTATGGAGACCACACAAACAAGCAATTACATTGTAGCAGTTTATCGCAATTAGCAATGTATCGTAAAGCGGACCCTTTCAGAGCAAAAGTTTTACTTTTTATGAAGTAACGAATTTGTATCAATATTCATTCTACAATGTAGACTACTTATGAATAATGTCGAAGGGTTGAAATGATACAAAACTTTTAATTTTCGTCCGCAATTTCTTAGAAATTGGGCTTCAAAAATGGTATATTTTGCCAATTTTCTGGAAAAACGTCATTTTAGGGCTAATTTTCGACAAACTTCCCATTAGTGTCGAGCGGGCTTCTGAACAACTTTTATATTCTGATATGTTGTTACTCATATACGCCTTTAAGTGCATGCAAAAGGAAAAAGTTGTTCACAATCCCGCTCCGCTCGATGTTATCTCAATAAAAATGATCAAGAATTATACTATTTTTCATGAAAATCACCGTTTTTCAAAATATTTATGCAAATTTTTCAATGTCTAAAATAGCGAGGAGCAGTTTTTATGACAAGATTTTAACTCTCTAAAAATGACAACAAAATTTAAATTTGGAGAAGTAGATTTAAGGGGGCAACTTTACTACATTTACTTTACGGATAGTGCGCGGATCCGAATTTCCTGTAGGGTCGATTCAGTAGCATATCCAAATAAAATGGAGGTATGGTGCTAAAATGTAAATCTCCTTTATTATTGGTGATATTTTTGAATGGAATGACAAGTTTCCGAAAAAGCAAAATAATGTACATGATGTCAAATTGAAAGAAGGGCCAAAACGAAACAAGTAAGAACAGTAATCGTAATTGCTGTTAACTATGACAAAACCTACTTTTGTTTAGATTTAGGATCACTGATGAGGGTTAAGTACCCGAAACGTGCATGTCTGGTCCACGTTGCCAATTTATTTGTTCTTAAATGATGCTATTCAATTTGAAGACGTTTACAATTGTAAAAGAAAAGTCCGATTCTGAAAATAAGTACACTGAAACAGATATTATTCAGATGTTAAACTTTCTGATCGACAACATTTTTGTGGTGTTTGGAGGAAAGGTCTTTCAGGAAATTGTCGGAATTCCAATGGGGACCAATTGTGCCCCACTCCTTGCCGACATTTTCCTTTACTCGTACGAAGCTGAGCTCATTCAATCTTTGGTCTCTGAAGGGAAAAGATACCTAGCTTCTGACTTCAACTTCAGTTACAGATACATAGACGATGTGTTGTCAATCAATAATCCAAAATTCGCGGATTACCTAAGCAGTATCTATCCTTCGGAGCTTGAAGTCAAAGAAACTACAGAGACAAATAATTCAGCATCCTATTTGGACATAATGTTGTCCTACGACACTGATGGTTACATGAACACCTCACACTATGACAAACGTGACGACTTCAATTCCAGTATAACAAACTTTCCTTTTCTGAGTAGCAACATCCCTTCATCGCCTGCTTATGGCGTGTTCATATCTCAGTTGATACGCTATGCCAAGGCAAGTACCAAATATATGCATTTTGTTCTGAGAGCTAGGCGTCTTTCACATAAGCTTCTCAGTCAGGGATATGTTTGTGACCGACTAACACCGTCACTGAGGAAGTTCTGCGGTCGATATGGGGAACTCGTCATACACTATGATGTCCTTCTCTCCAAAATGGTGGATGATATTCTGTCTTAGACCATTTGAACCATCCAACCAAAGATTGTACTCTATGTCTTCCGAAATGGAAGTAACCGGATGTTCTACCGAATTGAAGCGGCGGATGTTGCATGCAAGCAGGAGATGCTTACTCTTCCTGGGCACCTGGTCTCATTCCCATATCGGGAGTTCGCTTCTTTTCATGTTGTGGAGGTTTTTGTTTGTTTGCTTGTGTTTCTGTTTTATCGTGATTTTGTATGCTTCGGTTTCTGATTTTCTGAATTATCGATTTTGTGCAGTATACAGAGATGGTCATTATCCATATTTGTCACTGATACACTTCTAAGCATCAAGTCACGGGGAACGATTTTAACTGCTCCACACTGCAACAAGAAATAAGTGTTTATAATAAGGATAATACTGAAGTGTTCCAACTCTTTACTTTTATGAAGAAAATTTCAAACCAATTTTCCTGCACCAGACATGTGTTTCGAATATTAAATTCTCATCAGTGATGCTTACAGCGGCGCCGCCAATATTCATTTCAGTAGCGCCCTCTTCTTTACAGAATTACATTATTTTTAGAATTTATATTTGTACATTCACTTTACGGAGAGTGCGCATATGTCACTTCGCTTGAGTGTATAAAGTCATTTGTGTTTGTTTGTTTGTTTTACTGTGTGCTTGTTTTTTTTTGTTTTGCTGTCAATGATTTCATTTAGTCATAGTGGAGATTAAGCGCTTCCTGCAATCTGCAATTCCATCATGCAAACTATAAAGGCTCTCTGAAAATCTTGATTTAAAAACAAAACTAAACAAAGAAATATGAGATTAATATTAAACATTTTAATAAAATTGCAGTTAAAATTACAACAGGATATACGGGGTTGCTATAAAACATGAAATATCTTTAATACTAACAAAAAAAGAATAATAAATATAACTGTGTTACATTTCTATAAAAATTGAAATAGATCACACCGAACAAGAGGCTACATGAATTTTAAATAAAATAAATAAAAGATATAACTCATATTGAAGTTAATCATTTACATTGTCGAGAGATATCAACAAAACATACAAAAAGATATGATTGAGTGAGTAAAAAAACAACACATCATACCTTAACTTACGGAACACAATATTTAAGCCATTATCAAAACATATATAGATATTATACATATGTATATCATTGAAAGATGAAAGAAAGCGTATCAATAAATCAATTAGAAATAAATCGCCATTCCCATCCCTACTTCAGACATTTTAACCTATGCAAGTGCTCTTACCATCTATACTAGCTGTATCCCTCACATCTCTGACGCGTTACAGAAAGATTATTTTACATTTGGTGACATTATGCACTTCAGATTCATTTCTTTTTTGAGTTTAGAGATTAAAAACTTTGTTTGTATTTCAATATTTAACAAAGACAATGTAATGATATAAAAGAAATTATATTTTTATAATATAAAAATGATAATTACAAAATTATCTGAAAAAAGGGTTTTGAGATATATTTAAGATCACAAAATTAACAAAAATGATAAAAAAAAATCGTACACCATTGTAAAGTCATCCATATAATCAGATCTTTTGCACTGATATATATTATGCTTATGTTAAAGCGAAAGTGTGAGAAATATTTCAAAACATCCCATTTTTCGACTAATATGAACGTGTTAATAATACGTACATTGAACAAATGAAAACAAATCATGAATACACAGAACAAGACTGAAAATAAAACATTTGAAAATATGATGCTTGTGAATGTAACATTTTCAGATAATCAAATTAAATTAAAAAAACATTTTTAGAAATGAAATGTTAAACGTCTTCAATTCAATAGCATCATCTAAGACCTGAGAAATTTACAACATATTTTGAAAATAATTTTAGAAAATGAAAATTTCCTAAAACGAGGAGTATGTTCCTGATAGCATAGCTCTGCTCTAAGCAGGTACTTTGGAAGAACTTTAAGGTAAAGTTTAGACTTTTTGACTTCATAATTTCATATTACATGTATATGGATTTCCTCCTTTCTCGGCCTCGAGCACCACACCAGAGACATGACTTGTTAAAATGCCAATATTGTGCACTTTGTTTTTTTTTACTAAAACATATATTTCAATACATGTATTGAAAATTTCAATCTCTAGGTTGGTATCTCTGCTGGAGCATTGTTAAGTCCTCGAGGATCTCGTTCGCCATATTTAAGTTTCACGGTGAAATTTATTAGTACATTCTAGGTAAAAAAATGTTATGAAAATTTACCAAAACTAGGGCGAATCTCTGATGGCATAGCTCTGTCCTTAACAGGCCTTTTGGCAGAACTTTTGGGTCTGGTTTATACTTCTCCGTATTATTTGGCTTTTCCCCCTTTTTCGGTCTCGAGCATCACTGACTAGACATAAATTGTTGAAATGCGCATATGGTGCACTGAAATTTTATACTTTAAAATAGTTCTATAACCTATATCTTACAGAAGAATCTTTAAAAATAGGAATTTACTTCCCCTAACATAAACAACGAGTAAATCATAAGATGCATGCAAGTGCGATGAAAAAGACTTATATATTCTCTACTCTACTCTACTGGCCAAATGTACAGGAAGCGGACAGAATACATGAATTTATATATACACACTTAAGATATAGCACCAGTTTATTTCGATGAACGAAAGAGCATTATCTCTCACGATAAAATTTTGTGAATGATCATAGAATCGCAACTATGATAGCAACCTTAGCTGACTTAATCCTTCACAGCTGAGGTGCGAAGTGACTCCCTACTCTGAAGTCATCTTCTCTGTGTCCATTATATTATACAGAATGGTACAGCAAGGAAAAGTATTTCATCAATACTTGCAGGTATTTTTAGTTTTCAGAACTATCATCTAACACTTCTATAGAAGGAGTTGTTTCGCTTTCTGTGTACGGTATTGCTCTATTATCACTTCCTCTACTATCCCTATCATACATTTCATCATATTGCTCTTGGATTCTTTTGGGCAAGATGTCAATATTTTCCTTATTTATCAATTCGTCAGCAAAGAAATCATCGAGTAATTTTCGAATTTCGCTCATATATATTACCGCATAATACGAATGTCGAACACCTGACAGACGAAACATACAGGTGCAGAACTCCAAGATCATAGGGAGTCAAAGCATTGGCATCTTGGTCGCTAGTAAGAGATCTCCCTTTCCGAATTACGAAACTCATGGAACTGAAAAATGATTCATATGATGTCCATTTTGTAAAAAGATTTTTTAAATTTTTATGACAAAAAGCCATATCCTCGCTTAAAGTTGGAAACGTTTTCGCAAAGCTCGATTCAACGCTTTGTATCAAGTCTTTGACACTTCTGCACCTCAGATATTGTTTCCTCAATAATTTTCTGTCCTTCTTCAATGTCTTTCACCATCTTCGAAACTTTTCCACTTACTGTTTACGTTCCGTCGTAATGCTTCGGAAATCCCGTTTAAGTGTACTGCCTCAATCTCAAGAGAGAGCATCTGGACTTTCTTAATATTTTCATATGACAATATCAGTACACGGTATGCTTCCCTCTTGATTGTGTCTAATGAAGACATTAATTCCGTTGTTCTCCTTGGCTTGAGACGCATGTCTGATAGCTTGCTGAATAGAGAAGAGAATGTGAGGGATGGAACTCAAAGATAAAATGCACTCGTCATGGTATATTGCTCTTGTTGCTTCTGGAAAAAAATAAAGTAAAACAATTGTTAAGCAAATTGTAGATTCCTCAATGGTAATTGGAAAAAAAATGAAGGGAAATAAACTGACAAGCCAGGAAGTCAGCATCAGAAAGCCAAAGTAACCATCAATTCAATCAAAGCCAAAAATAATCACTAAACAAGAAGAACAACATTCAAACATGAAACATTAAAAAGAAGGAATAATGATAACAGTGTACGTAAGTGACGAGTGCAGCATACCATAATGAGATAACCATCCCTCCTTGGCAACTGATCTCACTCTGAGAGTTCATTTTTGGTTACACAAACGGTTGACTGTTCCCATTTCTTTTTTTTTATCCATTTTCGCTATGTTTATTATTATAGAAAAGTAACTGTTATAAGTGCTATTTTTCATATCTTAACACATACATTAAAATACTTAAATGTTAATAACATTCTTACTTTCGATTCTCAGTTGCACAGTGTCAACTGCTTTTGTCTTAGAATTTGAGCAGATGTATTTTCCCTCATCGTCTTTTTGCAATCGAAATATAATGAGTCTAAATCCATTATCTGTGCCGGACATAACAATTCTCTTTCCAGCTTTTACTTCTTCTCCGTCTTTCGTTATGGTAACATCGCTGCCAACTTTTGCGTTGAATGTCCAGTCGAAAATTGCTCCTAACTTTCCAACTGTCGTTCCTTAACAAAGAATAAGTTCAATAACTGCAAGTATCATTCATGAACATTGTAACTATCAAAACTGAATTCACGTGTTCTTTGCAACTGAAGAATGTAACATTTTACAATATAACTAAAATATAACATATGTATGAACGCACAATAGTTTGATTTTATGAGATGATACTAAAACTGTGTTGGATGGTATGTGTTGTGACTTTATAGTGTATCTGTTATATGGTTTAAAACAAAGGAGGGGGTATCCAACAATACTGGGTTACAGTACCCACAGCAAAACACCCCTACACGTGAAACACAAAGTCGACAAACACACACGAAAACACGATAGGGACAAGGAACACTACACACGTCATCCAAACACAAAGCGAACATCTAGATAAACATTACAGAAGTACCCATCAGTTATTCAGTCTCATAGTCAAGAAGGCATGACAAAATCATTAGAGCAAAGAGATCAATGGACATCGGTGCCCATTCTACTTAGCAATATTGAAATATATGTTCTATCGTGACAATTTTCCGTACCATATGCGCATTTCAACAAATTATTATTCTGATTCATTCACTTCGTTTCAAGCATTTCGATTGGACCAAAGCCTTTCCCGAAGCATGTACATGTCGCAGACCGATTCACGTGACATGCATATTTCTTCAACAGAATAAGAATTTAGTCTGATGTTTGAAACGCATATAAGAGCGAGGGAGAAGGGCGAATATCTGATTAATGTGTACAAATTGTTTATTAAAAAATGTCAGTAAAAATAAAAACGCAACGAAAGTATAAATGCGTTTCCGACAGTATATCCAAAATATACCTGTTGGATCCACAAAGCGTAGTATGATTATCCAAGCTTTAAATCTACAAAGATATTCGATGCCAAAAAAGAGGAAATTCAAATACTAGTAGGGCCATACTAAATTAATTAAATGTTCTTTGGACTTCCCGCACCATATTTTTCAAAATTAAAAAATAATATTATAAAAATAAAATGCTCGTGCGCACCACTAAATATCTGGCTTAAGAATTGTTTGGGGTTGGTTGGGATTTCTGCAATCTCAAAACTTCTAGAAGTTTCAGATTTTGCAAATTTCGAAGAAAATGATACTTCTTGTGTTTGAAAAATTTTGGTGGGAGCAAAGGGGTAGGGCCACGAGACCCCTAGATCGACCCTTGATTTTTCTCTTGAAAATAAATTTCATGAGGAATACTTGATATCTCTTATGAAAATACACGAATGTTTACCGCTTTTCACGAAAAGAATAATATCACCAAACAATGTGTCATTTAACTGTTATGACGTCATGAAGTGACGTCATTTTGACGTTATTGGCAAAATATGGCGTAAATTGCTGGGAATTTTGTCTTTTGTCGTAGAATTCAATGTGGCCGCATGCATTAACTGAGATAAAACGTTAATGACAAAAGGATATAATGATGATCTTTCACATATAAATTTTCCATCATAGTTAATGCATGCGGCCATTGCTAATTTAATAGAAATATTGAGTGTTTGCATTAATTTCGCCAAATATGACCTATTTTGGTGTTTTCAAAGGGCTAAAAGGTGTTGATAAAAACAATGTTTACAAAAAAGTAGATTCGTGATTCAGTAGAGAACGTTTTAAAATGTCAAATAACAGTTAAAAATTCTATGAAAAGAAGGGAGAAGATCTCCAACAAGACCCCGTTGCATCATCAACAGTAAAACACTAAAACACCCGAAGCAAAAACACAAAAGACGAGTACAGCACAAGACGGAAAAGAGACACACGACATGTAAACATCAAACACAAAAGACTACACATAAACCGACGAGACCAATGGGTAACCGGTGCCGACTTTGGACGGCCATCTGTCACGCAAGTAGCAAATGGTGTGATTATCCTGGATTACGTGCGCACAACCCTCTCACTTCTCCAATTACCCAGAGGTCTCGAAGAACGTACAATTGTGGTGTAAAACAATCTCCTCACTGTAAGATGACATCACACAAACAAGACCGCAAAACGCAGAGCCCCAGAGACACAGATGAATATGTAAATGGATATAAAAAGAGGGCATGCGTAATACAGTCCGTGCTCTGCCGGCTGTAGCGAGCTCATGTATGTAATCACCCGAGGAGTCCGACTGACATTCAGAGAGGACAGGTGGTCGGGGCCCTGTCTTCTCTAAAGAGGTTTGGACAGGGCCCGTCATGGAGTCCCGTCGTCACAGTCAGTCAGAGTGCAAGTCTCAAGGATGCACTTGTACAAGACTGTAGATTGGTCAAGTACCAAGCCTAGTGTCCGTCTGGTGACATTAGGATCATATCCACGGTATCAAAGGCGTTTGATGATTCTGACGCATTTTCGATGGTTATGCTGCCTTCCTTTGATCCTTTTTATTTTGTTTATCATATCACCATAAAAGACAGGTTGTGTAATACCCATAGTAATGTACTCTGTTGCATGTATAGATCCGAATTTTAAAAGAAGTTGACTGTAATTTTTGTAAAATTTCCAGAAAGTCTTAACTAGTTTATGAAAGCGGAAACCTTGACCTAAAAGTTTTTTGGTAATTTGTAAATTTCTACTTTGAAAATCCAAAAAAATCAGTACATGCTCTAGCGTACCGTATGAGCTGTGATATGTAAATGTCGTATGACGGTAATCTTGGAACATCACCGTCAAGCCAAGGGAAATTTACTATGTTGAATCCAAAATCATCCCTTTTGTCATATACACTTGTATGAATCTTTCCGTTTACAATTTTGATATTTAGGTCCAAAAAGGGTGTTTCTTTATTTGAAATGACAAATATGGATAATGACCATATCCCTGTCTACAGTGCAAAATCGATAATTCAGAAAATCAGAAACCGAAGGCATACAAAATCAGGATAAAACAGGAACCAAAGCAAACAAAAACAAAAACCTCCACCATATGAAAAGAAGCGAACTCCCGATATGAGAGTGAGACCAGGTGCCCAGGAAGAGTAAGCATCTCCTGCTTGCATGCAACACCCGTCGCTTCAATTCGGTAGAACTGTCACATCCGGTTACTTCCACTTTGGAAGATATAGAGTACAATCTTTGGTTGGATGGTTCAAATGGTCTATGACAGAATATCATCCACCATTCTGGATAGTGGGACATCATAGTGTATGACGAGTTCCCGATATCGACCGTAGAACTTCCTCAGTGACGATGTTAGTCGGTCACAAACATATCCCTGATTGAGAAGCTTATCTGAAAGACGCCTAGCTCTCAGAACAAAATCCGTATATTTGGTACTTGCTCTGGCATAGCGTATCAACACGCCATAAGCAGGCGATGAAGGGATGTTGCTACTCAGAAAAGGAAAGTTCGTAATGCTGAAATTGAAGTCGTCACGTTTGTCATAGAGTGGGGTGTTCATGTGACCATCAGTGTCGTAGGACAACATTATGTCCAAATAGGATGCTGAATTATTTGTCTCTGTAGTTTCTTTGACTTCAAGCTCCGAAGGATAGATACTGCTTAGGTAATCCGCGAATTTTGGATTATTGATTGACAACACATCGTCTATGTATCTGTAAGTGAAGTTGAAGTCAGAAGCTAAGTATCTTTTCCCTTCAGAGACCAAAGATTGAATGAATTCAGCTTCGTACGAGTAAAGGAAAATGTCGGCAAGGAGTGGGGCACAATTGGTCCCCATTGGAATTCCGACAATTTGCTGGAAGACCTTTCCTCCAAACACCACAAAAATGTTGTCGATCAGAAAGTTTAACATCTGAATAATGTCTGTTTCAGTGTACTTATTTTCAGAATCTGACATTTCTTTTACAAAGTAGGTTTTGTCATAGTTAACAACAATAAATTTGTATTTGCGATTACCATTCTCACTTGTAAACGCATTACTTATAATTTTTGCGAGTCTTTCTTTCAATTTAGAATGTGGAATTGTAGTGTAAAGTGTCGAAAAATCAAAGGCTTTGATCGAATGGACTCTACTAAAATGAGTGGATTTCAGATGTTCTAAAAGTTCCTACGAATTCTTTAAAATCCACATCTGGTTGATACCACTGCGAGAATATACTGTCGAACAATATTTTTGTAGCCCAGATTTGATTTCAGATAAAACTTTGGTGAGTAAGATCGATACAGATTTGGCAGAACATTTTGAGGAACCAGCGATGAAACGTTGTTTGTACGGATTCTTATGCATTTTAGGTATGCAGTATAAGTATGGTAAATCTAAATCTAAATTGGTAGTGTCGAAGTCAAAGGAAGCAAGAGCTGATTTGTGGTTATCTATTATTTCAGAGGCAGAAAGGTTTGTTGGGGTGTAAGTGGGATTTCCAGGTGTCGAATTTAAACCCAACTCTTTAACTAGACTGTCGAAATAGTAATTTTTGCAAGTGAATGTGTAATTATTTGAGGCTTTGTCCGCTGGTGTGATGTTCTTATGTTCTTGGAGGTAGGTAAGTTCTGTGATAACATCAGGGTCTTTAAATATAGACACGAATCTGGTGTTCACAGTTGATTTTAATCGGTTAATTCTAGATAAAAGTAACCCTCTGATTGATTTTATCCATTCGGAAAGGGTGTCGAGCTGTACATCCTCTTTCTTTGCCCATCGTCTTGCATATTCCTCACAAGAGTCCATGATAATTTTGACATTTTGGTTCCATGTAAAGGACATACTTTCTCTGTATTTGGGACCCCTTTTTTAACAATTCTCTCAACTTGTCGTTCTTGACTATACTAAGGTCACCAGTAATAACGTGTCCACAAGGAGAGTAGTTGAAATCCGATGAAGAACATTCGCAGGGAAGTGGATGTAGTGAGGGATTACTTAAATCAATACACTGCAGGAATCGTTTGTATTTTGCCTTGTTAAGGGTTAATTCTTGTGGATAAATTTTATTCTTATATAATTCAAAAGCAGGATTGTCAATGGTTAGAATATTATCCAGATACCTAGAAGTATTATTGAAACATTTCAGCTCATCAAATTTTCTTTGCTTTTGAAGATTTTGGATAAATTCTTTTTCATAAGTGTATTAAAATAAATCAGCAACAAGAGGCGCACAGTTAGTACCCATAGGAATTCCTACAACCTGCTTGTATAGATCCTCACCAAATCTAACATAAATATTGTCCAAGAGGAAGGACAAGGCATTACAAAGGTCACTACATGTCCATGATTTGTATGATTTGTAGTCTGTCGAGGAAAAGAAACCCTTCGATTCAGATGTACAAATGTAAGTCTTTCGCTCTCGATCAAAACACCATTTAATGAGATTAGATAATCGATCATTAATTTTGTCATGAGGAAGTGTGGTGTACATATTAGAGAAGTCGTATGAAGAAATCGTATTGGCTTGGAAGTACAATGTTCAAAATTTATCAAAATTAGGGCCAATATCGGCTTCGTGGCCCTACCCCTTTGGTGTGCCTTATACATGGCACTTAAAGTCAAGGAGGGGGGGGGGATGTTCGAAAATATTTTCCGTACTGCTGTCTGCCAGTCTTCCTATCCACCAGATTCCTTTTGAGTACGGAAACATCAGAAATGTATTACTGGGGTAACCTTTACCAAAAATAAAATTACTTTACTCGCTAGCACCTTAAAAGCTGGAATAATTTAAAAATGTTTTCGCTCGCTCGTACCTTTTTTCACAAGAAAATTCAAAGACCATTTAATTAATTTGGTATGGCCTAGTGGAGGTATATATGGTACGGAAATCTAAACATTACCCAGAATGAATGTCAAAGAGCCAGCTCATGAAAAGACTATGCCAACAGGTAAATACCCCTTTGTTTTCTGCATGATATATAAAATTTAGTTTCAGAAAATTTACAACTACTCGTATATTTCAAGTCATTTCAGAGGCACAATGAAAATAGGAGTACGATATCCTAAGGCAACTACAGAGTCCAACAGCAGAGTCAGTCAATGAAAGTCAATCACGAATCGGAATTTTAAACCACAATCGAACGGCTTTCGAATTCTGAATAAAGTACAAAACAGAACTTCTCACGCCCAGAGGATAATTGGACAGACAAGTGTTAACTTGGGTCTATGAAACTTACCGTCTTGTCTGTTAAACCATTTTGTAGCATTTTATACATTAAGTAAATTACATGACTCATGAGTGATTAATACGCGGGTAATTCGAATACATGTATCTACATCATTTGCAATTGATGTAGCAAATTGATTTGCTAAATCACTCAGAGAGCATAAAATGTAGAGTCGTTCATGCTTCTGGGTACATTTTGTGTCTAAATCATTAAGTGGTTGCCTGCTGTTTGATGAAATTGTTATTTTTAGTGATATGATGCATATCTGTTGCGATCTTGCAGGTGTTTCCCACTGTTGTAAACCGATCGAGCGGCTCTCCTTTGCATCTTTTATATTTTACGTTTGTAATACTTCAATCAAAATGACGTTGTGACCAAGAAGAGAGAAATCTAATTTTGTTGTCCAACGATTTTTGATCAACGAAGAGGCTTGTCGACTTATGAAATTATCAAATTTTATGGACGAAATTGAAAATCTAATGCCTTTGTCTCAATTGAATTGATTTACTATTTTTCAAACTCAAAATGAATAGCATCTAATATAAATACAACGGGCCTTACCTCCAAAGTCATTTACTTTACTCTTTGCACCACTGGCATGATCTTCTCTAGTTTTGTCATTTACTAAAGGTACTTCAATTTCTGGAATAGATTCATAATGCATTCCTAAAATAAAATTATCATTGTGTGAGTAAAGCCCCTGTCACACCTACACGTTCTCTCGAGACGTTCTTACTACGTCCTTGAAGTCCTTCAAATTTTTCATGAACGTAGTGAGAACGTAGCATTTTTCGCCCGGAAGGGCTTTCCGAAAGAATAATTGACGACTCCAATACGTGCGCAACACGACCTTTAGCGTCCGTAACACGTTAGTAGCGCGTCCTTCTCGTCTTTAATACGTTTAGTCAAGTTCACACTACGATCGGCCCAAAGTTCACACTACGACGAAGGCGTATGTGTTACGACAGTGCGGCGTTATTACTACGTTCTCGATGTCCTTACTGCGTTCATGCTACGATCATGACACGTTCAAAGGATAAATTGATTGTACGAGGTCTATTTTGATTTTTTCGACCTCTAAAACCAAGAACGTTGTAAGGACGGCAGAGACGTGACGATCTCAATATGATTATATGTAAAAGTTTAAGCCGTCCGTACTGCGATCCTACTACGTTCGCGACACGTTTCTAATACGTCCATGAAGTTCTCAATACGTTCGCAAGTAGTCCTAAACACGTTCTGTCATCAGCACGTCCTCACTACGACTGTTTTGAACAGTTCAAAACGGTCGTGGTGGCTCGGCGTATGGGCACGTTCATCGGCGTCCTTATTACGACCTCAATACGTATCAGCGAGTTCTTACTGCGTTCCCCGCGTCCTTACTACGTTCACGCCACGTTTCGTACAATTTTGGCGGTCATAGTGCGAACGCCATGCCAGAACGTGAAGGTGTGACAGGGGCTTAACGGGTGCTTAAAGATGAATTTTCTAAGAAACACCTTTATTTGGATTATATTTCCATTGAGCCACGAGACAGTAATCAAGATCTCTGATTTGTGAAGATAATAGTCTGAAATAGGTATCTTCATTTCAAGAGCATTATTATTTTGGGCTATCAATAATGTCGAAGGGTTCCAACTGTATACCTTCTTGAAGAAAATTCCAAACCCATTTCCATGCACAAGACACGTGTTTCGAATATTAAATTCTCATTAGTGATGCTTCTAGCGGAGCTTCCAAAATCATTTCAGTAGCGCCCTCTTTAATTTTTTTTTAATTTAGATTGAATTTAGATTTCTACATTTACATTACAGAGAATACGCGGCTTCAAATTTCTTGTAGGGTCGATTCAGTAGCATATCCCAATAAAATCTATGTACAAAATAGCATTGGAGGGATGGTGCTAAGATGTTAAACTCTTTCAATTTCGATGATATTTATCGGTGAAATGGCTAGTTTCCGAAATAGCAAAAAAAAAATATATATATGATGTCACATTGATAAAAGACCAAAACAAAGCTTCTTTCAGGTGACAGAACTGGAGAAGAAGTAAATAATACACTTGACAAACATCAGGTCACGGGGAACGATTTTAACTACTCCACACTGCAACGTGAAATAAGTGTTTATATTAATAATGTTGAAGGGTTTCAACTCTATACCTTCTTGAAGAAAATTCCAAACCAATGTCCATGCACCAGACATGCGTTTCGAATATTAAATTCTCATCAGTGATGCTTCTAGCGGAGCTTCCAAAATCATTTCAGTAGCGCCCTCTTTAATTTTTTTAATTTAGATTTGTACATTTACATTACAGAGTATACGCGGCTTCAGATTTCTTGTAGGGTCGATTCAGTAGCATATCCAAATAAAATCTATGTTCAAAATCGCATTGGCCATTTTTCCTATGGTTTTATGAAAATAATCATAGATAAAGCCCTTTTTATTGTATTCAAAACTTTTTGGTACAGTTATTATGACCAATTTGCTATCTTTCAGATACATGTATCAGAAGTAGTTGTAGTTGGGTGACCTAGGTAACAGTTACAGCACAAAAAAAATGTCCTCAAAATTTCGAAATGAAGGTGTACATGTGTATGTAATTTTTTTTAACTTCATATTAATAAATGTATGGTATTAAGATAATATCAAACATAATTTACCTGGTTCCAAGGAAGAATCTCTTCCTTCTGCATCGTTTCTAGGTCTTTGTCCTGAACAACAAATTGCTGAATTTTACATGAGGAATTTTGACAGGAAGTTTGAAAATCATTTTTTTTCATCTCACTGTCGTAAAAATATGACAAAAGTTGTTTGAGCATTTTTCAGTAAAACCTTTTAATTCTATGTAAAAACTACTTTCCAAATCTTTTGTAATTGATCATAATTCTGAAAAAAATTCAATTATATTAAAATTATTCAAAGTTGTTCCTGTATAACAACTGTATGGTGAGATACGAGGAAATCTTATATTTTTACTCACTAAATCTCCTAGTCGTTGTCCGTACAAATTTTAAACAGAACTCTGTAAACCATACAAAGGAAAATATTACGTATCTACTCAACTAGCATTTAACTTATGGTAGATAACGTCGAAGACATTAAAATTCTAATGTATAAAACCTGTAGAAAGTAATGTGTTATTTTAATAATCTAGAAAAGCGACGTTCTTTCTCAGTGGCAGGATGTTGCAATAAATATATATGGAAGGATTTTCCTCTTACAGAAACGGAAAAAAATCAACATACCGAGCTTCCCTTTCCTCCACAGTAGGATGATTAAAACTATAACAGCAATTATAACTATTAAAGAAACCACAGGGCCAACGACTGCTCCAATATCACTCGTACTGGTGTCATCAGCATCCTTTGATTCAGCGTACGTATTTTTGATACCTGTACTGAATAGAATAATGTGAACAATGGGTCACATCGCTCATTACAGAGCAATAGAAATATTACAGATAATGTAATCGAGATAGTTCATAACAAAATATGTATGCGAAAGGACGAACTATGTTACAATTAAAAAACTAAAGAGTCTACTAGATGCATAATATTATATAAAAAATTACATGTCATTTGTTCGAATGGATTTCACTTACATCTACATAGCAAAACTGAGTTTGAGACATTCGTATACTTACTTGTTTCGAGCTGAAATTTTCTCAAAACATGCAGGAACTGAAACGGAGAATCGAAAACTACAGTATGTAAGTGATTTGACTACTACTTTCTTTGTGACATGAAAGAGAAATCAATGTGCTAATTACGTCTACGACTCTGTATTGTTTAAAAATAATAAGTTAATAAGTAAGAAATCTAGGAATTTTATCTTTTTAGAAATATAGTATATTACATGTATAACTACTATGAATAGAGTTGTGTTTTACATGTACAATTCAAGATCGATTATGGGACTCCTATTTTAGTCATAAGGCACTGAAGTGAATGAAAATAAAGGTTTTGTTCAAAACTTTAAAAAGCTAAAACCGATAATGAATACACATTAAAGATGAGAAATTTCTCTGACAGAAAATGATCTGCATTTGTAATGAACAGCTTTAGATGATCAACCGTGACAAATGGACACAATGATTGGCACTGCAAAAAACCTCATCAGAGAATCCTGAGTCCTGATTATTTGATATATCTGAAACTTGGTTAAATTTAACAACGCATTGTGCAACCGGGTCCTGGAGTATCAGGGTAATAATCACGTTCGTTTCAGTCAACAGGGCCAGGACTGTTCAATGTTCATTGCTTTTAATATTCATCAATAGAGGTTTTATGTAATCTAACTTTAAGATATTTGATTGTATTCTTTGCAGTGTTACTTTACGATTAGATGGCATTTTGTTTATAAAGCAACTCTGAATCTTGGGAGATCCTCCTCCGTGAGAAGGAAGTCCATTTCTACTGTCGAAACACCCTACTGGTATGTCGTATTGTCCCCTTCCCTCAAACGTACGAAATAAGAGTCAGAATAGGTCCGCTATAAATGTTTTCTCGACATTTAGGGGCGTTTATCAACATAAAATAAAGTACTTGCATGCAGATAATTTTCTATCTTTAAAAATCTTCCATCACATATTGCGCAATATCAACTTGACAACTAACCCTATTGCGAGTTACCACTGACAGGCAAGTTGTCGGTCTCACATTGTAATGGTGTAGTTCGCGTTTTAAACCACAACGTTTATATATACGTGCTGATGTTTTATTTTCTGTTAACTTACCCCATGCCGTCTCATGTACATGTAACAAGTGTCTAGACTGCATCCATTATATGGTAGATTTGGGATGGATCATCAAATCAGAGAAGTGTAAGGTAAAATAACCTTTGGACTAGTTGGTTAATAAGGTACATTAAAAAAAGAATTGGAAGATGTTTTCGTCACTCAGTTGGCCGATGAAGCACTACCGTGCGACCTTGACAGTACTCGGAACAATACATTTATATGCTGAGTCAATAGTTTTTTTTAATATCTGAAAATAGATAAATACAGAATTGCTGTCTTTCCGTCTATTGGCATTATACAAATGTACTCCTAATGCCTTATTTTATTCATTAACAAATCGCCGTATTGTAAAGCTTACACTTGTACAAGGAATCTGTTTCGTAGGTTTCATTTCCAGTAGGGCAGTTTTTGTTGTTGGTTGGGCATTTCGTGTAAGAGGAGTCAAAAAGGTAACTGTCTTCGTAGAAAAATAGGCATCCAACTGAAATACAAAGTTTTCTAACATGAAATTGCCGTATATAGCGAGATAAGATGTTTTAATCATCTGTGTCAAAACTAAGAGTATTCACTAAAATACACGTCATGACATATATTTGAAATAGAAATGTTTTAAATTTGAAATTTGTTTTGGATAATGAATTATAATCTTTCGTACAGAAAGCTAGACTAGTTCCATATTATTCAGTGGACTCCCCTTGTTCAAATGCTGAATTCTAGTATCTAATTTGTCAAGAAGTGAGCGGCTCTTTCTAGTTATTAAGTTCACGTTTTGATGTATCCATCTTAATTTACCTTTATTTGTGATATTCTTTGGTGTCATACAAACTTCATATAAAGTCTCGTTCTGCGAAAGAACACAATGATATGTAAAGACATCACGACAAGAGAACTGTTGACTTCTTTGTTTCCAGTTTTGTTCATTTCTAGGGCAAGAGTCTACTGGCGTCAGCTTATTCCTGTCTTCCTCCCAAGAATCATGAATAATGATATAGATATGGAACAAACAGAACAGGAGAGTCCTCATACTGTAAAATGTAATTATAATTATTCATTAATCGAATGGTCAGCTCTTTGCGCGCTTGACAGATCCAAAAATAAATTATGATCAATCAATTGCCAATGGATGTTCTAATTACTTCCCTATGTATTCATAATCATTTATCTATCCGGAAATCAGGAGTAAGTTTGTTCAAAGCGCGGGCCTAAAGAAGTATACACCCTTCTAAAATTTAACAATACTTCAAAATTAAAGGTTGAAGTATACACCCTTCTAAAATTTAACAATACTTCAAAATTAAAGGTTGGGTTCGTTCGCCTCTTGAAGGGATGGATGAATCCGCGTTTGGACAATGAAAACTCAATAAACATGACAGATGCAATTTTTTCTGTGTATTCTATTGATATCCCGTGGAAGATATGCACAACCCTATGAGAAATGTGTGTGTGTGGGGGGGGGGGGGGAGGGGTTATATGTGTGGGAAGTAGGGTCACCGAGACTTATAACGATCTTTCTCTAAAGTGCTAGATGATATGAGGTCGATGTAATTCTATCGTTTCATAGTGTACGATAAATTATTTTATGACCTAGATAACGTTTTCCGACAAGAAAAAGAATGAGCTGATGGGAAAGGAAAATAGCTCCTTCACCGTGATAGATACAAACGATTTCTAATGGCATGTAGAAGGAGCCTCTTATTTACATGTAGTAACACCCTTCAGAAATAAAAAGAGAAAGTTGGTAAATAACATTATTTTTTCAAATAAATGGGAGTTTTGCCTCGGTGACATCTTAGTTTGATGCGATAATCTTTATGTTCAATAATATTATATATCGTGACTTCCAATTCTAAATACATACATTGTAATACTTACGTGAAAGCTTTCCTTTTTGCATGTTTACATACGTGTAGGTGTAGCTGCGTCAGACACATAGAGCGTGTAGAACCTTACATCGTTCACATACATATATAAAAATAGACCGCACACAGAATTTATGTAAGCAAATAGAAAGGTAGAATTCGTAAGATAAGGAGTCATTGTATTTTAAAGAGAAGAAACAGCTCATCATAAAAACGGGACAGTTCGATTAATGCATTAGAAAAGGAGGGGATAAGGGGACGACCATTTGATCCTGAAGGGGGGACTTTTTGTAAATAAATATATTATTCTGACTCAGAAAATGTTGAAAATAAATTATAATTAATTAAGACTACTCTCCTAGGTAGCAGAAAATAGATATTCTGGCACACATTTTTGACGTTCTAAAAATTTCGGCTCGCTTCGCTTGCAATACACTCAAATTTCCGGTGACTTCACTTGTGAAAGCCTACACAACGACAAAAAAAAATTAGGCACGCACACTCGAAAAATATGTTCGGGCTTGCTCAGCTCACCCTTCTAAGGTATTTCATTTTTATGAAGATTTATTCTATGAATGCATTTTCATTAGAACAAGCATTAAAAAGAAACTTGCATTTTATTTTGGCATAATCCTGTTATTTGCAACGTGTTGACAATAATTACTTTAACGTCATTATGACGTCATAACAACGTCACTTTGCACAATTCATAGCATACCAGATAGTCATGAACAAAAAATTATGAATTGACTATCTTTTCAAACTTCCATTCATCTATTGTGAGTACGTTTACTGCGTTGCAAATAACAGGATTATATATATATCCCGACGATCTTTTCAAACTTCCATTCACCTATTATAAGTATGTTTGCCACGTTGGAAATAACAGGATTATATATATACCGACGATCTTTTCAAATTCGTTCTTAATTGGTTTGTAAGGGGAAGATTCCCTGGGAAGAGGGTTTTCTTGGGGGGATTCAATGCCACCAGAAAACGGGGCATGGCTTTTGGGGGGGGGGGAAGATTACGCTCTTAAATATACGTTTTTAAAATAAGAATGTCTATTGCGTTGCATATTAGAGGAGTATATATACTCCTGTTATTTGCAACGCAATTTATGAAACTTCCATTCTTTGAAGCGTTGCAAATAACAGGATTATATATATACCGACGATATTTTCAAACTAACATCCATCTATTGTAAGTATCTTTACTGCGTTGCAAATAACAGGATTATATATATATACCGACGATACTTTCAAATTCGTTCTTAATTGGTTTGTAAGGGGAAGATTCCCCGGGAAGAGGGTTTTCTTGGGGGATTCAATGCAACCAGAAAACGGGGCATGGCTTTTTTGGGGGGAAGATTACGCTCTTAATTAAATGTTATAAAATGACAATGTCTTTTGTGTTGCATATTACAGGAGTATATATACTCCTGTTATTTGCAACGCAATTTTATTAAAACTTATTAAACTACAAAAGAGAAAAACGTAATTAATATCATGCCGAGATTTAGCCTTCGAATGATATGAAATACGCAGATCCTCATGAATATTCATATCGAATCGAAAGCGAGGCTACCGGCGGTTCGTTACGAAGCACAACAAATATGGCGACTTTGGCATACGCACGTGTATATATAGCATCTTCCCGTTACGTTTCATTCCATATAGTGGAGGATATTATCAATGAAACATTAAAATAAGAGACTGAAATTAATTTAGGCAAAATACGCAGAGGGACCGTAGATTCTCCACTGCCGAACTAGCAAACTTGTGCAATGTCAATGCGACACGACAGGATCAACATGTCATGTGCACATTCAGCTGCAACTGCTGTCGAATGAATGAAGACCAGGTAAGCAGCTTAGCTTATTGCTATTGTAATAATATTCAAATCAATTGAAATGTCGAAACTCTCACTTAACACTTGCAAGCCAGGAACCCCCCCCCCACACACATATAAAATTAAAAAGGGTGGAGGGGTCAATTACATGTATTTTACCCCTCTTCCCAAAATATTATTTTTAAATTACAAATTGATGATAGAGTTACTAAAACTTTTATTTAACAATATGTAACATCGGGCATCCAGAATATTTCCAGTAGAATGATTCCAATCTTGATGAAATTTAAAAAAGAAAATAGAAAATAAGGTTTTTTGGCAAGGGCTTTCCTGACCACTCTTACCATTCTCCAATCTAGATCTGGGCTTGTGTACTTAAGCCAAAAATTCTTTTCTTTCTTGAACATATTTCCTCCCACTTGCAAGCTAGTACATGTACATGTACAAAGAATTTTCTATACATGTATATTCTAAATCTGAAATTTTATTCTTACAGTGTACAGACAATATGAAAACTAGAGATGATTGATCAATGCGTTTAGCCTAAGCCCTAGTAGGAAGCTTCTTGCATTTAAGGAGAAAAAGGGTTCCAACTTCATTTATGATAAAGGTAGGATATAAATCAAAGTTTAATGTGTTTAGATAATTTGTACTACAGTGTAACTTCAGAGTATTATTATTTAAAATAAATTTTAAATCGAATTGTTTGAGATGTTTCATGCACTTTTATATTCTGTAAGATTTGCTTTTCTCATTTCACATTTCAAAATGTTACTATATATACAAGTATTAATTTGAAAATGATTCACTGTAAAAAAAAAGACATGTAAGATAAAAGTGAAGCATTTGTGTATGGACCATTTAGTATTTTCTTTGATTTATTGCAGGTCACAACCTGCGTGAAGCTTTGAATCTTCTTTATACTTGTGGGATGTGACTGTTGGCATACCTTACCATGACATTTATGAATGATCCACCACCATTTAGTTCTGCTGCGCCTAGCCAGAGATATATACTAGTACATTAGTAGAACTAATGTAATGTTATGAAAGTTCTCATAATCAAACATTGTATTACTTAGATAATAAATAAACATTACAATTAGCCTTGTGTAAGGCAATGGCCTACAGGTTATGGGTGTAGTTCGCGTTGTGTATTAAATAGTCATTTTGAAAACTATAAACCGAAGTCCGAATAAAAGTTCTAACTTTATTAAAAACGTTACATGCTGACAGTACGAGAGCGGAGTCTAAACCTAAACTAAACACTACTGAAACTGGAGTCTAACTTAACCGAAACTTAACTGGTCGGCAAAACGATGCGCCGAGTATATATGTGGACGATTGGAAATTGCTAACACCTGCATAAAATAATAAGTTATTGGTTTTTGATTAAAAAGACATTTTGGAAATTAGATTCTTCCAAATACAGAACAATAATGGCTTTTACGGGGAGATTTCCAATTAGCTTTCAATTAACTCGTACGGAAAACAAAGACTAAAGTACTTGCAGGTGTGCAAATTACTGCAGTGTTCTTAGCATCGTGGGAATCAAATTAAACAGATATCAGAGTTTACAAACTAGAATTAATTGTCTCAATATGAAGTTTGAACTTATAGTCAAGGAATTTACTATAGTAAACTCAAGTTAGCAATTTCCAAATACATGTAACTAATTAATATGAATAATTAATTAGCTTAATTATTGTGGGGGAGAGGCCATATGGTTACAATACTCCCCCACTCAAGAAAATAACCAAGATTCAAATTTTGTTTGGATGTCAAACAATCATGAACTGTAAGATAACTTTCAATTATCATCCATAACCTTGTGAATCTGTTATAATACTTGGTTATTTTCTAAACGCATGGCCTTGACACCACAATAGTGCATAACTCAATGAAATACCATCAGGGTTCACTCTAAGTATCGCAATTGAAATTATATCAAATTAAAGTACATGAAATTTAAGTCTTTGCATGTCGAGTTCTTTTTCACTGTTCTCAAAGAGTGACCCGATTTTCATCTAATTTGCAATGTTCACTGTCAATCACCTACAAAAGAAATACCTTTCTCAAGGCCAATACGTATCCTAAAATTCGATTATATAACAAGCAATGTACAAAAGGAAATATCAATATTAAACATGAATAAGATGCATAATACATATGTATATACATTTACTCTGCTTTTTTCACTTAAACACATTCACTTCTCTATCTTCTCTTCTTACGGTCGTCTTTGGTTTAGTTCCGTACGTCTTAGTTTGGTTTCGTCTACGATCCCTCTTCGTGAATTTTGTAACCTCCGAGGAGTATAACGAATGATTCGGACCTCTTTGTCGTCTACTTGGTTTGGTAAACCAATAATCATCGAATCGTCATCTGTTTCGTCTTCTTCCTCCATCCGAAATTTGGAGTTTATCTTCCATCTGGACCCTGCTTTGACGCATCTTGGTATTAGTGACGTTACCAAGATCTTCCCGTAATCTGGATGACGCCATGCACCCAGAAAAGCGACGGGGTATTCAATGCTCTCATTCAAAGCGTCGATCAAGCAGGTCATTAAGTGCAAAATGTCCAATCTGGTTCTGCTGTCATCAATTTCGCTATGACATATTTCACCCTGTCATATAATCTGCGAAATAATGTTAATAGTGACGGGCTGGTTTGACATCCGGCCACACGGACAACATCGTGCACAGAGATACCTGACGTCACTGCTTCAGACTTCTTTTCTGCTACCGTCTGATTTGATTTAATGTCTTTTTGATAAACCTGCACGCTTATTTGTCTCTCGTATCATACAACAGGCGATTCCAATAACTGAGGAGCTAATTAAAGTTCAAGGGTAAACTGCACATCTGGAACTTTACTATTTTATCTTGCATCGTCGTCTAATCCCAGCGATAAAAGTATCAAGTCTGCATCATTATTACACTGATAAGTTTCATATCATTGACTCTGGTTACAGGTAGTTTATGACATCGGATTTTCTCTGTACCTCTAATTGACCACAATTTTGAATTTACAAAAATAATTTAGATGCCTGTACCAAAACTAAGTGAATGATTTCCAAAATCAGATTTTTTTATCAATACTTGGATAAAGTTAATTTTGAAAACTTTGTATATTCACTGACTTTATACGAAATACAGGTCTTCTGTATTTATTTTAGACGAATACAAAAATCTAATTAATGAAGAAAACATATCTTTAGCAATTAAAACTTTTTATTATAAATTCTGAAAAACTTTCTGAAATGAAATGCATGTCGCTTGTCAAACGTTAATGTCTCGGCGTAGTGATTACTCGTTGATAAAAAATAAGAGACCGTCAATGAAATTCCAACACTGGGAAAAGGAGCAACAAAGGTCAAACTTATTAGCGCTCATTGACTGATGAGTGAGAACTGTAACATGAATACCCAAAATGAAGGCCAATTAAAACTACAAAGTGCAAGAAGCAGAGTACTATTAGGGTTAAATGAATAATCAAACACAAAAACATGCAAACTAAGGGTATACTGTTGCTACTATATACATCGCGATCGCGATAGACTCCTGATTAATTTGACACGAAATTCCGATATAACTTTGACCGATTTTTTTTATTTAAGACATTTGTTAATCATTTCCTCCCTTTCTTGAAATAAAAAAAATCAAGACCTCCAAAATGACAGCACAAAACATACATAAGATGATGAATACTACGATGGTGTCATATAATCCGAAAAAAATTACGTGCTCTCACATAGCACAAATTAAAAATGACAGGGTTGTATACACAACAAACCCGAACGAACTTTCTACGTTCCCAGAAATTTCTACTGGTGCCATTTTCCGGCGTTTCATCGCCATATACCGAGCAAATTCAACAGCTCATCACCTAACAAACTGGAATATATGGGTTCCATCGAAGTATCCTCTTAATTGTAATGTACCATCTTATTGAACAATCTTACAGAGACGGGTCCTCTCCTGTCTCTTACTACAGTCCCACGCCTATTTCCCGGCGACATAATAGGACCCTGATCTAGCTACTGACTCAGCGGCTGAGAAAAACCGAAATCCCCAAAACGACCGAAACCTAAATCTTCAATCAACCCAAAACTACGTGAATCACGACCGATTCCAAAAATCCGAAACGCTTCGTTGTCTATGTCCGTCATTTCTTCATGAAAATCTTATAGAAAAAAAAGTATTCAATTTCTTTAAAACTTTTTCGCTTCAAAAATTCAAAAAAATAACATTTACAAAAATAGATGGTCAATCAATCTGCAAGTACGTTGAGAAAGTAAACGTGTCATACCTTTTGTATTTAAATCCTGGTTCCGCGGCGTGCATCGTCTGCATTCACTGGTTCGTTTAGGACACGGCAGTAATCATATTTTTCCCCGATTCGTTTAGGTCACGGCATCAAAATACAACATGTAAGCCTATGGCTCACAGGTTATGTGTGTGTAGTTCGCGTTGTGTATTAAATAGTCATTTTGAAAACTATAAACCGAAGTCCGAATAAAAGTTCTAACTTTATTAAAAACGTTACATGCTGACAGTACGAGAGCGGAGTCTAAACCTAAACTAAACACTACTGAAACTGGAGTCTAACTTAACCGAAACTTAACTGGTCGGCAAAACGATGCGCCGAGTATATATGTGGACGATTGGAAATTGCTAACACCTGCATAAAATAATAAGTTATTGGTTTTTGATTAAAAAGACATTTTGGAAATTAGATTCTTCCAAATACAGAACAATAATGGCTTTTACGGGGAGATTTCCAATTAGCTTTCAATTAACTCGTACGGAAAACAAAGACTAAAGTACTTGCAGGTGTGCAAATTACTGCAGTGTTCTTAGCATCGTGGGAATCAAATTAAACAGATATCAGAGTTTACAAACTAGAATTAATTGTCTCAATATGAAGTTTGAACTTATAGTCAAGGAATTTACTATAGTAAACTCAAGTTAGCAATTTCCAAATACATGTAACTAATTAATATGAATAATTAATTAGCTTAATTATTGTGGGGGAGAGGCCATATGGTTACACTTGCTTTACTGTTCTATATACTTACATAATTGTTGAGAAATATCAAAGGTTATTTGATAACTATAATAAAAACACATTGACTTCAAGGCACACACACTATATAGTCTAGTACAATTATTGAAATGCACTGGCAATAGGAGCAACTGTTTTGACCTTTTGGGGTATTGACTTTAAAAAAAAATCTGGCTCAATTTTTTTATCAAAAAGACCAGAGAAAAAAATCAATTACATACAATTAATGTTGATTTAGAGATGAAAATCAAGCAGTTGCTCCCTGAATTGTTAATTCATTTCATCTTGTGGATAAACTCATGTCACAGATGATATTCACTAGTTTTGTGTGTATGATAATAATCAAAAGAGGAGGAGGCAATGAGTTTGTTCACCTTACCCTGCTTTTGGAAAAGTGTGTGGGCACTTTATGGGGTCAGTCTGTCTGTATGTTTGTCAGTCATAAAATTACCTTGAGCATAATTTTTGAAATGTTTGTGAAGGGGTTTTCATATTCCTTCATAATTTTGATACCCAATTTTTGTTTTTCGTGGAATTTGACATAATTTTGTTGTAAACACCCAAAAGGGGGGCTTACTCTATAATTTTCAATTTGCTTGTTTCCCAGGCAATATTTCTTATCATGTGCACAACTTTTGACGTAACAATTTTTAAGTTATAAAAAGGATTCATATTTCACATTGCACCTTTATTCTCTGTCAGAAAAAGAATTTTGTCTTAGATGCTTAACAAGAAATAATACATGGCAAATACAAAGTAGTGTTGAACGCATTTTTAGCTCCAAACAGCTCTTATTCAGCAGTCATCACGAATATTCTCTTAACAAACATTTTGCAGAAATGTACAAAAAGAAGAGTGTGAACACCAACGCGCTTACGGTTGCTCGATGTTCTAACCCATAGTAAATCAAGCAAGCTCGATAAATCCATGTGTTTTAAATCAATCCAGAGTCACAGCACATTTTCACATTTTTAAAAGAATTATTGTGACAAAAATTAATTTTAATAATGACCTTGACATTTGTTCAAGAGTTTGGTAAACGTCAACTAAATCTTTTTTCATGTAAAACAAAAAAAAATATTCAAACTCGCAGACGGGCGACCTTCCACAAAATTTTATATCAGGTGCTATTTAGATATTTACACAGTATTACAATGCAAGTATAAAACGAAAATGCATATTTGATAAGCTTCAAGTCTTATCGGAATGCCTATAGTACATTACACGTCAAGTACCTACTTTTGTACTTTACATGGCAAAAACTTTCTTGACGTACCCAGTGTGCTGGAAAACTCAGTTTAGAATATGAAGCCTTGAAGGTGATACATGTACATTCATATGTTTATAGATTTAATTGATGGTAAATCTAGTTGACATAAGTCATTACCAGGGTGTGTGTTTGTGTATTCTTGGTCGGTTTTTTTTGGGGGGGGGGGGGGTTGATTTGTTTTTTTTTTTTTGTGCTTGTCAGGTTTGTTACAGATTGAAAATAAATATTCTGACCTTGAGTAACTGGAAAATAAATAATCAAGCCGGTCCTGCGTTGAAAATAAATAATCTGACCCAAACAAATTTGCCACCCCCCCCCCTCAAGATCAAAGGGTCGTCCCCTTATGAGGGGGCCTTGAAGATTTATAAGAGAAAAATCTGTCTTGGAATTTTGACCAAAAAAGACATTTTTAAAAAATCCGATACAAAGGGCAGGCGCAAAGCGAAAAATCTGGATCATTTACCGAAAAAAAAAAATAATAGAATATGCTCCAAAGAAAATTTTGACCGGTAAAAGTCTAGCTGCCCCTCCCTCGAGAAATTATCTGCTCCCTTATATTTTTACCCCCTCCTTTCTCTCTTGATCAGAGTAGATTCCTACAAATCAAAAATGCGTCATTTCATTATCTAAGCTCTGCACATCTCACAGAGAACTTGAATTTTAGGATGCAAATTAGTAGAGAAACGAAGAATTTTGAAATGTATTTATTTCAGAATTTAGGCTTTACATCACCAAAAAAAAAAAAGTTACTTAAATTAGATATAACCTAAATGTGAAGACCCCCGAGTTTTAGAAAGGTGCAATTTAGATAGAAGTCACGTTTTCAATATTGGGTTTGATTATTTATGAGGATACTTCGACATTGTTACAGCGGCAAGGAAGGAGCTATTATATGCTGGCGTTTTTTAAAATTATTATTTTGGTTTTGTTGTGGTTTAATTATTAGTTGGTTTTCCTTCGTTTTGTGTTCTTTGCTGTTGTTTTTATTTAGGTGATTTTTTTTCCGGAGCTGTAGCTTTTTACAAATGCACATGCCGTTGAAACACCCCACCCCACCCCACCCCCCCCCCCCAAAAAAAAAACGGGGGGGGGACAGATAAAGATGCCGGATCTGTCCTAAATTACTGAATTATTGATCCAATGACGGTACAAATAATTTACTCATTATAAAAAAAGTTTAACTATGATAGGGGATATACATCACACAGAACAGCAGGCAACGTTTGCGTTTGTTCACATGTAACAGTCACATACGGTCATTGTGAAAATGAATTATTTAAATACTGTACGTTAACAAATCATAACGTGAAATATATGTTTAAAAAAATTAAAAAGAAGAATTTATCGAAAAAAATCCCAGTAGCCATGCAATATTAACGAAGTTTTCGCCTTTTTTAAAACCGCGCACTTGCTATTTAGTAAAGACGACGCCATATTGTTTATACTGGATACCACCGGTAGCCTCGTTTTCGATTCTTAGGCGGCGCTTATGAATATTCGTTAAGAATGGAGTATATAATCATGACAGTTGAATGCATGAGTAAATGTATACTAAACACTTCGCTTATCCAAGCAAGTCTACCTTGAGTAAATCACAATTTTAATACGTAACTCATTCATAAAACTAATTATCGAATAATTCGGCATACACGTCACATATCAGTCCAATGAAATCTTTTGATTTCACTAGGGGCATATCACTCGCGCTCATTGCAAAATTTTCGAAAATTATGGAAAAATACAGTGTTAAACGCGTGGAGAAAAAGACGCTTATTCATACTTTGATTAGTTAATTTTCATTTTCTTTGGGAAAAATCGAAAAAAGGCCATAATTCCGGTCTCCTTTAACACTATACCTGTATCTATTGCCTACGAAAAGCATGTTATGCAAATAAATAGCAATGCAAAGCCAATGAGACGAAACGGAATTGTACCATGGAAATTTACCTGTATAGGTACGATTAGAGAGTGTTCGATAAGCATAATGAATACATACGTATGTTTACTGCGGTGGAAATAACAGGATTATATATATACCGACGATCTTTCAAACTTCCATTCATCTATTATAAGAACAGTATGATATATATATATATATATATATATATATACCGACGATCTTTTCAAATTCGTTCTTTATTGGTTTGTAAGGGGAAGATTCCCCGGGAAGAGGATTTTTGAGGGGGGGGATTAAATGCCATCATAAAATGGGGCATGGCTTTTTCGGGGGACGATTACGCTCTTAATTATACGTTTTTAAATGACAATGTCTATTGCGTTGTATAATACAGGAGTTATTTGCAGCGCAATTCATAAAATAGATACATGTAAGTCATGCATATAAACTGAATATTGTGGATTATGAAATCAAAAACACTCGAGGTTTATTCCGTTGATGCGCAGTATAGTGAGGGTAATCATGATATCATCTCATTAGAGTTGATCAACTAAATAGGGGAAAATGTAATTAATACACTTGAGGTTTATTCCGTTGATGTGCCGTTTTTAAATGAGAGCTCTAGGGACGGAATATTTCATGACAGAACATATGAGATTAAACTGCAGATATAATTATCATGTATACCAGATAATACGTTTTCGTAACGAAAAAAAAAAAACTCATTACATGTGACAATAAATTAAATAGTGTGCATATATTTCACACAAAATACTACGTTCATCTCAACACATAAAATCAAATCACTTGAGGTTTATTCCGTTAATGTGCAGTTTACATATAAGAGGGGACGAAACATTTTATGCCTTGAAGGTTATGCATATAATGCACAAAAGAATACTACATTTCCACAACGGAATAAAGCTCATTCATTTGATATGATCGTAAATTGCAGATTGTGCATATATAGCATATAAGATACTACGATTTCAGAACGGAATAAAGCTCATTCATTTGATATGAAAGTTAACTGCAGATTGTGCATGCATATAAGATACTACGATTTCAGAACGGAATAAAGCTCCTTCATTTGATATGAAAGTAAACTGCGGATTGTGCATATAATGCATATAAGATACTACGTTTTGAGAACGGAATAAAGCTCATTCATTTGATCAGTTTACATATAAAAGGGGACGAAACATTTTATGCCTTGCAGGTTGTGCATATAATGCACAAAAGAATACTACATTTCCACAACGGAATAAATCTCATTCATTTGATATGAAAGTAAACTTCGGATTGTGCATATAATGCATATAAGATACAACGATTTCATAACGGAATTAAGCTCATTCATTTGATAAGAACGTAATTTGCAGATTGTGCATATAATGCAAATAAGATACTACGTTTTCATAACGGAATAATGCTTAGAGTATACTATAGCATTTGTATATAATGCACGCAAAATCGAACACTGTCATAACCATGATAACAAACGAATCCATGCGGAATTTTAAGATGTAAAAGTTTGTACAACTACAATTTATTCCAAGTGTATCAAGATGAGTTTCATATTTAAATTTCAAAGAAAATTTTATTTCTATCAAGGTTAAGAACGTCAATTAACGTTGAATAACGTCAGAAGTTATTGTCAACACGTTGCAAATAACAGGATTATGCCTTTATTTTCACAGTATAAATATGCTGCTCTTCAAGTTCAATATGAAATTTTTGTGCTTGACATCAGGCGATATATGTACATATCATATGTACATGTATACATCTAGATAGTAATGCCCGAAAAGTCTTGCACCCTCTTGATGATTCATTATATTTATAGTTGTAGTCAAATATATGGAATTTACATAATATGTGTGTGTCTTGTTGTTATACTTGTTTTTTTTTTCTGCTCGTCAGGATTGTTAGAGGTTGAAAATAAATATTCTGACCTGGAGTTACTGGAAAATAAATAATCCGGCCGGCTCTGCGTTGAAAATAAATAGTCTGACCCGCAAAAACTTGCCAGCCCCTCCAGTATGGAGGGGAATTAGGGTCACAATGCCATTTGACTTGCTTACATGCTTCATGCTATGTTGCTTTATTCAATGTTTGATTATTCCATGTTAATTTGTCTTGCTTTCATTTCGAATTGACTTTATTGCATTTGTCTTTCTTCTTTATGCAATGTTGCTTCCGTGTATTTTACATTTGTCCTTCGTCAATGCATAATTGTCGTTATGACATCTTTCAATGTGCCATCTTTCTGTCGTCCTAATGCCATCATTGCTTCGTCAATGCTTACCTCAATTTATATACCAGGTGGCGCCCCGTTTGTGTCCGTTCCTTGAAATTAACTTTGAGACGTCCCCCGTTGCAGTACTTGGGAAAATGAGTTATAAATAGCGGAAAAAAGCAAAAGCCGATTGAAATATTTGAACAACAAAACAAAAGAAATCATTAAATGATAAATATTTGGACCTTTTCTGTTTGTTTGTTTGTTTGTTTTTATTCATACAGTAATAGCCATTTGGAGATTTGAAAGCTCTAGAAAGCTTTGCACACGTTTGGTTACGATTTCGTGGCTCAGCGGTAAGCGTTCCGGACTACCATTGCATTTTTTTCCCGCATGGGTTCGAATCCCATCGGCTACATATATTTTTTTCTGAACTGTGAGTGGGAAATTATATAGAAGTCAGGTATTTTTCTGAGATATCGTGGGAAAGGCGGTATTTCATATCGAAAAATTCTAGATAAATTGAAACTGTCGCGCGTCCTACACTGATCGAACCTAGAGATCAACATCCCCTGCCCCATTGATTCAGTCAATAATGCAGTTTCTAGTCTCCTTTCATAATTTTGACCTTAAAAATTTACCCTTTGACATTTCTGTATGCCAAAATTACTCCAAGATGTTGTCCAGGACAAGCGGAGCGAATGAGAAGGGGGGGGGGGGCGCTCGCCAGTTCTTTATAGACTTTCTGAATAATTTAGATATTCTGATCCATCCTTTATACATATTACTTTATCAATGTACATGAAGACATTTAACTCAATCTAAATAGAATATTATCACATGCAATGATAGCGGATATAGTAAGTATTTTCTAATAGGTCAATATTTTGCTAAAAATGATTCCTGGCTCGCTACCGCTCGTCAGACATTTATTCATGTACTTAAAATTTAGAATTGCACCAGAAATGTTAAAATTTGTGCATACAGAACATGAAACCCTCATAATTTTTTTTAAATCTCTTCCCCTCCCCCCCTTTTTTCATTTATTTATTTAATTATTTATTTTTATTTTTTTTTTTTTTTGCTTGTTAGAAATTTTGGGATGTTGTGCCCCTCCACTTTTTCAGGCAGAGCTACGCCGTTGGTCCAGGACTTCACTTACTCAGGAACAAGGCACAAAAACAGTTCAGCGTCATTCACAGCCTTTTTCAACATTGGCCAAAATTTAGACCTTTATTGTGTCCCTATACTCCGTGTTAGGAGCGCAAGGAAGGTATAATTTTTATTATATTGCACTATGGCAAACTTATCAGATTCTTTTTGTTCAGTGGCGGATCCAGCGCCCCTTTTGCCGGGGGTCAAGGGGCGAATTTTGCCGATTTTATTGATGTACCTGTTTTTGCCGGGAAAATATTGGGTCTGTGCAGGAGCATCCCCTAAATCCGCCACTGTTGTTCGACCCAAGATCAAGGTTAAGATTGAAATCCAAGCGTTTGATTCTTGCAAGGATTGACCTTGAACATTGACCTTCATAAGTCCATACTTCAAAGTCAATTATTATAAAAGTTTTATCTTTTTATGCAAGAATCACCCGATTTATGGCACAGAAACGACATTGACGGGCATATAAAAGGCAAGTAATTAAAATTATGACTTTTCATAGATGACTTGCAAGCGACGATAGTGAGCCAACGAAGCGTTTGCAACGTTTTGTAATAAAAATGATTTTTTATTTCAACTGAATAATGATAATGTACAGTTGCCCGCCATATTTTTTTCCCAAACAATGATCCCCCAAAGAAAAACTGAAAATTGCATAAAAACATTTTATTTTTATAAGTACCTCCAGTGGACAACATGGACAAGTTACATTATACTTAAAATTGACAAAAGGAAAAAATGTATCCTCGAACCCACTCGGAAAGGTGCAAAATAATACGAAGAGGCAAACGTGATAAACTTTACGCCACAGCGGTTCTTCAATTTCACGTGTATTTTACAGTAACTGTAAAAACTTACAAAAATCTTATGCATACAAAATCAAATATTTACTCATTACTTCAAAATATTTTTCAAATATTCATACAGCCAATCTACTATTGTCCTCTCGTGCGAAAATATAATTACTTTTCGAACGATACTGTAGTAGAATTTAAAAGAAATTTCTAACGACAGGGGATGTTTCAAAGTTCATTTCAAGGAACGGGTACATGCTGTCGCGCGAAGCGCCATCTGGTATCAAAATTGAAGTTAGCATTGACGAAGCAATAATAGCATTAAGACGAAAGGATAATGGCAGAAAGAATGATGTCATAACGCATGGTATAATGACAGTTATGCATTGACGAAGGATAAATGTAAAACACAGGGAAGCAAAATTGCACAAAGAAGAAAGATAAAGTCAATTTGAAATGAAAGCAAGACAAATGAACATGGAATAATCAAACATTGAATGAAGCAACATAGCATGAAGCATGTAAGCAAGTCAAATAGCAATATGACCCTAATCCCCCTCCATACTCCAGTACTCTTGAATGTTTTTATGTGCTGCTGACGTACCGACGCTATATGTTTTTAGCTGGTTATTTTCAAGTTCATGATATTTTATGATTACTTGATTATTTTTTTTACTTATTTATTTTGCCACGGACTAGTTCGAATCAGAGAGCGTAAATCGCGTCACGTGCACGTCGTCTAAATTTCTATAGACCGTCAGCAATTCCGCCATTGCCGTGTAAAGGTATTGGCATGTAAAAGAAGTCGTGAAACGCCAATTTTCCACCCCCCCCCCAAAAAAAAAACAACAAAATACCGGAGACTTTGGTCCTCGACAAAATAAAACAGTTATCAGGTTTGTTACTGACCGTCGGGTTGATCAAGCCGACAAATCTCTATAGCCGGTCAGTCAATATTGAAATATATGCTTAATTGTAAAGTTTCAGTGCACCATATGCGCATTTCAACAAGTTATGTCTCATCAGTAAGATTTCTATGAAGGCACTATAGAAGTGCCTTAAAAGTGACTTTTCCCTTATATTTCATTCATTTGTTACATTCTTATATCTCGATAATCTCATGCATATTTTTTCCCATTATCCTGGTATATGTGTGTGTTTAGAAGTTTTTTTAAAAGCATTCAATTCATTGTTAAATACTACTTGTCTGAACCCTCCAACTTTGTTATTAGGAAATATTTATGTAAATCATCCAAAAGAAGGAAATTGTAGTCCATCCTCCTTGAACTCATTAATGCTATATTGTATTTGTTGTATGTATATTTATATGACATTGTATTCTATGATATGTACATATGTTTCATGCTGATGAACATTGGGGCTTAAGGGCTAAAGCCAAATTAACTATACTATACTATACAAATAAAAGGGTACAGAGTTTTGAAGTAATTATCCGATTCATTTCATATAGGAAGTAACGATCAGTCTATAAAAAAGAATATCTTGGAACATCTTGGTACAAGATTATTGAAGGATGTATACAGCAATCCAATCATTCTCACATAAAAAAGAGTATAAATTTCCTCATTTATTTTATCTATTTCGGTCAAGCCCTTTGTCCAAACAAGAGACAATATAAGTATTTAAAGTGGAAAGACTGTTAAGATTTTTTTTCACATTTTCTGAGAGTACTTCCTGAATGATCTGGGAATCAACACATCCTGTCGACATGATAAAGAATTGATATTTCATAACTCCGATTGACGTACCGCTTCTTTTCTTAAAAGTCCGAACATGAAAATCTCGTTAAGAATTGTTATACTTTTATTTTCGGAATTTGGTATTTGCCTTACCGCCTCAAAAATGAGGTTTACAAAGTGTTGTCCAGGTGAAGAGTTGCTTTGGAATGAAAGAAAAGATTATTTAGCTTGTGGCGAAGGAAAAGACTACCACTGCATGCAGACAAGGAGGGAAAGATTCGTGGAATTCTGTTCTGTGAAAAGTGTAATAAGTCTGGGTATGTACACGTATAATGTGAGCTTTCTTCCTTTCATACGTTCTGACGAGGGCTGTCCGTCAGATTAAAGAAAATTTTAAATTCAGACAAAATATCCTTAATGAATGCAGAAGAAGACTTATCGTGAAAAATAACTTTCTTTTGAAATGTGGAAGCAATTATGAAAGGTGGTAGTACCGCACGGAAAAACCGTGACCTACGTTACCATAACGTAAAATGAGTACTCGTTAAGAATAATGGTTCTATATCTGTCACTACCCGCGGGACCATTGACCATTCAAAGCCTTAGCAATAACTTTTATATGGTTTAGGTTTTGCCATGATCACATATCTATGCTATCCCTCTCGCTGTCGGTTTTCCGAAGCTTTACCTATGTAATTTGTATCTTATTTCATCACAATTTCCGCTGCTTTTCAATTATCAGAGGTGTTTTAAACTTCCGAAAATCGTCTGCACCATTTGTAAACAATTGGTCGTCATACAGAAAGACGTCATACTGTTGTAAAGCATCTTTATTGTCTTCAGTCATCTTTGTGCGTGTTCCGTCTGGCGTACGCTTAACGTAACGTTTTTGTTAATAATGAAAGATCGGACATGCTCCCCTTGCATGTTTCTCCGTACTTGTGGAGTATTTCGAAATAAATACTGCACAAATTGACACCGGGTATAAAAAGTTCCTTATTGTTAAGGAATATTAATAAGACCATGACCTGTTTTATTTTTCAAGAGCTAAATGTGAAAACTACGAGAAACATCTATAATTGAAAAATGATAGTGCTACGTGGACCCCACCAGTATGTACAATGTGTTTAAAGTGAATAAATTGATAAAATTTGTGTAATAAACGAGTTATAAATTTGTCTCATTAATAGTAAAATGGTAAATAAGTTATTTGATGCCTGTACCAGTTTCAGGAAGAGGTGTGCGCCCAATCTTTTAAAATGGGCAAGTCCGCGAACTTTTCGGACAACAATGTGTTTGTCCCATCAAGGTCGCTGCAGCGTGATATTCTCGTAGGTCTACTACATTTAATTTGAAACTGTGCTATTGTCTATGTTTTAGATTAAGGTTTTTCAATATAAAATACATAAACACTTCGTCGTATTATACGACTGTAAATTCATGTGACATCTATTCCTGCTCTCGTTTGCCATTCACGACAAAAATGTTTGATAAATCACTTAAGCATGTTAAGTTGCGACGAGAAGTAAAATTTCATTGAAATGTGTAGGTTTCGAGTTTCCTTATCTTACATTTGAATTCTTTAAGATTTGTTTCAGAGAGAATTTGTGTGAAAATGACTGAAACAGATAAAGAGGAGGTGTCTGAGGAACCAGCCATAAAACATTAATTTTAAGGATTCACGAACAAATATATGGACATAAACAGGAAATATCAACCATATTAATTTTGAACACAATCTATTAAATTCATCAAGTAGTCTCTTATCGATGATGATTGAGGCCGACATAGAGGAAACCTTAAGTATTATTGTTAAAAGAGATATTTTCCAAAAATGACCTTAATATTTATGAAATGACATTAGTTATAAACTTCTTTAGAGAATTTGAAGTACCTTAAGGCTAGCCCTACAAAACTTCAACAATTAGTTGTTGAATATTCTATAAAGCTGGAAAAGTGTACGTAAAAGGGGTCATCATTTTCCTTTTGAAGGATATCAAACTAAAAATATTTAGAGATTTTCTTTTTACAAGGAGATGTCAGTTAGATACACATCATTACATGTACGAATGTAGAAAATACTTAGTGACAGTTTCAGTACCCTTGTTCGAGGAACTTAAGGTGACGCTAAACCAAAATTAATATCACCTTACAAAGTTAATATATAATGCTGTATGTTAAAATGTGTGTTTGTATCTGAGAAACACACTTAGTCTAGTTCAGTTACTATATAGATGAAACAAAAATAAATAGTAATTTTTTTGAAATTTGCCCAGAAATCCTTTTTGGCTTAACAAATTAGTTTTATTTTACACCACAATTGTGCGCTCTTCGTGACCTCTGGGTAATCGGTAAAGTGGGAGAGTTGTGCGCACATAATCCGGATAATTACACCGTCTGCTACGACTTTCTATATAGACATATTCTCAGACATTGCATGTATTCTATATATTGTTTTCATTTTCGTGCATGATCATCGACTGCGGGTGCGGCTAGCCAACAGGGGATGCTTACTCCTCCCGGGCACCTGGTTCCACCTCTAGCTTGTTAGGGGTCCGTCGATGCTCAATTTAGTGCTCTATTGTGAGTGCTGTTAAGATTTTCGTCAGGATTTTTTTTACTCAATTATGTGGCAGATGGCCGTCCTTAGTCGGCACCCGTTGCCCATTGGTCTCGTTGGTTTATGTCTGGTCTTTTGTGTTCGTAACGGTTTTAATCTCTAGATTTCCATGTAAAATATATGAGTGAATAGCATGGCAATTCTTAGTGTAGAGTATGTTCTTCAAATTGTAACAGACAATTTGATACATAAATAACGTTGTAGTAATCAAACGGCAAAGGGTTTGTACAGTGATAAGAATTTGGGTTTAGCGCCACCTTAAAAGAACGTCATGAAGCTCAAAGCATCCCCATGAAACTGCATGGGTATATTTTTATCCTGCTTTTTGAATTTAGGGGTAGGTGTAAAAAGAGGGTCATATGCATTATAATTCGGATATCGAAATCATTGCAACGTACATGATAATAAGTTTATTTGAAATTGTCAACAGACTAGTTTTAGACTTTTAGATTAGACACCGAATACCTTATTTATGATAACTATTAGTCCATAAAAAGAAGGGAGGAGATCTCCAACAAGACCCCGTTGCAGCATCAACAGTAAAACACCAAAACACCCAATGCAAAAACACAAAAGACGAGTACAGCACGAGACGGAAAAGAGACACACGACATGCAAACATCAAACACAAAAGACTACACCGGCCATCTGTCACGCAAGTAGCAAATGGTGTGGTTATCCTGGATTACGTGCGCACAACCCTCTCACTTCTCCAATTACCCAGAGGTCTCGAAGAACGTACAATTGTGGTGTAAAACAACCTCCTCACTGTAAGATGACATCACACAAACAAGACCGCAAAACGCAGAGGCCCCAGAGACACAGATGAATATGTAAATGGATATAAAAAGAGGGCATGCGTAATACAGTCCGTGCTCTGCCGGCTGTAGCGAGCTCATGTATGTAATCACCCGAGGAGTCCGACTGACATTCAGAGAGAACAGGTGGTCGGGGCCCTGTCTTCTCTAAAGAGGTTTGGACAGGGCCCGTCATGGAGTCCCGTCGTCACAGTCAGTCAGAGTGCAAGTCTCAAGGATGCGCTTGTACAAGACTGTAGATTGGTCAAGTACCAAGCCTAGTGTCCGTCTGGTGACATTAGGATCATATCCACGGTATAAAGAATTGTAGAGACATCTTTTGAAGATAAAGTTTTTAGAGAAATGGCATGTACTAGATTATTTCAACAAGCCATGTCCGAAACTTAGGAAATAAAAAAATGATGTGCTAGAAGAGCGTAATTTAAAAATCAAATGCACATTAAAAAAGCAAGGAAAGTAAGAGACGCCGTATTTTTCCTTTTAATATTTTCCAAAGTTAGTTTCCTTAGCTACTGATTAACATTTTCAGCCTCTGCTAATCGGAAAGATGCATGTGTTAGCATACCTTCAACATATAATGGCATTGTTTCTGAAGATCATGCAGATTCTGTAGACGTGTTTTGCTATGGAAGTGAAAAGTGTTCTTAGAGATTAGTTGTTTTCGTATAATTATTAATAATTGTGTTTTATTTCAACAGGTCTGTGTCCTGTCACGTACAATGGATCACAGATTGATAACCACTCCAGATGTATGGCAGATAGAGGAACGTGCCCTCAGAGAGGGATTAAATATGTTTCAAGTCAGCTGTACAGATGTACGTATATGTACATGTATATACTTAAAGACAAATGTGTTCAATACTACGGCATGAAACGGGAGCGCATATGATGGACCAAATATACATGTATATTTATGTACACGTATTTGTTGATGGTCCGAAATAATTTTCGTTCTCTATTCCCAATTTTGAATTAGGATTTTTCTGGGAGAGGCTCTCGAAACAAAACAAAAAAATTCTATATCACATTACAATGAAATATTTTGAAACATCACAGAAATGAACAAAGGAGGGGATCACCAACAAATGCCTGTTGCAGTATTGATCGTTTCTTCAACGCATTCTAAAATTTCTGTTTTCAAAACTTCTTGAAATTTCTAAAACATGGGTCCTGTAGCATCATCTCCCACCCATTCTACTACGTCTTTCGGTACGCTTTTTCGAAATAGTAACTTTCATACTTTTTTGGCATATTACATTGTTTAGATTTGAGGATCACTGACGAGGGTTAAGTACCCGAAACGTGCATGTCTGGTCCACGTTGCCAATTTATCTGTTCTTAAATGATGCTATTCAATTTGAAGACGTTTACATTCACAGCAAATTACCGAAAAACATATGTAAAAACAGAGTAGACAAGCATAGCAAGAGACGTTATAGGGAAAAGGAACACCAAAAACACCAAAGACTTCACATACATGTACAGTAACTGAGGACGGCCATCTGCCGCGATAGAAGCAAATGGTGTAGAGCAAGGAACCATATTTCGCCGGTGACCATATTTCGCCGTTTCATAGTTAATTGTTTCTCGTTAGCGAATGGAGTTGTTTGTCAAGTTTATTTTTCTATATCATATCAAATATGACCGTAGCAAGCATGTTTTGATATATCGTGTCATCTCCTGCACTCAATTTGATGAAAAAATTAAAAAAGTGGAAAAATTAATGAAAACACCAAATTTTAGACGTAATCATCCGAAATTTTCATAAAAACGAAATGCAGAAAACATTTTGTTCGGCATAATTTCTTAGAAGTAGTAGTGACAAAAGACTTCCAGAAAACAGCATCATAATTTTGTCCGTTTTGTGTGCAAATGGGATGCTTATCAACAAAAAAACGGCGAAATATGATCAGTGACACCCTGAAAACATGGAAACGAAATATTTTGACGTTTTATAAGAATTAAATGAACTGAGGAAAATACATTATTCTTTCAGTATTTTGATCGAGAATGAAGTTAAATTAAATTTTAGCAAAACCATTCATTGAATTGGCCTCCAAGTATGGAAAATTTCTTGGAAATATACGAAAAATGCAGCGATATATGGTCACTTGCTCTAGTTATCCGTATTCCGCGCGCACAACCCATCCACTCCTCCGGTTACCAAGATGTTACGTATAATATCATCACTGTAAGGAGACCACAGAAACAAGGCAGCAAAGCACAGGGGCACAAGTAACGCAATGATAAATATGTAAATGAATACAGCATATGAAAAACCAAACACAAGCTCAGGTGGCCCTGTCCTCTCTAACCAGGTTTGGATAGGACCCACAAGGGAGTCCAGTTTTCAGGCAGTCAGAGTGCAATTCTTAAGAATGGGCTGGTAAAAGGCTGTTAATTGGTTAAGTACAATGTCGAATTTATCGTCTAGTGAAGTCATGATCATATCCACAGTATAAATGACGATTGATTATTCAGATGCATTATTGATGGAAACAATGTCCAATGTCTTCTTATTTTGTTTTAAATGATGACACCATAAAAGGCGGGTTGTGAAATTATCTGTTGCTTGTATAGGTCCATCCTCGAAAACCAAGGCTCCATTGCGCTGACTCTTATCTCCCCTGGGTCATAATATTAATTTCGCACTTGTGGGTATGACGTAGTCTAAGTCTAGAAACATCATTGTCTAGCCTGAAAAATATGTTGAAACCAAATTTAATTCATCTCTTTTGTCGTAATCACCCGTATGAAGAAGTCGTAACACATCTCCAAAATGGTATTGTTCGGTACACAGGCCGAAAGATCGCCTGGCAATTATTCGTGTGCGCCTCTAAAAAACATTTGAGAAGCGCATTCGAATACCCGGACGATCTGTCTGCCTATGGTTCGGTATTAATATCCAAGAAGAAATAATCACACGACATGCAAATACAATAAATATACGAATAATCACACGACATGCAAATACAATAAATATACGAAAAAAAAAACACACACAACAACGATGTTCATCGACAAACACATTAGTTGAAATGAAAAGGCAACTACAAAAAGTAATTGTGAATTTCTCAGTATGGTGTCTTATATACTGACTCCAAAAAGAAATGTTACTTGGTTTTATTCCAAAAAATTCAATCAATATTTCAAATATGTGAATTTTATAAAATTGTTTTGGAAGTCTAGTTACTTCAATATACCCAAAGTTTTGCGCTGTTCACTCATCCAGAACGCCAAAATCTACATTTTGTGGATTTCAACGATCTACATAGTACCAAGATATATTGGTTTAATCCAGGTGAATTAAACAAAGTTTCGATAGAATATGATCTCACAAAACCAAAAATCATTGAAATTTTCAAAATGTCTCGCTCTACGAAGTGTCAAATTTAATCAAAGAACAGCGACGTCAAGCAGTTGGAATGTTAGAAGCAGGTCGACGTCATTCTGACGTTGCCGCGTAATTCCGAGAAACGCAAATCATTATTTCACGTTTAGCTAGCTGTCACAAGATATTGGACCAATCATCGGCCTGTAAGACCGTGTGCAAGGACCACAGCCTAACGTGACGTCACATCTACGTAATCTCTTAACGGCTCACTCAACAGTAGTGTTATAGCACCAACAATAGGGTAAGTGTGAGCGGTACCGGTAGGAGACCTGCAGAAAACAGAATAAAGACTCGATGCTCCTACCAAAAATGGATAGATTTATGATTTCTTAATATAATTCCTTTAAGCAAAGGTATGGCGTAATGTTCATGTGATGAAATGAACATTTATTTCATGAAATGATCTGTTCATGATCTGAATCTAAATCATCTAAAAATTCATATACAGTATATTTTGTGAAAACCGGATCTTCTGTATTCCGAAATCTTGTCTACATCGGTTCTTTCTTACGGTCCCGAGCGATTCTCCGTAACGTTTAATAGTAAAATCTTTTGTGTATTCCGTATCTTGTCTATTCCGTACTCCGGCCGTCAATTAGGGTACCGATCACACTAATTAGGGTTAATTGATCACCTGTATACCGGCCTTGTGTAAACATCTACTCAGGTGTGATTTGGTCAACGGTAATTATACCTTCGGCAACGTATTTTTTTTATAACAAAGAATTTAAAGCTATTTAGTGTACATGTTTATCATGGCGATTACGCCGAGAAAAAGAAATAATGCTGATAATGCATATCCATCTCATAAAAGACAAAGAAAAGAATTAAACTAGAAGAAAAAATATCTCTGATTGACGATTCGTAAAAAATACAAAAAGTCACAGAAGTATGGCGACGGAGCAACTACTGTTAGTGACATAATAAAACAACTTGCAGTGATTGGGAAGACCACGCGCCCTGTGTCATAGTCCCATTCTGATAAAAATGGCCCATAAAAGTGACAACTCACTGCGTCCTGGTGCGCATTATTCTTCGTGTCCCATTTTGGTTTTTAAATCTATCTAAAAGTTCTGTATTCCTATTTACGTTGTTACGTAGGTCTACACCAGTATAAGTAACGTGTGGATCACAGCTTACTGTACATTGCCAGTCAGAAGCACAATATTCTTCTGTTGACCGACAATTAATGCAATGATACAATACAGTATTGATTTTTCCCTGACATTCTTTTTTCCTCCTTCTGCGCCTGAGATTTAAATCTCCAACGTCCACTTACGTATCTTATCTAGGTAACGGTACTTGTGTATGCGTTCGTCCGTAAAAATGACCGAATGTTACCTTATTTGCAGACTTTACGTATTTTAAAAGAGAATAAAATTGTTAAATGCAAATCATTAAAAACTCATCCTTGACAGATTTTTCCGCAAAACGTAGACAATGATATGAAATCTGTTTGATCTCTGTTTATATATGATTAAATCTATTTGCATTTTGTATTGATATGATGATCAATTATTCTATTCATCAGTAAAGGTATAGCAGTGAGCATTCTTGTGTATATTATTTCAATTCAATTGGGTCAAATATATCGATTTTCTGTACACCGGATCTTGCCGAAACCGGCCGATTCAACCGGAACCAATGAAAGCCGGTTTACACAGATTATACTGTATGTTCGTTTGTATGCAATTAATTTATTTCAATTTATCTATATCTAACGTTCTTTTTGTGAGTCAGTGTATTAAAACACATACAAAATGAAAGTACGGAATTTAAAGATGTGCAAAAACGTTAGACATGTCATGTGTTTTATAAAAATCAAAGTACCAGTAACTCCTTTTACACATGAGTATTGGATATCAACTGTTGGTGTCCTGATTAAGCTCACCTTTCACAGTGTTTGGAACTCTACGAACCTAATCTACCTATTTTAATATGACTTGGATGTTTGATGCATTTGATTATCCCTTTCCTACAAAAGGTTTACAAGCTTCCAAGTTTTTAAACTTACTTTTCTTAATTCAACTCGACAAGAAATTAATTTTTGGTCATTGTTGGTTTCTGTGTTTGATTCGTAATACATGTACAAAATAAAATGATTTTAATTGATTAGTTCATACATAATTGATTCGTGAATCCCTGAAACGACCTGACCTTTTATGAATATGCTAGTAATACCATAATATTGTTCTATTCTTTCAGCATCTATTGGTTTCAGTCTTGTTTGTGCTCCTGGAATGGTAGTGGTAGAATTTTTTTTATTATATATTTTTGATTTTTATGACGAAATTGTATTCATTTCAGATCCAGGATGCTTCACTTCGTGTGATCATGGTGACAAAACGTATGTATTCACCCGTCGAAAATGAATTTATTGATAGCGATGTAAAATAGTATTTAACATGTTGAGTATTCCTATTGCAAACATAGAAAACACTTATTATACTGATTATAATGATATTAAGATTTGAAAATAGGATACGATGCATATACCGAAGTACATATAAGAGTGCAAAATATGGAATACATCTCCCCAAAACATAAGTAAGTAATACCTTACCCTTCCTTTGGTCGGATGCCATAGAAAAACTGCCTTTGTGGTGAGTTTTGTGACTGAGAATATCAGGCTAAAACTACGAATAAATGACTAGCAATTGAAGTGCTAATTTGTTTGAATGATTTTACTCTCAAAATTGCTTTTATACTACTCGAAAGAAGTATAGAATCGCACTACCATTTCTCGTATACCTGCTACTGACTCAGCAGATGGCCCTCCTACGTCGGCACCGATTGTCCATTGGTCTCGTTGGTTTATGTGTAGTCATTTATGCTTGGTGTTTCTATGTGATTTGGTGTTCATTGTACCATTTCCGTCTCATTCTCTGCGTGTATTGTGTTTTTGCAGTGAGTGGTTTGCTGTTGGCGCTCCAACCGAGTGTTGTTGGAGATCCCCTCCTTTATTTTGTAGCTCAGGGACTAAGCTGTTTCGATTCAAGTACATTCTTGCAATACATAGCCAAAACATGAATCGGATCCACTTGATAAAAAAAAAATGGTTCCTGGAAACTGCTTGAAAATCGAAAAATGTGACAGAGTTGGTAATTTAAACGATTTTCAAAGATAATCAGAAATCTGCCTTCGTTACATAACAAAAATCATGAGGGTAAGATTAATTTAAGGACTAAAGTGTCTTTTTCGTGATTACGAGGATTTTGATAATCACTTTCCTAAATAAATATAGAGAATAAAATAAATAAGGAATTTTTAAAATACTATGTATTGTAAATCTTTCGTGGTTTCCAGGTGGATAAATTTCAAACAAGTTATTGTAAGATTCATACTAAGATATGTTGTGACAGTCCCTATTTAGTAAGATGAGGGAAATTTAAAATATATCATTCATTTAATTGTGAGAATACATTAAAATGAGTTAAAGAAGATCCTGACGACAATCTCAACAGCACTCACAATAGAGCACAAAACTAAGCATCGACGGACCCCAAGCAAGCCAGAGGTGGGACCAGGTGCCCGGGGGGAGTAAGCATCCCCTGTTGGCCAGCCGCACCCGCCGTCGATGTTAATGAAGCATGGAAATGAAAACACACAAAACCCATGCGCTGTCTGCCGTTATGTCTGTATAGAAAGTGCTATGGCGACAATGTCAGGGAAGTATATTCAAAACACGTACTGTCAAACCCCTCGCGGGGAACTTTTTTACGAGCTCCACACGGCAAAGGGCATAAGTGTGACACAAATGAGTTAAAAAAGATCCTGACGACAATCTCAACAGCACTCACAATAGAGCACAAAACTAAGCATCGACGGACCCCAAACAAGCCAGAGGTGGGACCAGGTGAAAAGGATGTAAATTGTCTAAAAATAATTGGGAAATAGGGGTGTGATTCTTTTTTTAAACAGTATATATGATAGAATAATAATGTTACATGTCACTAATTTAATAGCATAATTTAAGAACAGATAAATGTGCTGCATGGACCAGACATACACGTTTTTGGTACTTAACCCTCGTTAGTGATCCTAACTCCAGTATACATGTAGATTCTGATCTTGTCGGACATACCCTCCGAGCGAAACTCACCGGAGATGCGGATTTGTGTATGACAACAGAAAAGAGGAGTGAGGTATTACGTGCACTTGTCTTGAGGAGAAGTATGAAATACAATGTATGCATAAAACAGTATGCTGTAGGAGAGATGCTAGACTCTTGAAATTCAATTCAGACAAGGAAGAGACAGGGAGCACTTCATTCCAGCATACTGAAATTGATTTCAAAACTCGATATTGTAGAGAAGATGGATTTTACTTTTCGAGAAATTGCTGGTTAGAAAAGAAAAGGGCGACGGGTGCAAGTTCCATAAAATTTCTCGTCACAATCAAACTAAAATTGTATAACATGTATGACAAATATGGATATTGACCATATCCCTGCATAAAGCACAAAATCGATAATGCAGAAAATCAGAAACCGAAGGCATACAAAATCAGAATAAAACAGGAACCAAAGCAAACAAACAGAAACCTCCATCCATATGAAAAGAAGCGAACTCCCGATATGGGAGTGAGACCAGGTGCCCAGGAAGAGTAACATCGCCTGCTTGCATGCAACACCCGCCGCTTCAATTCAGGAACTGTCACATCCGGTTACTTCCATTTCGGAAGACATAGAGTACAATCTTGGTTGGATGGTTCAAATGGTCTATGACAGAATATCATCCACCATTCTGGAGAGTGTATCTAAGAAATCCATTCCTCATGGACGGTCAATTTTAGTGATATCTCTTGTTACATGTTGCATATTTTCCCTCTAAAATAATTGTTGAGTTTTCAGCACCAAGTCGATTTTAAATGCAGCTCTCTCAATCGTTTGAAAACATTTTGCGTACTAATTTCTTTCGGTATTTAGTCTTTCGATGGCCATTTGATATCATTTCGCAATTTTTTTTTTCTTCCATTTCACCTCAATGATATGCAAGTTGAGAATATTTTTACTTGTCTTTTGATATGTTATTAGCACTGTTGCCACAAAAGCCGTCCTCTTTCACGAAATTACAAGCTCCCGCAACCAGCGATGTTTTCTACATTGGTACTAGAACGACCACCGAAAGTACAGATCATAATACGATACAGTCAAGTATGTATGTCCCATTTCTATCTCAAAATATTATAACAACTAAGCAGATTTGGATCTTAAACAGAACTCGGTTGCAGAACCCACTGCAAATAACCGAAGCACTCAGATGGCAAAAAGAACAATAGACAAAGCACAATAGGCACAAATGGTAAAAAAAAAACCCCAAGCACTAAAGACGACATCAGTGGACTACATATTAGCCGATGAGACCAATTGGCAATCGGTGCCGACTGAGGACGACAATCTGCAACGTTAGTAGCACATTTTGTATCTACTACAAATGAGTTAAAGAAGATCCTGACGAAAATCTCAACATCTCTAACAATAGAGTACAAAATTGAGCATCGACGGACCCCTAGCAATCTAGAGGTGAGACCAGGTGCCAGGGAGGAGTAAGCATTCAATGTGCGTGTTGACAACACTTCCACTTGTCCGGTTACCAATTGGTCTTTAAGAAAGCGCAATAATTCCTGTGTATGGTAGCCCCTCATTATAAGATGACGACAAAAGCAATACAACAGAAAATAGGGGCCAAGTAACAGACGATCAAGGTACAAGAACTTTAAAACTCAGTCTGTTCTATGGTGGCTAGAACGAAATAATCAATCAACCGAAATATCAAAAGCTACATGTATCAAGTGAGTTAAAGAAGATCCTGAAGGTAATCTCAACAGCACTCACAATAGAGCACAAAACTGAGCATCGACGGACCCCTAGCAAGCTAGAGGTGGGACCAGGTGCCCGGGAAGTGTAAGCATCCCCTGTTGGCTAGCCGCACTCGCCGTCCAGGTTGCAATAAAAAAAATCCTGAACAATCCGAGTTTTTCTTCATTTCCATGTATTTCTCCATTTTCATCCAATGTTATCCGAATCTCATGCATGGAGATATACAAAGTGGCGAAGAAGATATCGTATAATAGCAATAAATCAAAATAATATGTAATGAACGTTCAACAAATTGGCAAAGATCTTAAAGGAATCCATCCTGAAAGGAATGCTGCAAATTGCCAACAAACACCAAGGTTAACTACATGTAACACTTTTAAAGCATGTATTTGTTTTTATTTTTATTTTATTTTCCTGTCTGATTATTTAAGTTAAATTGAATCGATAGAAAACAATTTGTATAATATTTGTTTTTGTAGCTCTAGACTCCAGAGGTGATGAGCTCGTTGACAACACATGGCTTGTTGACACAACAATAATATGAAAAGTATCACAAAATATGGTGAGGAAATATTACAGAAGTCTAAATCATTATTATCAAGCAGAAACATAGTGCTGATTTCATTGCATCTATAAAAAATTCTTCTCAAACTAAATTCGAGAATCTAAAGTCATACATGACCATGTCAAATCCCAACCCAAACAAAACACCAAAGGCATTACATATATCTGCAGAATTTGCAAAAGCGAATCGCCAATGTAAATGTGATCTGCTGGAACGATAATAAAACCGTTGAAAATAGACTTTTCTGACTTATCTTCATTTATCACATGATACACCCGTTATGCAGTTTCATAAAGCCATTTCATAAATATATGATATGATGACAAATATGGATAATGACCATATCCCTGTATACAGCACAAAATCGATAATTTAGGCAATATCATGTGATAAAAAGAATCTCAAATGAATTTTCATTTCATACGATGTATTATCCAAGGCTCGGGGATATAAAACACAACTCGTTTCATAATACATCGTAAGAAATGAAAATTCATTTGAGATCCTATATGTATGTCAATGAAAAAAAAATTTGCATCTTGTATTTTAATACTTCACAGTAGTTATACCAAAAATATTGTCGAAGTTTTCGTAGTTTATTAAAAAAAATGATATCAAGAAGAGGATAAAAGGGAAAATATCAACATAGGCCTCTTGGTTTCTTTCCTCAGAATCTCTTTTGTCGTGCTCTTACTATTGATCTCAAGATCTCCAACAATATTACACTGTCACACCAACAGGAAAGCTTTCACATACATTGGCCACATGGCACTACTCCTAACATTGTCTCTGCAACTGGTCAATCCTTTAGAGGGTTTGAATGAGACTTAAAAATCCATTTAACCTGTACGTTTCCGTTCTTTTGATATAGCATTATATGAAGCTTGTTAAAAAGTACCTTGGTTTTTTTTTTCTGTTTTGATAATATACTTCAATTATAGTAGAGCAACCAAGTCGCTAAATTTGAAATTTTAATCAACCCACCTAACACAGGGCTAATTTTTATACTTAACGAAAGAATATAACATGGGACATCAGATTTGACCTGTCGTAAAAAATTCGTATGGTCAGAATTACTGTAAATTCAGATAAAAGCGGAAAATTAGTAAAACTCAATATCATAGATATTTTAACAAAAATTATCATCATTTAATAATGAAAAGTCAAACTGACCGAAATCAAAGTCAATATGCTAATTGAAGTCAAAAGAAAATTTTTGGATCAAATTGAATTTTCTAATTTCAACTTCATGGATGAATGAGCACAAATTCTAAGATAAATCGGTAAAATTGAAATTTTCAATTCTTTCACTTCAATATTGAGAATGTTGATTCGAAGATAAAAATTAACATACAGAAACAATATTTTGATATGTGAATGTGTTTTTAGGAAAGTTTGATAGAGATCGATTGAAAAACTAAGGAGTACCAGGCAAATAAAGTGCCCCACCCCCAACTTTGTTATTAGCGATTCACTGCAATATAAACTAGGAGATGTTTTCTCGATAATACGGAGTAAAACTAAATAATTACGGCTAAATTAAGTTTTAGTATATAATCATGAATGAAAAGTATCGCTTTATTTCAAAGAAGACGACAAATTTACATCAATAATTTTGAAAAATATTTTTTTATGTACTATCTATGTTCTGGTAATTTCAAACATTGTGATAAGGATACATTTTGTCAGCCGAATATTAGAAATGATTAAGTATAACAAAGATTTTATGATCAACGAAACATGGAATTATGCAATGCATTTTAGTTCCACAAGTAAGCAGCGTAGCTGCCGATACGACCCCATCACATTCAGGCAATCATGGCATTTTCTTTCTCTGTTTGACCTTGTGACAACAGTTGTCGCTAAAACGTAGCTTAGAAATAATTAAGCTTAGAAATAATTAAGTAAAACACAGATTTTAAGATCAACAAAACATGGAATTATGCAATGCATTTTAGTTCCACAAGAAAGTAGCATAGCTGCCTATATGGCATTGGTCTCACTCCCATATCGGGAGTTCGCTTCTTTTCACGTGGTGGAGGTTTTTGTTTGTTTGCTTTGGTTCCTGTTTTATCCTGATTTTGTATGCCTTCGGTTTCTGATTTTCTGAATTATCGATTTTGTGCTGTAAACAGGAATATGGTCATTATCCATATTTGTTATTAAAGGCATCGTTCTACAGGTATTGTCGTAGCAAACTGACCTGACCGGGCGGAGCTTATTTTCACCTTGTCATCGGAAGAGTTTACTTCTGACCAGGTGATAAAAGCCATATAAAATTACAGGTAATGAGTATTTACTCTAATTACGATGTGCAATTCATAATCTATCTACCCTAAAATTTTATCAATTCGTCTCAATTGCTTGATTGAATTAGCTCCGCCCGGTCAGGTTAGTTTGCTACGACAATAGATGATAAGGGGGATAGCCTCTGATTTCTAGTTTTGGTTCTCTAGTTTCTGATTGGTTGATCGTTGATGGCCATATCAACAATATTGTATGTTTTTGTTGAATTTGTTTTTTTACTGTCTGTTTATTGTTTTTTATGCTTCATCCTTGTCTACAATGGACAATTTTTTAACTTTCTCTGCAATTGTTTCTATATAAATGAAACGGAAAAGAAATGTCAAACAAATAGTGAACATCAAACAACCACATTTACAAGAATTAAAGACGCTCACATAAAACTTCCAACCGAGAAGCAAATCTTAAGCAATATTAAAATAGAAATGACCACACAATAAAGGGTGCTCTATTCTCAGAGGTCTCACGCTTAGCTGTCAACATATCAGTCTCGTCGTTATAAAAGTTTGATTTTACTGTGTTGTATCGCATCTTTGACTCTTTAATACATGAACATGTTGAAGATCAATGTTTCGCTTTTGGAATATAGTTTCTTCATGGACACATTTCATCGACTATTCTTTGCGTCATACATTTCACACTTTTTCAATTTTATTTCTTTATTCGGAGCTCTTTGGGAAATACGGCCATTGACGCGCCAACATTATAGGTTCCTGTTGCGGCAAATTTTTCGTTATCAACAGACGGTTCCTCTTCGTGATATAGCCTTTTATTTGATGTATTGTAGACGTATGTAGGAACTGCCCAATTAGATTACCAATATAACATATGACAATGTGGTGTTTGTGCTTATGTACAGCATTTGGAATTAAAGCCCCCCCCCCGTGACCCTTAAGGACTTTCCATTGGATCTCACGGAGACATAAAAAAAGTGTTCTGACTCAGTATATCTTGAAAAGCATCCACCTAATTTTGTAACAGTAACAAATCTGAACGAAGACTAAGTGCGGATGCTAAAAGGGATAAATTGCACAACGTTTACCCAAGGCATATCGTTATGTTTAAAACACAGATAACGAAGAGCCCAAACTCTTGCCAATGTACTTTACATGTATATTCACATCTCTGTGGTGCTAAAATAAACGTCAAAATATACTTTTCATAATTTTATATGAACTTAAATGCATTTTCCTTCAATTCACGTATTTTCATTTCAACTTGTCACGAATGGGTTTCCATACACGGTCTTACCACGACATATTAAAAAGAAGTATTTTTCATTAATTTTTAAACAGTATGATGTAATTCCTATTTCTGCATATCAAAAATATGTATGTATACCGGTTGATAGGTACGATTTGATAGAAACTGTAACAAGAGGTCGACCGAATCTTCATCTACGGAAACTTATTTGTGAAATGCCGCTTAAATCAAAAGTATATACGCTTTATGTTTTTACATTTATTTATAGCCCCTTAGAAAAATGATCAATAAAAAGGCATTGGAAATAATAAACATATATTTGTCGATATGTTTCGAACAAAAATTTAGTCTCTGTGCTTTAGAGAAAAAATTAACACGGATTCTTCATATTTCATAGAAATTTGCATAAAACTGCAATTTTTTGAGAGAGGAGAAAATATTCTTCCTCCAAAACCATTATATAACATGTGTACATATCTAATGCATTGATTGCAACGACTTTCTACACACACACAAAAAAAAAAACAACAAAATATAGGAATACCGAGGATATAAAAGATAAATATTTCGCTTTAATTTTTCACGATTTTATCGCTTTTTACCCAATTTAAACAAAATCTGACCGTGGAATATTCTTTACGACAGCTCTATTTGAAAGCAGGGGTATTCAGCAAAAAGTTCAGACCAAATTCAGGCCTGTGTTAGGTGTGTTGATTAAACTCGAAAACTAAGCTTCTTTTTTAAATTGGTCGCTCTACTATTATACCTTGATGTGTGATTGGTCTTGTTGTTTTATTTGTCAGTAGTCTTTTGTGTTTGAAGAATTACAGATGAATCTGACGACAATCTCAACAGCACTAACTAAACGCATCGATGGAATCCTAGCTAGCTAGAGGTGGGACCAGGTGCCCGGGAGGAGTAAGCATCCCCTGTTGGCAACCGCCGTCGATGTTCACGCACGAAATTGAAAACAATTTATAAAATACATGCACTGTCGGAGGTTATGTCTACATAGAAAGTGATATGGCGACCATGTCAGAGAAAAAATATTCAAAACACTTACGGAAGGTCATATTTGGTGTTCCTTGTCCCTTTGGTGTCTGTGTTTTATACTTGTCAACTAGGCTTCTTTATGTTATCATATAGGAGTGTTCGATGTTTAGTTGTGGGTACTGCAACCGAGTCTTGTTGATCTATTCCTTTATTTTAGAAATATATTCAAGTTACAAATATCAGTTTTGTACAAATCATTTTAAGAAAGTCCCATGTCTTCCTTTATTTTATCTCCAAATGACAATGGAGTGATATCGACACCGCATAAATAACCTCTTATGTTCTTTGTGATTATGATAAACACGGTTATGTTAGGGGCATATCATTCTCTTTTATATTCTAAAATTAACACAAGAAGGCGTTAGTGAAATTAATTTGGACTGCTTATGAAAAGCACTTTGGCTGGAAGCATCACTGATGAGAATCTAATATCCGAAGGACCGAAACACGTGTCTGGTGCATGAAAATTGGTTTGAAATTTTCTTCAAGAAAGTATAGAATTGTTTGTTGTTGTTATGTTAAACGTCTTCAAATCAAAAGCATCATTTAAGAACAGATGAATTTACAGCATGGACCAGACATGTACGTTTCGGTTACTTAACCCTCGTCAGTGATCATTGATCTATACAATGTAATATGGCCAAAGAGTATGAACATTATTATGTCCAAATATGTTCCGAATGACATAGCATAGATATTACATGGCGTCTTTTTCTTATTGGCATTATATATTTGCATGTTTTGCAATAATAAGGCAGTGTTCCAACTCTATTCGTTGTTGAAGAAAATTTCTAATCAATTTTAATACACCATACAAGGCAAGTAGAAATACTGTTCAACCTATATATCAGGATTTCAAATTCAAAGTCAAAACCAAATTAGGAGTATATACGAAATTTATTTTGTTGGTTTTCAAAAGCATATTTGTTGTTTGAAGAATATGAATATTTACATTTAACCCTCTATAAACTTTTTGCAGATGATGTAGAACATGTTAGTGGATCTTCAGATACTGAATTCATGAAGACAATGTTCACATATGGAGGTAATGTATTTGGCAACAGATTTGCTTCTTTCTTTCTCTCCGAATTTTTTTATTTCCAAATCAGTCATTAATTCGATTCAGCTTTATTGAGGCATGTTTTAATCGGCAAAGTTTTATTCCAAAACAATAAATCAATGTCAATTAAGTTCTGTTTAGTTTAGTTAGATCTACATGTTTTCTTTTGTATGTTTCTAGGCATTGCTGGACTAGCCATATTGTTTATGTTATTTCTTATGGTTTGCATCTTACTATTACAAAGGTAAAATCAAATTGAAGGATATGTCTACAATGTATAGCAACTTTTGGCATATTACTTACTATCATTTATCATCAGTGAATGTAATTCAAACAGAAAACCCGAAATCAGATTTAAAAAAAAGAAATGTATGTCAAAAGTGATGCTTGAGTGTCGGTATGTTTTGCGGGCGACACATGCATTGGAATGATTTTTATTAAAAAAGAAAAAGGGGTCGCTTTAAAATTTAGAAAAGAAAAATACTAAAAATCATTGTAAACGAATAAAATCAGTAAATAAATTAGATGTAAATTATGATTTACAAATCATATGACCTGCCAAACATAATAATTACTAGTGGAATCTTCTAAATTTACAAGGTAAAAGCACAGAGAATATTGAAAATCACCACACCTACAAAGTGTAAAAACAAAATATTTTCAAAATTCTGCGAAGAAGCAAAAGTGAAACTGCAATGGAGATGAGATCAGGTGCCCGGGGATATTAAGCATCCCCTGTTACACTCGTCACAGAAAATAAGTTGCGCAGAGAATAAAGACATACCTGGTTTGCCAAATGCGGTATTTTGGATGGTTCTAGACTAAAATATATTTCAACATGGAGGACAAATGTACCCTTGGTTCAGTAGTTTTTCAGTATAAATAACAAGCTTGTCAACTGTTTTTAATATGTTCATAATTATTGTATAAAACGGCGTTTGTAATTTTATATCATTACGTCTTGGCGATACGGTCACTACATAATATCGCATATAATATGATCTTTTAAATAATTTAAGATTCAAAGGAAAGAGAGAAATTTCAAGTAGCAGTGAGTGGAAATTACCACTCTGTACAGTTACATCCAGTGCTTCAAGAGGCCCTTTGCCAGAAGTACCAGCAATCATAATCACCGAGGAAACAGAATACGATCATTGTACATATGACGACGATATGGTTCTCAAAAAAGAAGAATTCAAATTAGGAGCATGTACTTCTTCTTTAGGTTATACCGTATTATTTTGTAATTTTTTTGTTGTATTTTGAAATATTTTTTCCCTTCTCCTTTGCTTCTATGTATTCATATATATGCATGTGACATATTTCTCCCCAAATGACTTCATGATTAACTTTTTACACAGTTGCTGTCTATGAATCACCGACAACAATGACGAAATATGAATCTTTGAAAAATGTCTGTAAAGGTAAATATTTCTGTTTTGCCTATTGTATTCTTTGCTTTACGTATTGTATCTTTATTTATTTTGATGGTTATTTTGTTCGTCTGAATGAAATTTAGATTTATTTCTTTTTTGAATTGTTTTGATTTTTGTTTGTGAGATAATGGAATCTTGATATGGTTTTTCATTAGTTTGTAGTTTTTAAAAACAATATTTCACGTCCTCTTTCAGAGACTCCGATGAAAAGGTATCAATTTTTATTAAAGACCTTCCTATTAATTGAAATATCAAGTACATGTAAGTAGTTCGGATGAGTGATATTCACGATACATTTATTGTTCATGATCGGTCTATCGACAGTCATCCATACTGAAGCTATTCCTTAATCCAATTGTGCGAGAAATACAACTTGTTCAGAATCGTGAATATGTTGCATCTAATGAAACTGAAAAGTTGGTTTTTATGAATAATTGCTCTCTTCTTTCCGAATTGCAGCTTACGTATTGTACTGGTATTAGCTGAGATGGAGCAATTCTTTTTTCGACCTCTTAATCTTACTCATGTGTTCTGTTGCATTGTTGAGTGTGTTAAACAATATTTCAACTGGTTCCCGACTCTGTTGTCGACAAAAACCTCGACAAATTTCGTCTCGCTCAAACGAACATGTAATTCCGACTTATAAATGTGTGCTGAGGCTAAGGTTTGTTGACTTTGACAAGAATTGAGGTTTCTTCTTGGAATGAGTAAGTGATGCTCAAAGCCTCAAAGTCAGAATTCAAAAGTCATGATATATTTAGAAATAAATGAGCATACAAAGTTGGATAAATTTGTCTTTCCCATCGTATTTAATAACTCAAAGTCATAGTTTAAAAACATTATCTTCATTATCACTTTGTAAGATGTATCTTGAAAATATAATTTGATATGCTTATCTTCTCCTTTTATGTATTTTAATTAAACACTCCAGCGTTTTAGTAATTTGGATAAAAGACTTCATGAAAACCAAGTCGCACGAGGGTTTTGTTCTGATAATATAATTGTCACTCTGATTGTGAATGAAAGTGACAAATATGGATAATGACCATATGTCCATACACAGTACAAAATCGATAATTCAGAAAATCACAAAATAAGAATAAAACACGAACTAAAGCAAACAAACAACATGAAAAGAAGCGAACTCTTAATATGGTGTTGAGACCAGGTGCCCAGAAAGAGTCAACATCTTCTGCTTGCTTGTAACACCCGTCGCTTCAATTCGGTAGGATTGTCACACCCGGTTACTTCTATTCGGAAGATATAAGCATATTCTGTGGTTGGATGGTTCAAATTGTCTAAGACAGAATATGATCCACCATTACGGCCAATGGGACATCATAGTGTATGACGAGTTCCCTGTCTAAGTCAAGGTAACAAAGTCAAAGAAAATTTGAAAGCCCTCTATCACTTACCATTCAAAAGTTATGCCCAATGTTAAAGTTTTTGAAAAGTAGGTCAAAGGTCAAAGTCACAAGGTCAAACTTTTGGTATCAATGAACAGGTCTTATCACAAGGAATACACATGTGAATTATGAAAGCCCTTTCCCTAACCCCTAACCATTTAAAAGGTATGCCCAATGTTAAAGTTTTTGAAAAGTAGGTCAAAGGTCAAGGTCAAGGTCACAAGGTCAAAAATTTTGGTATCAATGAAAAGGTCTTGTCACAAAAATACACATGTGAAATATGAAAGCCCTATCACTTACCATTCCAAAGATATGCTCAATGTTAAAGGTTTTGAAAAGTAGGTCAAGGTCAAGGTCATGAGGTCAAAAATTGTGGTATTAATGGAAAGGTCTTGTCACAAGGAATACACATGTGACATATGAAAGCCCTATCACCTTCCATTCAAAAGTTATACCCAATGTTAAAGTTTTTCGGACAAACAGACGGACAGACAAAAAAACTATATGCCCCCGAATCTGTGATTCCGGGTGCATAAAAATCATTGGCCGAAGAAATATGGGCATTTACTTACAACATGATAAGAAGCGAACTCCCAATATGGTGTTGAGACCAGGTGCCCAGGAAGAGTCAGCATCTTCTGCTTGCTTGCAACACCCGTTGCTTAAATTCGGTAGGATTGTCACACCCGGTTACTTTCATTTCGGAAGATATAAGCATATTCTGTGGTTGGATGGTTCAAATTGTCTAAGACAGAATATGATCCACCATTACGGCCAATGGGCTATCATAGTGTATGACGAGTTCCCTGTATAGAGTATATAGCTAGTTTCAGTGTTTCATTCCTTTGGGTTTTTCGTTTAATCTGTCCTGTTACGTTTATAGTGTTATGTGATGTTTTCCCCGATGTTTTCGTTGGATAATGACTTGCAGTGGAAAATTCTTGTTGAAAGTAGAAGGATTGTTTTCCTGTTAATTTGCCGTGAAGTTCATGAAGTTTACTTTGTTTCTACTGGCTAACGCCGCCGACATTGATTGATATTGCAAACAAAAATATTGCATCATATGGATTTCTGGTTCTGGTAAGTATATATCACAACAATCGTGAAAATATAACTTACAATATTGATATTATGCTATATTGATTACACGTATCAAAGAAGCTACGAGAAATTGATATGATTAAGCAAACAGTATCAATGACAAATATGGACAAAACTATATCACTAGTAAGAAGTACAAAGATCATTTAACCAAGGGCATTCAAAACCAGGATAAAACCATTAGACAAAAGAACAGAAATGAAAAATCTACCATATGAAATGAAGGGAACTCCCTTAGAGGGAGTGATATAAATATCAAGGCGAAGAAAACTAGTCTAAATTCGTGTATGTCTGTTTAGATTAGAATGTATTTTGAAGTTTCTATATTAATAGGAAGTGGACGGAGCGTTAGCGAAGCCCCTTCTTATTCATGTAGAAACTTCAAAATACCTTCTAACTCATACAATACAGTTTCATTGCTATTGAAAACGACAATATAAACTCTCTTCATGTTTTGTTTGACAATAAATGCAATAGATAAACATGTGAATGAACAAAATATAAACATGAAAAGTATGGATAATGACCATGTCCCTGTATACATCACAAAATCGACAATTCAGAAAATCAGACACCGAAGGCATACAAAACCAGGACAAAACAGGAACCAAAGCAAATAAACAAAAACCTCCGCCATATGAAAAGAAGCGAACTCCCGATATGGAAGTGAGACCAGGTGCCCAGGAAGAGTAAGCATCTCCTGCTTGCATGCAATTCGGTAGAGCTGTCACATCCGGTTACTTCAAGTTCGGAAGACATTGAGTACAATCCTTGGTTGGATGGTTCAAATGGTCTATGACAGAATATCATCCACCATTCTGGAGAGTGGGACATCATAGTGTATAACGAGTTCCCCATATCGACCGTAGAACTTCATCAGTGACGTTGTTAGTCGATCACAAACATATTCCTGACTGAGAAGCTTTTCTGAAAGACGCCTAGCTCTCAGAACAAAATCCGTATATTTGGTACTTGCTCTGGCATAGCGTATCAACTGAGATATGAACACGCCATAAGAATGTCATAAATACGATACAAGTAACGTGTAATCCTGATGCACTAAGTCTCTGGATCACTAAAACGTTAATGAGTAAAGCACTATGATAGTTAATAAACACAATTCACTCTCTTGGCCCCTCTGCTCTCTCTGTCCGCTTCACGTAATCGGTCATCGCTGTCTGTCTTTGTCAGTTGGGCGTCGAGAAGCATTCAGTTGAAATCGGCTAGGGCATGGTTCGCTCGATCTCAGCCGTTGTGAGTGTCAAAAAAGGACCTCAGTGTGTCAAAGGCATCCAGGGCAGTTTAGATTGTTGGTCGGGTTGGTGGTTGCGCTGGTTCACTCTAGTCGTTGTTTTCTTTTCTTGCGGAGACGATCCCCGCGATATCATCGTCGCTAAGGTCGGCGCACGTCGGTACATCATCGTCTGCAGCTACAAAGTCACGCCCTGAGCGACGTTCATGAGACTTGTCAGTGGAAAAATGATCGTCTTTATCGTTGTCCTCATCATCGTCATGGGACTCGGCGAACTGGTCGGGCTCAGTTACGGTAAATCCTGCGTGTCTGTAGCAGTTGGCAATGGTCTGTATCGTCACAGAACGCCAGGCTTGGTGCATCCTGAGTGCATTCAGTACCGTCAGGTTGAAGTCGGTGTTAGTGTCTATGGCTCTCAGCTTCCGTTGTATCACGCACTTTCTGCAGAAGACATTAAGGTTGCGGATGATTCCCTGGTACATTGGTTGAGTAACGCTGGTTGTGTTGGATTGCAGGAATACTATGGTCGTAGCTTTCAGACTTTTGATGTGAGAATGTGCGGTGCAGTTGTCAATAACAAAGCAAATTTTATGTTTCTGCTTTTGAAGTGTCAAGCTTGTGGGCCCATTCTGTAAAAATCTCCGACGTCATCCAACCTTTTTTTAAAATAGATTTTGTAGTCTGTTGGTAGTCTTATTACATTCTTGAAGCATCTGGGATTCGAAGACTTGCCGATGACCATTAAGGGAGGCTTTTCTGTGCCGGACATATTGGCGGCCACGATCACTGTAAGGCGCTCTTCGTTTTGTTTACCACAATGGCAACTGACAGACTTGAATTCTAGCGTTTTGTCTGGCATAAGTTTATAGAATACGCCTGTCTTACCAGCGTTTAAAACGTCTGATGCGGAGTAGTCTTTAAGGATATTGCAAGCTTACTTTTCCAATCTGACAATGCTCCCGAATCGGTCCCTACGTCATTCGATTCGCCACATACCCCTTTAAAGACTATGGCGTGCCTGGCTTTAAATCTCTCTAGCCAATAACGGAATATTCAAACTCTGGGTCTGGACCTCCCAGTTTGAGTGCGAAGTCTCTGGCCTTCTCTCGCAGTATCTCCCCTTTGGCTGTCACGTTATGGGTTCTGGCATTTGCAAACCATTTTAAGAGTGCACATTCGACATCAGGAAACTTGGCCGCTCTGTTCTATTTGCGTTGAGGCTCAACTTTACCGGCTGTAACCTTCTCTTTAATAGAGTCGGCGTTTTTTCAGCCATGTTGAGAGCGTTGAAGCGGATATGGCAAACTTTTCAGCGACCTGTTTCTTCGTCAAGGACCTCCTCTCAACCTCCATGATGGCGTTCTCATAAGTCTTTAGATCCAGCTTTCTCTTCGTATCCTTCTTCTTCGCTGTAGGGGCCGGTGATCAAGTTATTCCCTCACAATGAGACCTGGGTCCTTCACTGGATTGCTCACCTAGGCTTCGTGCATGATTTTGGAATTCCGTCATTCTTCTAAAGTTGTTGAAACTACAATACTTTTTCTAAACTTACTCTCATATTTAAAGAAAATCTAACCCGATTGTTTGATAGAAGAAGGAATAAATCCTGTGTTTGTGAAACATGAATGCCCCCTGGTGGCATCTTTGTTATTATAAACACCATTTTCTGTTGAGTACGTGAAAGGTCAAAGTCAAGGTGACAAAGTCAAAGAAAATATGAAAGCCCTCTATCACTTAACATTCAAAAGTTATGCCCAATGTTAAAGTTTTTGAAAAGTAGGTCAAAGGTCAAGGTCACAAGGTCAAACTCTTGGTATCAATGAACAGGTCTTATCACAAGGAATACACATGTGAAATATGAAAGCCCTATCCCTAACCATTTAAAAGTTATGCCCAATGTTAAAGTTTTTGAAAAGTAGGTCAAAGGTCAAGGTCAAGGTCACGAGTTCAAAAACTTTGGTATCAAAGAAAAGGTCTTGTCACAAAAATACACATGTGAAATATGAAAGCCCTATCACTTACCATTCAAAAGATATGCTCAATGTTAAAGTTTTTGAAAAGTAGGTCAAGGTCAAGGTCATGAGGTCAAAAATTGTGGTATTAATGGAAAGGTCTTGTCACAAGGAATACACATGTGACATATGAAAGCCCTATCACCTTCCATTCAAAAGTTATACCCAATGTTAAAGTTTTTCGGACAAACAGACGGACAGACAAAAAAACTATATGCCCCCGAATCTGTGATTCCGGGGGCATAAAAATCATTGGCCGATGAAATATGGGCGTTTACTTACTTAATTGCATTTTAGTAATCTTACATATTTATCGGATTATTAGATTTTTACATAAGAAATAATTTACCAGTTCATCAATTTTAAATTGATTTTTAATTTATTTTTACAAACTGTACATCATTAGAACTAAGCGTGATCTCTGCAATTATGCTATTAAAATATTTAATGAGATGAGGACACGTTCATAATTCTGACGAAGAAGTCACTTATCTAATTAACCGTTGTCCCTGCCAATTAGCCTGTCTTATTAGCAACAGCGGCCTCACCTGCGTTGCCTAATTGTTTGTTTGCAAAATTTACCGCTCCGCTCTGCGCTACGCTAATTAGTTTGTTTATGTAAATATTTCGACTTCGACATAACAAGTGCGAAATTTAACTGAAAGTAAGGATTTGGACTTCAAAATCATTTCGAGATAACGGAATTTCGAGATAACCGATTTCGAGTTATTTCGAAGAAAAATGGTAAGAATATGAAGTGAAAAAATCGGATCCGACGCTGGACTTCGACTTAAGCGGAATTTCGAGATAACCGAGTTTGAGATATCGAGTGTCAACTGTATCTATATTTTTTTGTTCAAGAAGATAATTTGTTTACATTAATACAATGTACATTTTCTTTAATATTTTGAATTCTTATCTTTTTTCAGAAACATTTACGATTCATTGGACAAAGAGGAGATGATACCAAACCAGAACGATGGGATGAACAGATATAAGAAATGTATCAGCATCTAGTCTAAAAAGTGCACATGCGTGAATGGAACCAGTCATGTGTTTTCGAAGGTGTCTGATTGGTGTTAATAATCAAATGTAGGAGGGAAATTTATATAAGCTTACAGAATTCTTTTCAATTCTACTTACTTGCGTTGTATGTATAAACTGATTAATGTGATATTCATATAAATATGTTTAAACTAATCGAACCTTTCTCTTTTTGTGAGTGTCTGCTCTGTGTTTTTGAATTGGGTGTTTTGAGATTTGCTGTGGATGCTACAACCGAGTGTTGTTGGAGATCCCCTCTTTCTTTGATCACAAGTATCTTTGGGAATAATAGGTTCTATGAGGGCTGATTGATAAGTTGTTTTTTGGGATGCAGAAGGTTTTCTGCTGATAGATTATCTTCAAAAAGGAAAACAATCAATGGTACATACTATGCTTCACTTCTGACACAGTTACGGGAAAACATTTAATTTAAGCGCCGAGGAAAGCTCACTAGTAAAAAGTTTATTGTTCCATCAGGATCATGCGCCTGTTCACAAGTCTGTCACTGCCATGGCTGCCATTCATGATGTTGGCTTTAAGAATTGCTGACACACAGTATTTAGGAATAGAAGGCAAAACAGCTTTAACATTAAATATGAACGAAATGGTAATAAATTGTCAAATTTTGCGTGCCAATACATACCAAATTTTAAGGGGTTTCGACCATTACATGTATGTTTAACGCTACAGCAAATTAAGGTACAAAAATGTTATGTTTTTAGCCAAAACCTGAATGATAAAATAAAAATTCTAAAAATCGAAGAGTTTATTATTCAAACAAGATTAAACATTTGTGAAACATACTATAACAATTAAGGCAATGACAAATATGGACAAAACCATATCCTTAATAAAACTTACAAAATCTTTTATCAAAAAATCATCTAACCAAGGGCATACGAAAGCAGGATAAAACCAGAACTGAGGCAAAGGAACAGAAATAAAAAAAAATCTAACATATGAAGAGAATTGAACTTCCGTAGAAGGAGTGGGCAAATCTTGCTGGCATGCAACACCCGCCACCTCAATTCGGTAGAAAGGTCACCATTGGTAAAGGAAGACAAATGTATAAATTGGTATGTCATAGCACTAACGGTCTACGTCAGAATATCAATTATGACTCTGGGCAAATGGACGTCATAGTGTTTCCCCATGTCTAGCTCTTAGAACAAAATCTGAGTACATGGAGCTTGCCCGAGAATAACGTATAAATTAAGAAATTAAAACGCCATATGCTGGCGACGACGGGATGTTTCTACTCATTTCCATGCTTCATAAACATAGACGGTTGGTGCGGCTAGCCAACAGGGGATGCTTACTCCTCCCGGGCACCAGGTCCCACCTCTAGCTTGCTAGGGGTCCGTCGATGTTTAGTTTTGTGCTCTATTGTGAGTGCTGTTGAGATCATCGTCAGGACCAAAGCAGTCCTTAGTAATTTAATTCTGCGTTCAAATCTTCTTTAACTTATTTATGTCTCACTTATGCCCTTTGCCTAGTGGAGCTCGTAAAAAAGTTCCCCACGAGGGGTTTGACAGTAAGTGTTTTGAATATACTTCCCTGACATTGTCGCCATAGCACTTTCTATATAGACATAACGTCAGACAGTGCATGAATTTTATATATTTTCATTTCCATGCTTCATAAACATCGACGACGGGTGCGGCTAGCCAACAGGGGATGCTCCTCCCGGGCACTGTTGAGTGCTGTTGAGATTATCATCAGGATCTTCTTTAACTCAGAAAAGGAAAATTTGTGATATTGAAATTGAAGTCGCTTCATAAACATCGACGGCGGATCTTCTTTAACTCATTTGTGTCACACTTATGCCCTTTGCCGCGTGGAGCTCGTAAAAAGTTCCCCGCGAAGGGTTAGACAGTAAGTGTTTTGAATATACTTCCCTGACATTGTCGCCATAACACTTTCTATATAGACATAACGTCAGACAGTGCATGAAATTTATATATTTTCATTTCCATGCTTCATAAACATCGACGGCGGGTGCGGCTAGCCAACAGGGGATGCTTACTCCTCCCGGCCAGCAGGTCCCACCTCTTGCTATAGGTCCGTCGATGTTTAATTATGTGCTCTATTGTGAGTGCTGTTGAGATTATCGTGAGGATCTTCTTTAACTCATTTGTGTCACACTTATGCCCTTTGCCATGTTGAGCTCGTACAAAATTCCTCGCGAGGGGTTTGACAGTAAGTGTTTCGAATATACTTAACTGACATTGTCGCCATAGCACTCTCTATAAAGACATAACGTCAGACAGTGCATGAATTTTATATATTTTCATTTCCATGCTTCATAAACATCAACGGCGGGTGCGGCTAGCCAACAGGGGATGCTTACTTCTCCCGGGCACCATGTCCCACCTCTAGCTTGCTAGGGGTCCGTTGATGCTTAATTTTGTGCTCTATTGTGAGTGCTGTTGAGATTATCGTCAGGATCTTCTTTAACTCATTTGTGTCACACTTATGCCCTTTGCCGTGTGGAGCTCGTAAAAAAGTTCCCCGCGAGGGGTTTGACAGTTAGTGTTTTGAATATACTTCCCTTACATTTCGCCATAGCAGTTTCTATATAGACATAACGTCAGACAGTGCATGAGGTTTATATATTTTCATTTCCATTCTTCATAAACATCAGCGGCAGATGCGGCTAGCCAACAGGAGATGCTTACTCCTCCCGGGCACCAGGTCCCACCTCTAGCTTGCTAGGGGTCCGTCGATGTTTAATTTTGTGCTCTATTGTGAGTGCTGTTGAGATTATCGTCAGGGTCTTCTTTAACTCATTTGTGTCACACTTATGCCCTTTGCCGTGTGGAGCTCGTAAAAAAGTTCCCCGCGAGGGGTTTCACAGTTAGTGTTTCGAATATACTTCCCTGACATTGTCGCCATAGCAATTTCTATACAGACATAACGTCAGACAGTGCATGAGTTTTATATATTTTCATTTCCATGCTTCATAAACATCGGCGGCGGGTGCGGCTAGCCAACAGGGGAAGCTTACTCCTCCCGGGCACCAGGTCCCACCTCTAGCTTGCTAGAGGTCCGTCGATGTTTAATTTTAAGCTCTATTGTGAGTGCTGTTGAGATTATATTCAGGATCTTCTCTAACTCATTTGTGTCACACGTTATGCCTTTTGCCGTGTGGAGCTCGTAAAAAAGTTCCCCATGAGGGGTTTGACAGTAAGTGTTTTGAATATACTTCCCTGACATTGTCGCCATAGCACTTTCTATATAGACATAACGTCAGACAGTGCATGAATTTTATATATTTTCATTTCCATGCTTCATAAACATCGACGGCGGGTGCGGCTAGCCAACAGGGGATGCTCCTCCCGGGCACTGTTGAGTGCTGTTGAGATTATCATCAGAATCTTCTTTAACTCAGAAAAGGAAAATTTGTGATATTGAAATTGAAGTCGTCACGTTTGTCATAGAGTGAGGTGTTCATATTACCACGAGCGTCAAAAGAAAACATGATATCCAAATAGGACGTTATGATCTCAAATTTTAGAAATGGTTGATGACGTCACACGATACCCGACCCACCTAAATTTGATTGAGTATCCGCCTTATTCACCTAATCTTGCTCCATCACACTTTCATCTATTTTCAAAACTGAACGCAGCTATTTCTGGCACCAACCTTTAGTCCGGTGATGACGTCATACTTGCAGTGGATGGCTTTCTTACCAGTCAAGATATGGATAAGTGTTCCAACTCTATACGTTCTTGAAGAATTTCAAACCAATTTTTCTGCACCATACACGTGTTTTGAATATTAAATTTTTATTATTGATGCTTCTAGCGGAGCTGCAATAATTAATTCTAGTAGCGCTCTTTTCTTAATTTGTTTTTTTAAATTTAAATCTGTACATTTGCTTTACAGAGAGTGTGCGGCTTCGAATTTCCTGTAGGGTCGACTCAGTAGCGTATCTAAATAAAATCTATGTTCAAAGTAGCATTGGAGGGATGGTGCTAAGATGTTAACCCCCTTTAATTTCTTTTATATTGAATAGAATGACAAGTTTCATAAATGGCCAAATAATATATACGACGTAAAATCGATAAAGGGCCAAAGCGAAGCTTCTTTCAGGCGACAGAGCTGGAAAGAAGTCATTAATACACTTCTTAACATCCACACTGCAACTCGAATTAAGTGTTTATGATAATAATACGAAAGACCTTCTTGAAGAATTTCAAACCACTTTTTCTGCACCAGACACTTGTTTTGAATATTAAATTTTCATCAGTGATGCTTCTAGTGGAGCCGCCGTAATTCATTATAATAGCACCCTCTTCTTTCATTTTGTTTAATTTAGATTTGTACATTTGCTTTACAGAGAGTGTGCGTCTCCGAATTTCCTGTCGGGTCAATTCAGTAGCATATCCAAATAAAACCTTTGTTCAAAATAGCATTGGAGGGATGGTGCTAAGATGTTAACCTAACCTCTTTTAATCTCGATGATATTTTTGAATAAAATGACAAGATTCCGAAATAGCCAAATAATTCATGTATATACGAGATCAAATTGATAAAGAGCCAAAACGAAGCTTCTTTTAAGCGACAGAGCTGGAAAGAAGTCATTAATACACTTCTTATTATCAAGTTATTATTATCACGTTATTTAGAAGTGACATTGAGGCCCTTAAACAGTAAAGTCCGATGACAAAAGTGTGTTGAAACTGAAGGAGATTATGTAGAAAAATAATGCAAAATGTCTGATGAAATTCAAATTCTTCAATACGAGGCTCACAACATATCAATAAGTCCCCGTATTATGATCTAATCAGTGAGACATACAAAAATTTCACGAATGACGGAAATATCATTTTCCCCCGAGATCTGCTACGCTCAACTCGGAAAAATTGAAACATTTCCGTCACGAGTGCATATTATTATGTCTCGCTCAGTAGAAAATGAAAGAATATATTCCTTCATTTCTAAGAAGCTTGTCGTTACTCCTTGACAACGGTTACATTGTACTATGCATTGTTGAAGCAAAATGCTAACCGGTAGAAAAAAGTGGTGGACTAGATAACGATCGTGTTATGCCAAAATAGCTTATGTGCCTCACATAGGCTGTCTTAAAGGGTAAGAGCAAAAGTGAAGAAGAAATATTATCCCTTCCTTTAATTACTTAAGAAATTATTATCCCTTCTTTTAATTACTTAAGAAATACTTTTAAATTACTTAAAAATATTATCCCTTCCTTTAATTACTTAAGAAAATTGAATGCAATATGGAAATACTATAGACATCAAAAGTCGAAAATGAAATTATTATGGAGTATTGAGGAAATGTTTTTACACCAAATACATATGCTAAATGATACAGAATAACATCATAATTTGCCACCGTATGTGCAATAGCCTCTTTTTCTAAAGAAGGTACATAGATGAATGCAAATGTTCTAAAAGTATTTAGGTAATTATGTAACTGAAATATGTTTTGTTACCACGGTAATTGATTTTTTTCTCTTTACTTAGAACAGAACGATACAACAGACTTGAAAACAGGTTTTCATGGACATTTTATAATCGTTTCAGAAATTAGAATATCGCAAATCATAGTTGATGATGAAACGGAAAATTGAATGTTGATATACCATAGACTATTCGGTAAGGATGATTAAAAAGTTATGAGTCGAAAAAACTCTGCTCGTAATCACTGTGTAGCATCACGTGACTTAAGTTGGCGAAACCGAGAACACAAAATGGAGGCATACTGCTCGTTTGGAAGAAAGAAAACAAGTACTGTTATAATTGTTTTGATTTCAATTCTAACTTTTCATAGCTGATGTCCTTGTAAAAATGATATCTTGATGATTCTTTGTTTGTCAATCATTGTAGGTTTTACAAACATACTGGCAAAAGGCACGTCATGGCCAAAATATGTTAAACACAATGTTGGGGTGGTTTCCACAAAAATATCTACAATTTTTGTCACAATGTTTGTTAAAACAACGGCGTTTTACTTACTAACGATTCAATGATTCTACAAATATAATGACAAATATGGATAATGACCATATCCCTGTATACAGCACAAAATCGACTGTACAGAAAATCAGAAACCGAAGGCATACAAAATCAGGATAAAACAGGAACCAAAGCAAATAAGCATAAACCTCCACCACATGAAAAGAAGCAAACTCCCGATATGGGAGTGAGACCAGGTGCCCAGGAAGAGTAAGTATCTCCTGCTTGCATGCAACACCCACCGCTTCAATTCGGTAAAACTGTCAAATCCGGTTACTTCCATTTTGGAAGACATAGAGTAGAATCTTTGGTTGGATGGTTCAAATGGTCTATGACAGAATATCATCCACCATTCTGGAGCGTGGGACATCATAGTGTATGACGAGTTCCCCATATCGACCGTAGAACTTCCTCAGTGACGATGTTAGTCGGTCACAAACATATCCCTGACTGAAAAGCTTAACTGAAATCGCCTAGCTCTCAGAACAAAATGTGTATATTTGGTACTTGCTCTGGCATAGCGTATCAACTGAGATATGAACACGCCATAAGCAGGCGATGAAGGGATGTTGCTACTCAGAAAAGGAAAGTTTGTAATGCTGAAATTGAAGTCGTCACGTTTGTCATAGAGTGAGGTGTTCATGTGACCATCAGTGTCGTAGGACAACATTATGTCCAAATAGTATGCTGAATTATTTGTCTCTGTAGTTTCTTTGACTTCAAGCTCCGAAGGATAGATACTGCTCAGGTAATCCGCGAATTTTGGATTATTGATGGACAACACATCGTCTATGTATCTGTGAGTGAAGTTGAAGTCAGAAGCTAAGTATCTTTTCCATTCAGAGACCAAAGATTGAATGAATTCAGCTTCGTGCGAGTAAAGGAAAATGTCGGCAAGGAGTGGGACAATTTAGACAAGTCGCTTCGTCATTAAGGCCTACTACACGGACAAGTTGTTAGCTGACAGAGTTCATGAAAAGTATCTGTTGTATCGGAATTGCCGTTCTTCAAGAAATCAGTCCGTATACTTCATCTTAGAGTTTTTGACAGGAGATTCGAGCTTTATGAATATGAGACAGGTAACAAGTATGCAAGTGTCCCAAGTACATGCACTTAAAATAAAAATATATTCAAATACAGTATTTCTTTTCCACTAAAGATTCTTTTGATCTCCTGAAATGTATCATAGTAATAAAGGTACTAAAGGTGTAACTACAGGAAAGAATCCCCGTTCCATTTTGACTTGTGAACACTACTGAATTAAAGGTGTCACACCATTGGTCAAAATATTAGAAATGTATTTATAGCATATAGAATCAATAAATTTGCGACCAGTAGCCGTGATAGATTTAACTCTGAACTTCTTCTTGTATTTTATACAATTTTTCAATTTCGAATTGAAAGTTTGTAAAAATTGGAAAATTGTGAGAGGTAGGGGGTGTTGTTGTCCTCTAAAAAAGTGAACGATGTGAAAAAAGACACGCATGACCCCTCTTTTTCTTATAAAACCTCTTGTTTTTTCATATAAAAAATTAAATTTGTTAGCATCAAATACACATCAAAGCATTAAGTATCTTAAATATGTTGATAAAAACTCGGCAACGCAAAGCGTAGCATCCCCTTGCATGACAGGAAATCCAATGTGTCTAGTATACAAGGAAACTCAATAAGGATCATCCTCTAAGCATAAGGAAAAAGAGGAAAAAGTGTGTAAAATTTGGTTAAGATCCAATCAAAACTGCACCCTCTAGGCTGTATACAAGGATTTTGACCTTTCATATCTGATTGACCTTTTACCTATGACCTTGAAAATCAATAGGATTCTTTCTCGTGTCATAAGCAATCAATGTATGAAGTTGGTTAAGATCCAATCAAATCTGCAAACTCTAGGCTGTATACATGGATTCTGTCTTGTTCCAATCTGTGTTCTTGACCTTTAACCTATGATCTTGAAAATCGATAGGATTCTTTCTCTTGTCAAAAGTAATTAGTGTATGAAAACTGAACCACCACTCATTATATAAAAGGATTTCGACAATTTCAAATATGTGACCTTGACCTTTGACCTTCTTCTGCAGTCAGTGTATGAATGTTTGACGCCTTCAGATTCATTAGCATCATTTTAGAGCAGATAAATTTACAGCATGAAACAGACATGCACGTTTCGGGTATTTAACCCTCGTCAGTGATTCTCAATCTAAACAATGTAATATTACCAAAATCTGTGAAAAGTATGTCCTAAATATACCGAAAGACTTAGCAAAATGGCTGGGATATGATGCTACAGGACCCAGGTTTTAGAAATTTGAGAAAATTTCGTAAACGGAAATTTTCAAATGCGTTGGAAGAAACGACCAATCAAAATTGATCGAACTTGGCTACATGTATGAAGTTTGGTTAATATCCTATCAAAACTGCACTTTCAAGACTCTAAACAAGGATTTTGACCATTTCCTATCTACGAACTTGAGCTTTGAAGTATGACCTTGAAAATCTATAGGGTTCTTTTTGTGCGCACGTAATCCAGGATAACCACACCGTCTGCTACTAACGTGGCAGATGTCCGTCCTAAGTCGGCACCGGTTGCCCATTTGTCTCGTTGGTTTGTGTGTGGTCTTTTATGTTTAATGTTTCTATGTTGTGAGTTGGTGTTCCTTGTCCCTATTGCTTCTCTTTCTGTGGGTGTTTGTTCTGTGTTTTTGCATTGGATGTTTTGGGGTTTAGCTGTGGAAGCTGCAACCTAGTGTTGTTGGAGATCCCCTCCTTTCTTTTCTCTTGTCAATCAGAGTATGAAATTTGGTTAAGATCCCATCAAAATTGCGACCTCTAGACTTTATACAAGGATTTTGACTATTTCCTATCTGTGACCTTGACCTTTGACCTTGAAAATCAAAAGGATTCTTCCTCTTGTCATAAGCAATCAGTGTAGGAAGATTGGTTAAGATCCCATCAAAATTGCACCATCTAGGCTGCAAACAAGGATTTGAACATATCCTATCTGTGACTTGACCTATGACTTTGAAATCAATAGGATTTGAACATATCCTATGTGTGACTTGACCTATGACCTTAAAATCAATCAAAAGGGTTCTTTCTCTTGTCATAAGCAATCCTTGTATGAAGTTTGGTTAAGATCCAATAAAATCTGTACCCTCTAGGCTTTATAGAAGGATTTTATGAGGCACACACGTACACACTCACTTACAGTCGAAAGACTGCGTTACTATATCCCCTTGCAACTATGTTGCGGGGTGATAAATATGCAGTAAATGAGTGTGTAAAATCATACACTTATTGAGTTATTTAAAGAAATAGTGCAAAAATGTGAATTTCTGACTAAGTCCGAAAAGACGTCAAAAACGCTTCAAAAATTTGACTTCGGAGTGGACCCAAAAATAATAACACTTTTTAAGACATTTCTATAGATCATCCTGATTCTTTCGGTTTGTCGATCCGTGCTTCCATTCTGAAAAAAAGTTTGTCAAAGTAGGCTACCCACCGTAACCTACTTTTGCCTGTGGTGGCGCCACCTGTTGACGGATCCGGACGAAAAACAACAACACTTGTATGGGACTATACGTACTTCATACCTACCAAGTTTCATCAAAATCCCTTCAGCCATTCTTGAGAAGAAGTCGAAAATGTTGAAAAGGTTACGCCGGACGGCACGCTATGACAATAGCTCACATGAGCTTCGCTCAATTTTCGGGTCTACATACATCGTACATATGAACAATCTTAAAAACATTCCTTAATAATCCAAAAGTGGATATCTTGACATTTTTTTTCACTTGTAGGGAACCATGAGTACCTCATACCCACCAAGTTTCATGACAATCTGAAAAGTTGTTATAGAAAAGAAGCAGAAAAGGTATGAGAATCACCCCCTCCTTTTTACATAAGAAAAAAAAAAACAAAAATTAAAATTTTAGCATGAAATACATATCAAAGCATTAAGCAACTTAAATACGATAAATATGCAGCAAATGAGTGTGTAAAAGCATACACTTATTGAGTTATTTAAAGAAATAGTGCAAAAATGTGCATTTTTGACTAAGTAAGAAAAGACTCAAAAACACGTCAAAAAATTGACTTCGGAGTGGAACCAAAAATAATAACACTTCTTCAGACATCTCTCTGAATAATTCTGATGCTTTCGGTTTGTCGATACGTGCTTCTGTTCTGAAGAAGAAGTTTGTCAAAGGAGGGTACCAACCGTGACATATTTTTGCCTGTGGTGGCGCCACCTGTAGATGGATCCGGACGAAAAACAGCAACACTTGTATTGGACCATAAGTACTTCATACCTACCATCTAATTCCCTTCAGCAATTCCGGAGAAGAAGTCGAAAATGTTGAGAAGTTTACGACGGACGCCAGACGACCGCTATGACAATAGCTCACTTAACCTTCGCTCAGGTGAGGTAATAAAGACACTTTGTATGATATGTAAAACGCTTTGAGTAACATCAATTTAAGATATGTTTAAAATTTTCAATATGTACTTCATGGTAAAAAATGAAAATAAACACAATTAAGTTTCAAAGATATCGAGATCACTGATCGAAATCTTACTAGAAATACTGCTCGTTGGTTCAGTATTCTTTTGATACAATAATTAATATTATCTACAGGATCAGACTCCCTTACATAGAAATATAAATGATATGAAAATAAATGTTAGTTTGATGCAAATGAACCTTTTTCATTCACTGAACCGTTTATATATTTTGAATGAATTTCAAGTTTCAAATGTATTAATCTCTCATTGTCATTTTCAACATAGAGATAATTTAAATTTATTGCTCTTACGTCAACGTTTCGGCCGAAGTCTTCTTCAGGACGACAAACTACAACTCGTTTCATTTTGATTCCAAAAATGTAATAAAATGTAATGTTGGACTTCTTATTTAACAATTACAATTATGTGCATAGTATTTTAAAGATGTAGTAGTCTTCGGCCGAAACGTTGACAAAAGAGCAATAAATTGACAGTATGATAAATTAGTTTAAAAAAGGATTTATGTAATCATAAGTGAACTTAGCATGGCGGAGACAATGTACCATAAAGATTTATAATAAAATTGCACAATTTTAATCTTTGATGAAATACATCGTAAAACATGAAGAAATGATTGGTCTAGTAATAGTTTCTACAGACAGATTCACTTTTCTTTGAATATTAAAGCAGTCCCATTATCCCATTATGAATTGATATTCATCACCAACATCTTTGTTACAAAGTAGACATATTATCTCATATCGTTTTATTGTTAAACGTCTTCAAACTCAATCGTATCATTTTAGAACAGATAAAATTTCAGCATGGACAAGACATGTACGTTTCGGTTACTTAACCCTCGTCAGTGATCCTCAATCTAAACAATGTAATAATGTCAAAGAATGATAAGATTATTATGTTCAAAAATTTACCGAAAGACGTAGCAGGATGGGTGGGATATGATGCTACAGGACCAACGTTTTAGAAATTTAAAAAAAAAAATTGATAACAGAAAGTTTCAAATGCGTTGAAGAGATGATCAACCGGAGTTGATCGAACTTGACTACATGTACCCTCGGGGACTCCTGGTCCACCAGCAGTGACAAATGGTTCAAATGTTAAACGTATTTAAACTCAATAGCATCATTTTAGAACAGATAAAATTTCAGCATCGACCAGACATGCACGTTTCGGTTACTTAACCCTCGTCAGTGATCCTCAATCTAAACAATGTAATGTTGCCAACGAGTGATAAAATTATTATGTCCAAAAATTTACCGAAAGACGTAGCAGGATGGGTGGGATATGATGCTACAGCACCCAAGTTTTAGAAATTTATGTTGGTCCATCTACCTATAACGATGAGAAATCTGTGATTGCTTGTTCTGAATCTACATAATTGACACATGTAGCCAAGTTCGATCAACTTCGGTTGATCGTTTGTTGAACGCGTTCGAAAAAATCTGTGATTAAAATTTCATTTATATAACGTCTGTCCTGTAGCATCATAGCACCATCCTGCTTGGTCTTGCGGTACATTTTCTTCCAGAGGTAAGTAACAAATACGCAATGCAATACAAAAATTAATTAACCTAACTTTTCTTGAGTGTATGTCTACATTGTTTAATTCCTCATTCAGCTAATGTATACCTTTCAACTCATACTTTCAAAACATTTGATCTTTTCCTATACTGAAAAAATGATCAGTAAACATATGTGCTTGAACATTACGAATAAAATCATAGTTTTTTTTCAAGCAACATCTTACCAGCATATGGTTACCAGAGAATAATGATTTAACGTCATGAATGTCAAGATCACACATTTTTAGATAATTGAGCATTACATATAAAATAAGCAAGTGTTACTAGTATTCTTAGTAGTTCTATAGCTCCGAAGGTATATCTGCGTTCCGCTCTTACATGTATCTTGTTTTTGCTTACTCCACGAATCAATGCACTTTTCAATAATTTCCTATGCAAAAATGATCATTTGCAAAGACAGACGTTTATGTCGGGAATATTTCCTTCAAGGGTATATAAAGTCTCGATTTTATAATCGCGAAGTTTCCTGTAACGAGAATAACCATATTTAAAGTATTTGAATTGTTAGAGGTATAATCAATGTAAATTGAGAGATAAAGAATATATTGAAATGTAACTTCCCACAGACAAACTCAAATACATGCACATGCATGATGTATCAGGATCAATTACAATAACATATTAAATTGAGTATTTCCTCAATTTCAATGTTATTTTTGTATATTGAGGGATGCAATATGGGGATAATTTTGTTAAGCGATTAACATGTTAATTTCCTGAAAAAGAATTTCCTTGATTCAGAATGAAAAATACATATTCTATGATATTTAGGCAGTTTGATACCAGAATGAATGTATGTTTCTGCGACATTTGATAGAACAATGACTTTTTCCTACTCATTTCTCTTGTTACTTTATTGTCGGATATCTCTTCCCGAGCCAATGAAGAACTCTGGAAATTGCTGTCCAGGTAACGAGAAATCATGGAATGAAAGTGAAAATAATATTTCTTGCAACCAAGATGAATATCATTGTATGCAGACAAAGAATGGTAGATTTGCTGAGTTCTGCATAGGAAAAGTCATCATAAGTTCGGGTTCGTATGTTAAAATTATATAGATATTTATTTTTTTCCAAATAATTCTATATTACAAAAACTTACATCATACATCTTACACATCCCATTCATTCAATCGTTCATTCATTCATTGCTGTAATCCTGTCATAGCATATTAATTATAACATTCCATATTATTTTTGTATGATAGTGAAACTTTATTTCTGTAATACCTATTATAAATACAATACATTCTTAAGATTTAATTTCATATAATTCCTTATTAATAATCTAATATTGTTTAACGTCTTCAAATTCATTAGCATCATTCAGAGCAGATAAAGTTACAGCATGGACCAGACCATGCTGTAAATGCATTCCATCTCGTCTTAAAAATGCATTCCATATCTTCTTAAAAATGCATTCCATACTTTCTTATAAATTCGAATTCATTAGCATCATTTCAGAGCAGATAAATTTACAGCATGGACCAGACCATGCTCTAAATGCATTCCATCTCTTCTTAAAAATGCATTCCATCTCTTCTTTTCGAATTTTATTTTGTTTCGAATACGTAAACTTCTCCACTGCATTTTATTTTTTCAGTTTTAAAGTAAACGTAAATAATTCAGACGTGTGCCTTATAGATTTATTGTTTTTCAAGTAGTAAAATCAAATTTACTATGTAGCTGTCATTACCAATCATTTTCATTCCAAATAAAATATTCATTTTGTCTATATTAAATGTAACTTCTTTGACATGTAACCAATCTTGTAATTGTCTCCAAAAAGTATTTACTATTTTGCATGAAAAGAAAAGATGAATAATATTTTCATTTTCATTATAACAAAAAAAAAAAAAAAAAAAAAAAAACCAAAGGGCTGAATATTTTACTATCATCTTAATTAGTAGCGTATCAGACTAATTAAACGATGTATTATCCCGTATTGTAACCAAACTAGTTTTGTGCCTTTTGTAATTAAGAATGGTAAGTGATTGATGAATTTAACATCAATATCACTTCAACTTATGGATATGCTATTGCACCACTTATCAACATAGTTGTCTTGAACATTTATATTACATAAATGTTCATAGGGCGGGAGGATACTTTTTTCGTGAAGGAACACTCTGATTTAAAAAAGTATACCGAAGACGATATCATCCGGATGCTTGAGTTTCTGATTGACAACATTTTTGTGGTGTTTGGAAGAACCGTATTCCAGCAGATAGTCGGAATCCTCATGGGTACCAATTGCGCCCCACTGCTCGTGGACTTATTTTTATATTCATACGAAGCTGACCTCATCGAGACCTTACTCTTGAAAACCTAAACTGTATGACATCTTATGTTGTGTACGAAATAGAGTGCTCACTTTGTGAATTGATTTATGTGGGTGAAACAAAAGGTCAGCTCCGAACCAGAATGTCAGGACATCGGTCAAAAATAAATAAAGAAGGAAGTCAACTCCTTTATCGACATTTTGACCAGGCCGATCATTCTGTTTTATCTATGAGAGTCAGAATCCTGGAGAAAATATATCACCCCACACACAATCCCAATTTGAGCACAATTTTCTGTCGCAACAGAGAAGAGTTCTGGATAAAAGATATTAACACTGCAGCGCCCTATGGGTGCAGCGATAATATCAGCATCATAGGAAACTTAACAAGTCCCGGTTGTCAATCGGTAAATGTGACTAGCTTATTCAACAGACCACAAAGAAGACTTCGAAGTCATGGCATTCGTAAATATAATAGGCCTGATATACATATTGAGGGTTAAGTACCCGAAACGTGCATGTCTGGTCCACGTTGCCAATTTATCTGTTCTTAAATGATGCTATTTAATTTGAAGACGTTTACATACATAAATTCCCCTTCGATGATTTGGTTCCATTTTTGAATGAGCCTCTAGGCCTGCATTATATTCGTACCAATTTATACTCTGATCCTTTACGGAAGTTACACGAAATTTACGAATATACGAAGGACCTCACATTTACCGATACACGTTCCCCAGAATACAGACTACAAGGAGTCATCTTGGACATTTCTACTTTTCGTTTATTTCAAGCAATTAGATCAGATAAATCAGAGGAGAAAACAAACCGTCCTTTCATCAAAGTAAGATTTGCAAACAAAGGTATTGATAAATTGAATCTTGGTCAATTTTGAATCACAAAACTGTCAAAGAAAAAATCCCACCATATTTCAAAAGGAAAGAAACTCCTTGAATTTCCTATAGCTACACATTAACAGTTGCATCTAAAATTTACAATTACAAACGATTCTTGTAGTGTATTGATTTAAGTAATACCTCACTTCATCCACTTCCTTGCGAATGTTCTTCATCGGATTTCAACTACTCTCCTTGTGGACACGTTATTACTGGTTACCTTAGTATCCAACGTGTCAAAATTATCATGGACTCTTGTGAGGAATATGCAAGACGTTGGGCAAAGAAAGAGGATATACAGCTCGACACCAAAAACAACAACAACAACAACAACAAAAGGCTTTATTCTCAAACACAACAAGTGCATTGAAGAGAAAGTTTTCAACAAATAAAATCCATCAGAGGGGTACTTTTATCTAGAATAAACCGATTAAAATCAACTTTGAACACCAGATTCGAGTCAACATTTAAAGACACTGATGTTATCACAGAGCTTACCTACCTCTAAGGACATTATGTCATCACAACAGCGGACAAAGCCTTAAATAATTACACATTTACTTGCAAAAAGTACTATTTTGACAGTGTAGTTAAAGAGTTGGGTTTAAATTCGACACCTGGAAATACCACTTACACCCAAACAAACCTTTCTGCCTCTGAAATAATAGATAACCACAAATCAGCTCTTGCTTCCTTTGGCTTCGACACTAACAATTTAAATTTAGATTTACCATACTTATACTGCATACCTAAAATGCAAAAGAATCCGTACAAACAATGTTTCATCGCTGGTTCCTCAAAATGTTCTACCAAATCTGTATCGATCTTACTCTCCAAAGTTTTATCTGAAATCAAATCTGGGCTTCAAAAATATTGTTCGACAGTATATTCTCGCAGTTGTATCAACCAGATGTGGATTTTTAAAGAATTCGAAGGAACTTTTAGAACATCTAAAATCCACTCATTTAAGTAGAGTCCATTCGATCAAAGCCCTCCATTTTTCGACACTTTGCACTACAATTCCACATTCTAAATTGAAAGAAAGACTCGCAAAAATTATAAGTAATGCGTTTACAAGTAAGAGCAGTTATCGCAAAATACAAATTTATTGTCGATAACTATGACAAAACCTACTTTGTAAAAGAAAAGTCCAATTCTTAAAATAAGTACCATGAAACAGGGATATGGTCATTATCCATATTTGTCACTGATATTATTCAGATGTTCAACTTTCTGATCGACAACATTTTTGTGGTGTTTGGAGGAAAGGTCTTCCAGCAAATCGTCGGAATTCCAATGGGGACCAATTTTGCCCAACTCCTTGCCGACATTTTCCTTTACTCGCACAAAGCTGAATTCCTTAGCTTCTGACTTCAACTTCACTTACAGATACATAGACAATGTGAAGTTTATCAATATTAATACTCCAAAATTCGCGGATTACCTGAGCAGTATCTATCCTTCGGAGCTTGAATTTAAAGTAACTACATAGACAAATAATTCAGCATCCTATTTGGACATAATGTTGTCCTACGTCACTGATGGTCACATGAACACCTCACTCTATGACAAACGTGACGACATCAATTTCAGCATTCCTGAAACTTTCCTTTTCTGAGTAGCAACATCCCTTTATCGCATGCTTATGGCGTGTTCATATCTCAGTTGATACGCTATGCCAGAGCAAGTACCAAATATACGGATTTTGTTCTGATAGCTAGGCGTCTTTCAGATAAGCTTCTCAGTCAGGGATATGTTGTGACCGACTAACATCGTCACTGAGGAAGTTCTACGGTCGATATGGGGAACTCGTCATACACTATGATGTCCCACTCTCCAGAATGGTGGATGATATTCTGTCATAGACCATTTGAACCATGCAACCAAAGATTGTACTCTTTGTCTTCCGAAATGGAAGTTACCGGATGTGACAGTTCTACCGAATTGAAGCGGCGGGTGTTGCATGCAAGCAGGAGATGCTTACTCTTCCTGGGGACCTGGTCTCACTCTCATATCGGGAGTTTGCTTCTTTTCATATGGTGGAGGTTTTTGTTTGTTTGCTTTGGTTCCTGTTTTATCCTGATTTTGTATGCCTTCGGTTTCTGATTTTCTAAATTATCGATTTTGTGCTGTATACAGGGATATTATCCATATTTGTCATCTTGACTGGGCGAAAGCACCTCGCATCGCAGTTCAATTTTACCTTTAGATACATAGATGACGTGTTGTCCATCAATTATTCGAAATTTAAGAACCATCTACATAAAATATATCCTTATGAACTAGGGATCAAGGAAACGACAGAGTGTAGCAGATCCGCTTCGTACTTGGATTTATTTCTATCTTTCGACGCAAACGGCCATTTGAACATCTCACTGTATGACAAGCGTGACGATTTCAGCCACCATATAACTAACTTCCCTTTCATGAGTAGCAACATTCCGTCTTCTCCTGCTTATTGCGTTTTTGTTTGTCAGCTGATACGGTACGCCAGGGCATGTTGCAAATATGAAGATTTCATCATTAGAGCCAGGCGGCTTGCAAGTAAGCTACTTGTTCAGAGTCATATCATACAACGGCTGAAATCATATATTGCGGAAGTTATTCGGTCGCTACGGGGATATTCAGATCCCCCTTTCCAGAATAATCAGTGACATTCTACATTGTGATTGAATGACTGTTGTCATCACCAAATAAGACATACTTACCTGATCTGTACATCAAAATGTGCATCGAGACAATCACCAAATTTGACAGGTTTCCATGGAGCTGTTGCTACGAGTGTTGCATACAATCAGGAGACGCTGACTCTCCCCGGGCATCTGTTCTCACTTGTAATGTTCAGGCTCATATTCATTTGATTTCTGGAAATTTTATTAACTTTACTCCTCCAAATGAAATAGAAAAAATATTGTTTCTATGGTTTTTAAGAGTGCATTATGCATTATTAGGATTTGGAAGGATATAAAATATGTGTTAATTATGATAAAAATAAAGGTTTTCTTAAATAACTGTTAAATGTATCTTCCCTAAATGCTAAACGTCTTCAAATTCGATAGCATCATTTAAAACCAGATAAATTTGCAGCATGGACCAGACATAACCGTTTCGGTTACTTAACCCTCGTCATTGATCCTCAGTCTAAACAATGTAATTAAAGGAGGAAGTATGCGTTATGACCAACTGACTATAAGTTTTTTTTATTTCAATTATCTTTTACTTTTAGTTTAAAATCGATCTTTTCATTTAGGTTAATACTAAATACATACCTAAGTAATTTAATTTTGCATGTAACAATGATTTTCATTGGCTTAAAAGTTGAGGTTATTTGTCATAACCTGAAAAATATTAGGACACGCCCCCTTTTCTTGAACTACTTCCCAAATTAAGCAAAATGGCGGATCCCGTAAACTTGATACGCTAAATTTTACCTCGAAAACGAAGACCAAATACAAGATACATGTCATTTATACTATTTTCATCTTTTTTAAAAATTTTTTAATTTATTTATTTATCTATTTATTCTATATAAATAAATAAATATTTTCATCTGTAGATATACAAACATAATCGATTGTAGCAACAGGTAAACGATTAAATGAAGTACTTACCACGAGATTTGTAGGTAAACATATCGCGTCGGTGCGACGATAGGTCACGCTGATGAAAAACTGCATTTTAATCAAAATCTACCACTATCAAACATGTACCTGATTGTCAGATGCTTTGCCATCCCATGCAGATATATCAAATAACTCGGGCTGAAATGAATGAAAAGAAATGTCAGCGCCGTTCAACTACCAGCCTCAATTCTTGGGATACCTGTAAAGTGCGAAACGAAACAAAAACGAAACGAAACGAAACGAAACAAATCGAAACGAAACGAAACAAATCGAAACGAAACGAAACAAATCGAAACGAAACGAAACAGATCGAAACGAAACGAAACAAAACGAAACGAAACAGATCGAAACGAAACGAAACAGATCGAAACGAAACGAAACAAAACATAAAACTTAAAGAAAATGAGAAAAAGAGGAAAAATCGCCGAAAACGAATATTTCAAGATCTTATTGAAGGGTTAGGGGGTACCACTCTCCTCCTGCCGCCTCCCCCCCTCCCCGTGGGGGAGGGGGTCTTGGGCGGTCAAGACAAATGTTTAAACTTTAAAGTGTAAATTGGTGCAATCGTGAAGTTATTTGGGTTATTTCCTTTTTGAAAACCTTGAAAAAAGAAATAGACCTGTTTAGATGAAAAACTAAGATGAGCGAAGCGAGCCTGAAGTATTTGAAAAATAAATTGAAAATTGCGGCGCGCGAAGCGATCGGGAAAAATTTTTAAGGTATATATAGATGAATTTCGTGGTAATTTTTAAAATTGAGATTATGTAACAGTACATGAACGCATAAGAGCAAGATTATTTATATTAAAAGTAATTTCCTAATTTTGGGGGTTACTGTTACCCTTCCAATCATCTGTCCCTCCTCTCGCCCCTTCTTCCCTCCTCCCGCCCCCTTTCTCTCCCCTCCCTTTGTCCCTGTCCATCCCCTCATTATTGCCTTCAACCGTTAGTTCTTGTGGTTGGAGGGTTTTTTTAAAGAATCAAAGTTGACGATTAAAACATAATATATACGGTATATAGCACAATTTCATTTTAAAGGAGAGGTATTGGAATGAATAACCTCGTCACAGACGGAAAAAATACTATTTAGCAGTGAGGTGTCTAGCGCAGAGGAACTGTTCCTTTATGTGTATTTGAAAATTTTATCAGAAAATGAGAACAATTAAAAACTGGGGGGCACATTTCGTTTGAAAAGGGATAAGTTTTTTTTTCCTGAAATGTGCCCCCACCCCGATTTATGATCTCATTACGGTGTCATAGCGTGGTTTTCTATCCCCTCCCTTTTATTCCTCTTAAATACATGAATGACATTTGACATTTACTTTTTTGAATTGTCAACTTTGACTCTTTCAAGAAACCCTCTCGGCACTAGTTACAAATGTAGAACTCTTCGATTAAGGCAATATTACATGCTGATCTTGTCTTGAAATATTCGTTTTCGGTGATTTTTCCTCTTTTTCTCATTTTCTTTAAGTTTTATGTTTTGTTTCGTTTCGTTTCGATCTGTTTCGTTTCGTTTCGATCTGTTTCGTTTCGTTTTGTTCCGTTTCGATCTGTTTCGTTTCGTTTCGATTTGTTTCGTTTCGTTTCGATTTGTTTCGTTTCGTTTCGATTTGTTTCGTTTCGTTTCGTTTTGGTTTCGTTTCGCACTTTACAGGGACCCCAATTCTTGTACTGTCGGCTGTTTTTATTAGCAACGAGGGAGATAACCCCGACCCAGGAACTTCGCATTGAGCATTTTCACGATTTTCCAAGATCTAATAAGATGCACATAATCATATAACTTAAAATCAAATTATAAGGAATGTTTCTAAAATTCTTTTTGGGTATAGGAAATAACCTCAAAAAGTCGATGCACAGACAAGGTATAATTCGCTACACGAATTATACCGTTTGTGCATCGGCTTTTTGAGGTTATTTCCCATAAACAAAAAGAATTTTAGAAACATTCCTTAAATATGTAAACGGTTGATTTGTTCAAAATCAAAATGTTTAAATTATATTGCTTACAATAGCATAAAGATTTGACCTAAAATACTAGTGCTCCACATCCAAAAGCTGACATCACTTAAGCGGTGGTCATAACCCGCCGTACTTGCACGTACATTGTATGTGCTGTCTGCGTGCAAAAACGTATGCTAACCTTGGGTATCCGTACGGTGTCCGTGCGTTGTCAGTACGTGTCCCGTTCGTCCTCCGTGCGGATTTGGGAACACGCAGACAGGACGTAGCAGTTTTAGTGCATACAGAACTTTCGCTGCGTCCTGTCTGCGTGCTGTCTAAGAATTCAACAAGAAGTACGAAACGCACATTGCAAGTACGTGCAACGCACGTTCGACGCAAGGAAGTGAGGACTCCGTACGTTAGCAGTACGTGTCAATTCGACATCCTTACAAGTAGAAGACGTACGGAGAAAGTACGTTGTAAGCAAGTTGCACGCAAGTCGTAAGTACGTGCAACGCACTTACTTTTTTTTCGCTACATATGATGCATGTAACCATCCATATAACCGTGCGTGCAACGTGCGTGACGCACTCCTTCCGTACTCTTGCTACTTCCTTCCTTGCGTCTTCAGAAAAACGCAGCGCACGTAGCCTCAACAAACACGCACGTCCTGAAAGCACGCACGGCGGGTTGTGACCAGGGCTTTACTGACTAAAAATAAATGGTTTATATAGAAAGTGATATATCAAAAGAAATATCATTTCCTGTAGATTTCATTAGTACTAATTGATATATACCTTTCCGATACCATTATCACTCTAAAAACGAAAGTGAAAGTGATAGTAGAGAAATTTTGACATGTCATTCAGATTGACATTTGTCCGATTTTGACCATTGTTCCAGAAAAGGACTATGTATGGCTTGGGCCCTCTTCTTAAATTCAATTCAGTCTTAAAAGATGCTTCGATAATAACTTAGTTAAAATAAGAATGAATGGTTATGTCAGCCTCTAAGTGGAACCTCATTCAAAGGTCATTTGCCAAGGTGTAAAGGCAAAAACCACCGTTTTAATACCAATTCTCTCTAGCCATTCGAGCAATTTCGGCACGAATGGTCTCCGGTTTTCATGAAATTTCACAAATAAGTAGGGACCAATGAAAAAAGATTTGACATTTACATTGTTTCTAGGTCATCTGGTTACCATGGCAATGGCCAATAAATTGAAAAACTGGCAAAGGAGAAGGTCCACTAACCGTGATTTACGGCCCTGTATTTAGTGACTTTTTAAAAATATATAATTTTGAGTCATTTTGATGTTAATCTATCTATCAACATTAGTATTTGTCAGCGGTAAAAAGTTTGCGAACCTGTGCGTTCCATGACGTCATTAATGACGTCAGAAACTGGTGACGGTACGGTAATATCCGTATTTTTCGTTAATTTTCATACATTCTTTGCAGTTTTTCGCTAACAACACAGGCGGGTGCGTACCTAATTTTTGTTTTAGATAAACAATCTTGACATATTCTCAATATCAACGAATTTTCATCTACGTACCTACTTGTGCTCTATATGAAAACCTTTAAAATGTTACGATATTTTACTTTTAACCATCTGGTTGCAGTAGGGGTCACAGAAGTCGTTTTACCGATCGCTGCGTGTCCTTCTGCAGTTTCGGTGTACAAATTCCTATGATTTGTTTCATGGTGGATTTTGACAAGTTTTGTATTGATGAAATCGGGAAAGAAAATTCAAGTTTAACGATTAAACGATATATTGGGTAAGATATATCAAAGGTTTGGTATCTTTAATTATCTTTGATTATAAGGAATTTTCTCCATTTTTTTTTAACTTTCGTACTTTGCAGCGAAATGTTAATAATATCAAACAAAATGTCTTTATTTGGAAACTTTAAGCGAGTTAATTTTAGTTTCAACCCTGCTTTGTTCAAAGATGTATCCATTATACAGAATACTTCACACATTATCGAGAACGAGCGAGTTGAATGACGTTCATTTATTGAACTGGAACGTCAAAATTTTAAACGCCTCCCTTTACTGAATGAATCCTCCCCATAGGGAATTACGTTTATATAATAAATTACAATAAACATATAAAGTCAAAAAATTGTTGGCCTCTCGTTTACGTTTTTCTTTCCCTCTGACTTTATTAGCGAACATGGAACTAGAAATGAATATTTGCGTAAAAAGCTCAATATTCTATTGGGGGGGGGGGGGGGGGGGGGGGGGCAAAACTGTTACCTATAAAGCATGACAGGTCAGTCTATATAGCAGCAAGTATTAGTCAAGAACAGGTATGTTGCTTGTTGTATGTTTGATCCTAAATCTAGTTTATAAAACATAATTTATTTTCCAAAACATGAAATGGGATTTGGCAAAAGTTATACCAACATTATAAACGCCCTCTCCCTCAGTACATGTACGTGAACTTGAACTTTAAAGTGACCTTGACCTTCATTGAATGCCGAGTTTCATCATGCTATACAATTCCTGCAAAATTTAAAACATGTCTGATGTGTATCAAGTTTATTTGTTCTAGCGCTAGCGAAATACATGTACAATGTATATGAAAGTGTGACCTACAGAAAGACGGACACCGTGCAAAGTGATCTCTTTATGTCGCTCTTGCGTTTCAGGCGACATGAAAAGAAAGGGTCGATGAATAATATGCTTGACCATAACACAATAATGTTACATTCTTGATTTTTTTTCCAGCACATTATTTGTAAAGTTCTTTATTTTGATGTGTGTAAGGAAAACAAATGAAAATAAACGAATCATGTGATTAATCTTCCTTGTGCCAAGTCGAAAGCTGGGTGGAAAGAGGGTTTTCTCGCTCGACTCGGAGTTACTATAGTTGTATTTCATAACTTTTCATTTTTTATTTATTTATTTATTATTATTTTTTTTGTTGGTTTTTTGTTTGTTTATTTTGAGGGGTTTTTTTTTTTTGTTTCGTAGAGTACATGTATGTATCCATGTAGACATGAAATTCAGAATTAAATGCTGAGAACTGAGGACAATTAAAGGTCATAATAGATAAAGAATATATACTTTCCGATCGCAGAGTAACTTACTTCGGTAACCGACAACAAACAAAAAGACGAAATTCAAACTAAATAATGCTTGTCACTGACAAATATTATGATTGTTCATACCGACACTTTAATTTAAAAAAAAACATCCCATGTTATAGATAAAACAATAAAGGATTATATAAAAATTCTACAGATTTGTGAAGACGGAGATACGCAAAAACGTCCACATTTTTTCGCAAAAAAAAAGAAGGGAGAAGAGATAAAGAGACCCCGTTATTTCCCAAAAAATATGGGGTCTACTTAAAGGATGTAATAAATGATAAAAGTGAAACATGTACCTATGATATAGCCCAAAAACACTCAAAAATGATCGTGTTGAATTTTTTTTTAATTTTCTCAGGCGTAGAAATTCGCGCTAACAATGTGCGCACGGTCGATTTGGACAGATGTATGGTTGCAAATAAGCGTACGTGAATTTAAAAAAAGAATACAGCATTTTATGTTCATATCGGCATATCGGATATTTCCTTTATCTTAGATACGTTTCGTTCTCTTGATCCCCTTTAAATTCCGCTCAAATAAGATTCATGTACCAATTTGCTTCACTTTCTCAAAATCTTCTCTGACCGATCCCCTATCCCCCCCCCTCAACAATGAGAGAGGGAAACTTTCTTCCATATTGTCCCTTACTTCGATCTTATAAGTCATCCTCATAAAAAAATTCGTCCCTTGTATTTGAGGCTGTCGTTGGCGACTAGGCGTCGACATCGAAAACACCCTAGCTACATTCATGTACGGCATCATATTTTTGATTTGAACAACTTAACAAAAAAGATATATATAGAATCATTCTTATGTGATGAATCTCTATCCCTCTCTCTCAACTTCCTGTGAAGCCCTCTCGGCAAAAAAAAAAAAAAAATAATAATAATAAAATAAAAAAATAAAAATGACGATCACAGTCGCTTATAGCACCCTTCCCTTTTTTTTCAAAATTTGGTTACGCTAATGCATAATGAACCTTACCATCTCCTTTGTCCTAAATTGCATTTGTTTTGAATTTTTCAGATAATTATTGCGTTTTTAAATATTGTAAGAGCAGTCTATACAAAAACATTGATGATATAAGTTCCCGTCCGGACTCTTAATCCTTCTGCATTGTGTTGCAATTCATCCCAATAAAATGTTGTATGTGCATCCGGCATTTGAGTTTCTGGATCCGCTCCTGAATTTGGACATGTAACCTGATCTCATTTAAGTCAGAGAAAAGTCTAACTTGCTTATTCTGAAACGTAAATAATGACCCCCCCCCCCTTTCAGAAGCTGGAAGCTGGCGAAGAGTCATGACCTACCGTGAGAAAAGGCGTCGCCTTCTTTCTATTGTAAAGGCATTAAAAATGTCAAAATCGAGAATTTTCTTTTTCTATGTTACACAGTATCTTCCTTCAGAGTATCCATCTATACTTTAAAGGTTATTGAGATCCCTGCCCCTTCCCCTGCAAAATAGTGCATGTATCAAATATGTATATATATGTAACCGTCTTCCATAAAAATCTAGAATACTTTCACGCGACGTCATTACAGTTTCATTGCGATTATGAAGCTTCTGATATCTCTCGGATATCTTTTCCCGATTTATTTAACACTGAAATCCAAATATATTCTTTAAAAACATTATATGTATCAACTTTATCCTCTGAATTAATTTGACTTCAACAAAAATAGAACAGTTTTACTTTTAGTGTAGAGTTTTAGGTTAAAAACTATCATTTTACGTACGTCATGACGTCATGGTGAAAGAAAGCGCATTTTGACGTTTCACAATGCCAACTTTGCCGGGTCATGAAACGCATACCTTATGTCAGATTTTCATAATGCTTACATTTTTAGAAACTAGAAATGTTGTATTATGTATACGTAAATGTTCATTAAAAACGGCAAGAGGGCCGATTTTGATGGTTAGTGGCCCTTCTCCTTTGAGCTTATTTAAAGCTCTTTAATTCGCTCTACATAAGACATTTATGAAAGATTTGTTATGCATCCCAAAGATTAGGACCTTAGATTTTTAATGAGCTCACTGATAGTGTCTGATGTTGCAAAAAAGGCTGGTTACCATGACAATAAAATTAGCTAATTTTATCATATTGATTTCAAAATGCTGTTTGTATTTTCCAATGTTGCATCTCTCTGGATTGGTAGATGATAAGGAAATGGAATTTATTTTATAAAATAAGCAAATTTAAGATCAACCCACTTGTTGCTATGTACATATGTTACCTTGGCGAATTTTGCAATTTCACAGTTGTTTTTAAAATGTTTGCATCATGATACACAAATGATAATTGTTGGAATAAATCTTAAGCAAAAAGCTATATGATAAAGCAGAGTATATACTTAAAATTATTTTCAGATAACTCAATCTTGGATGCCCGTATTCAAGGACTCTAAGAAGTGTTATGTCCTTTTTTACACAATTATTGCCATATCAACGGAATATTTCCTGTATATTTATTAAGGAACTCTAAATATTGCTTTTATTTTTTGGCAATTTGAGTTTTTTTAGCAATAGCAACGAACACAAACTTTGTTGCAGTGTGAATGGTGATGTATTATATGCAAAAAAATCTGAAAAATTTAAGTTATCTATCACTGAATTAAAAAAAAAATGCTAAAAATACTTTATTTTGATAGGGTAGCTAAGTTGTCGCTATGAAACATATAGATAAGACCTTAAACCTAACATTATTATTTTTTAACTTGGAAACGAAATGATAGGGTACTAAAATTTCATCAGTATATATTTTAAATTATGCTACATAAACGATGAATGCAACTTCAAAAGCGCCCCAAATACATTTTTGAATGTTTAAAGTCCGTTTTCATGGCAACCGGATGATATTTTTAGACAATGTTTAACAATGTTTTTACTTTTCGGTCAGACACAACCTTAGGTATAAATGTTATCACAATCTGAGAAATGCCGTGTCATGCGTTCTGCTGTTGGTGCTGCAACCGCACCACTTAATCTCCCTTCTATAAAATAAATGATGTAAGCTATAGGTATTCTATTCTTTTCTATCATAAATCGTAGATATACGTGTGACTTATTCTGTTAAACGCTAAACGAATCCGTCTTCATGATCAGACACAGCGCCATGATAAAGGCACTTTGTTCAAAACGCAATGTCACAAAATGGCTTTTAAGAATTCCTTTCACATTTGAGAAATGATTAAAGCTGTTAAACCTATCCAAATTGATAAATCAGGCATTGCAATTTGTTTTTTCGATGATAAAAGAAGGGAGGAGATAATAAACAGTTTTCCCTGAAAACAAATTCATTTAATTGCTTCAAATGACGTCATCAAACAGAAAATCAAAATTTGGGAAAAATATCCCAAACATCAACTCTTTTGAAAATGAAGTCCGTGGTTTGATATTTTTCGCCCTCAAATGTGTCGCAAAGCACAAAAGTACCCTACTACATCTAGTATCTGACCTTTTTTAGCACGCACAGTTTTCAGAAAGAATACCTCGATCTTGACTGGTCATTTTTATATGCATTTGCAATGGTTTAGGACGTTAGTTTTAAGCTTTTCTGGTATCTCATTTGATTATTTCAATGCAATGTTAACGATAAATCTTCAACAGATGAATAAGAATGGCTGAAGACAAAATTAGTGTTCCATTGCAAAATATTGATATCCTTTATTGTAAAACATACTCCAATATAAGGAAATTTCCACTAAGACATTTAATTTTCAGATTTATTGGCATATTTTGACTTCATTTGAATAGAGAAGCCAGTATCCATCTATATTTTTACTGAAAATTTGCTGAAAGTGGTCAAACAACAAAATTTCAGAAGGATACCAAAACTGCGGCCATGCAACAGGAGCAAGAAACAACGTGCTTTATTTAGCACTATCATAGTGATATGTTACGAAAAAAGGATCGAAACGTGTTTTATGCCCTGTAATTCGAGTGCCAGAAAAAGAAAATTATAATCAAATGTCTAACTAAATATTCATGATCAATTGAAAAAATTCATTATATAATATGATGTGCGTTTCTTTTTTTTTTGTCGGGTATATTTTGCAATTCAGTTCACTATTAGTTACTGACCGTCTACAGAGATTTGTCGGGTCGATCAAGCGAAGCCAAGCGTTCTATGGGCTTGATCAACCCGACAAATCTCTCTGGACGGTCAGTAACAAACCTTATAACTGTTTTATTTTGTCGAGGAGCAAAATCTCCGTTTTTGTTGCAGAAAAATGTCGTTTCACGACTTCTTTTACTTGCAAATTCATTTATACGGCAATGGCGGAATTGCTGACGGTCTATAGAAATTTAGACCGCGTGCACGTGACGCAATTTACGTTCCCTGATTGGTTCGAAGTAGTCCGTGTCAAAATAAAATAACATATTTATTGTTATGAATTGATTTGTAAGGAAGGACATTGAATTAAAATAATTGATGAATAATGCTCTAGGGTATCAGCTGTTGCAACAGAATGCTTTTTTTCATGTCTGGTAATGTAGTATTTTACCACCAATTCAGCAAATATATAGTGTATACTAGTAGTTAAAACAAGAATAAAACTTACCAAGCTTTACAATGAAGATACTAGTACAGTGGTGATCGCGGGAGATTACACACTTTTACCGAAGTTTCCGAGGCTTAACCTAAGTTTCCGAATTTCGGAAAAATCCTACCTAAGTTTCCGAATCCTAACTTTACGAAAATTACCGCTTTGACCGAAGTTTCCGAATTATTAAAATTCGGTAGGAAATTTAGGGTAAACCGTGAAAGTTAGGTATTTTAGTTAGGTTTTTTAGGAAAAAGTGTAATATTTCGGGTTTTTCGGGGTAATGGTAGTTTTAAGATTGATTTCAACAAAACGAAATTTCCATTATGTTAACAAAAGGAATGCAACATGTGTTCGGGAATTCTGGGGTGTAATTGAAAGGGGGGGGGGTATATCCCTTGAAAATTTCCAAACATAGTCATATACTTTTTTATTGGCAATTTGCAATACTAGGGCTCACGCTGTTATAACTCTTCCCCTCCCCTGATTGTCTAGAGTCGCACATACATCATGTTGTATACAAGTCAAATTTGGTATTGAATAAATCACAGGGGGCCGTAGCCAGATTATTTTTATTTCCATGAAATCATTCTGCAATCAAACCCCCCCCCCCCTTTCCCTCGATTCACTTAATCAGCTATGTACAACAATTTCCCACAGATTCTATATGAAAGATATATGGAATCTGCGGAAAATCGCTGTACGTTACGTAGCTGATTAAATGGAAAGAGGGACACGTCAGTCATTGAAATATTAAAAAAAAACCTTGCTTCGGCCCCCTGTGTACAATAAATAATAAAAAAAAAAAACCAGAAAAGATCCCATATTAGAAAAGTATTAAAAGAAAAGATCGTTGAACTAAAGAAAAGATCTTATCTAAGAAAAGATCGTTGAATATAAACAATTCGAATTTCCTCTGATCGACGAAGTGGAAACACTTTGGCATTTTCAAAAATTCTTAGAGATTTCTTAATTTCAAATTGAGAAAACTAATGTAATTTCAAAAGACAATAAGTAATATATTATATTCCTACATAAAAAGCCGATTTTACACTGTTTACCGACTATAAACCGAGCTAATGATCGAACTTGTTTACAAATTTCAGGCAAGTTCGGTGTTTTTTTTTTTTTTTTTAAATAATTCCTCATCGTGTGTTTGTGTGGTTTTTTTGTTGTTGTTTTTTTTTTTGATTTTCTAGAATTTCAGCTTTCCTTAGCCGGGGAGGTATATAATACGTCCCTGCCGTGGCTTTTAAAAATAACAGCATTTTGTACAATGGAGAGGCGTGGAGGGTTTTGTTGTTGTTTTTTTATTTTGGAGACCCTCGATCAGGGCAAGGACTGTTTATAAGTCCTTGATCAGGGCCCGATTTTTTCTGTTCTTTAGCGGATGGTTGACCAAAGATAATTCAGCAGACCCTTCGGGGTAAATTCTTTTTGTAGAGGTGCAAACTTTCTGGACATCTTTCTTGGGGAGGGATGCAGTCTTCCTGCCCCTCCCCTCATAAAAATCATATGGGGTTCCTTTGTCCTTCTCAATATTTTATAATTTGTTCGACATATCTGTTAAAATTTTTGTCTAACTACCATTATCCATTACATGTACAACTCTATATCTAACAAATTCCTTTCCAAGGTGTTCTCAATCTTATGACAGCCCTTTGCACTAATTAATTGTGAAAGGCAGAATGAAAAATGTGGCCGGTCCGGGAATCAAACCCGAGACCTTATGCTATGGAGGCAGACGCTCTTAGGAACTGAGTTAACCGGGCACGATAACCGTACCGTCACACACTATTTATAATTTTTTTACAAGTCCCGAGATACAAATATGTTGCCGGACTCTGTCCGAAAACCTGTGATTGTCTGCAATCTTGAGGTAAAAACTCTTATGCAAGATCTGTCATAAAGGAATGAATTATACCCAACTATTCATTCAAAGTATTCATACTGTTTCTTCTAAACAGTTTCATAAAAAAGTATATTATGACCTTGACCTCTTACTTTTATTTAAGAGCATAATACACCCTTGGGTCCTAAGAGTAATTATGTCAAATGTTTATGAAAACCATGTAGAGGGGAAATAGTTTTGTCACAAAGTTTTGCCAAGAAAGTCTATTGTTACCTTGACCTCTGATCTAGATTCAGGTCATTAAAAAACCCTTGAGTGCTACATATACGTAGCAATTCTGCAAACAACACAATAAAATTGATAACCAGGAGGACCGGAAACTGATTTGTTCAAGGAGAGGGCAAGTTGCTCGTTGCAGATTGACCCTCAATATGTGACTTTGATTTTGAAGATGACCTCGACATAGATACTGAATAACAGACATTGAATAAAGTTTTCCGCATATATGCACGGTGTATTTGCTTTGCAGTGAGTAAAGTAGAAATCAAAAGGAAGTGTAACATAATGAACTGATGAGCATGATCATGTATAAACAGATATTCAAATAAGTGATCTAATGATTCTAATCACATCATAAATATAAATTTACATGTGTAAACATGATCTATAGACCTTTGGCTGATCCAACTTCTGTAAGTGCTTGGTATTTTTTTTGCATTTTGTGCTGACATGTTTGTGTATATATATTTTTGCAAAGATTTTTAACCCTTTCAATTTCATTGTAATTGTAATTATTATAGCTTATTCAGCTCAAGTATAATGTGGATCAATATTCAACACCTTCTAGGTCAAGAAGGTATAGCTCAAAAAATTAATATTAGATACCAAAACCCAGTTGCTTTACAATTTATTTCCTTTCTTGCAAGTGATGAAGTACATGTAGAATACTATCAATCTGACAATAAGAAATTAACAACTGTAACTGTCAAAAGACAGCAAATGTGAATGGCAGTAGATGGTAAATTACTGTCTACATTTGAGTACAAGATTAACACTGTTCAAGAACAGGTATGTCACCTGTCACATGTTTGACCCTAAAACATTGCCTTGACCTTGAAAATGACCTTGAGCTAGACTATAGCCTCTAAACATACTTCATTATGATGCATATCAATTAGCTATAGATACTGTAGCCATATATATATATGATCATGTATCTTCAATGAACATCCCCCTCCCTTTTCACTTAAGTTCACAACTATGTGACACATGATCTAAAAACCTGTGACATATATCATAGGGCTGGTACAATACTCTGATTCATCAATGCATCACAATATTTTTTTTCTCGATCCAAGTATCGATATATCCAAACACGCCAAAGTTAAAATTTTACAAAATTTTTTTATTGAATTTTCTGGATTTTTGTCTACCACGCCAAAAACAAAAATAACTTTCAGAGAAAATGAAAGTACATGTAAACATTTTGTTTCCTGGTTTATGAAGTACATGTTATAGGAATCAGAAAAATTTCTGGTCAGAAAGCTAGTATTGAATACATATAACCTGTTGAATGAAAAAAAGCTACTTATATGTGGTTAATATAAATAGGATCAAATAGGATTTTGAGAAGGTTTTATCAATTTATAAAGTATTGCGATACATATTATATCCGATATCGGGTATCATGATACGTATCATATCGGCTGGGTGCAGTATTGCCCCTGCCCTAATATATCAATGCCGATTTCTTGAATTATATAATGTTTCAAAACATTTTGATGAAAAATAAATGAAATTTTAAAATTTTTAACTAAAAATGCTTCGTAATGATCTTTGACCTTGAAAGTGACCTTATCCTGCTGAGTCTCATCATGCTTTACTATCTCTGCAAGTTTAAAAAAAAATGTTTGATAATGATGTATATCAAGTAAGTTACAGACAAATATGTGACAGACTGACAAACGGACAGACAGTCAGAGACATATGAACAAACAGCCTAACAAAGTGATTTTTATATGGCGACAGTAAATTTCTCAATCTGAGTACATCAGAAACCACATGTTTTCGCCATTCCACATACATGTATTACATGCAATATAAATCTGTTAATTTTTCTTCATCTTGTCTTGATTCTGGTGTCCAAAATACACAAATTAATAAGGAAGGAAGCTATGCCGCACCAATCCATGATCACTCACTTCTGTTTGACCATGTTGTATGTGTTGACTCTCATTATCCTGAAATAAAACAAGTACACAAAAAATGTGATGATAACAAACATCTAAATCACATCATCTAACAATAAATCATAATGGTAAATTCCTATTATTACCAAATAGATATCATTGTATAGTTCTCACTTAGTCGTAAATTATATGGTTATATGGTAGAGGAATGCAATAATGCAATTATATTTTATAAACAAATAAAACACTGCTAAAGACAGTATGGCCGGATTGCAAAGTAAGTTTTTGTCACTAACTGGGTCAAGGTCAGGTTAAATGTTATGGCATAAATTGAAATGATTTGTCAGAGGCAACCAATAAGTATAATGTTTCTACTATGTATATAACTCCTGAGATTTTGGTTCAATGAGACACTTAAGCAAAATCATTAACTAGGTCAAAGCCCTAGGTCAAGGTCACTAGGTCAAATGTTACGAGATAAATTGAAAGGTCTTGTCAAAGGCAACCTACATGTATAACATAAAGTTTCTACTGCATAAAGTTAATTAGATTTTGCTTTAACTAGAAACTTCAACCAAAATCTTTAACTATGTCAAAGTCCAAGGTCAAGGTAAAGTTTCTTAGATTTTGCTTTAACCAGAAACTTTAACCGAAATGTTGACAACGGATGACAGACAGACGGATAGACAGACAGGCAGACATCGTCAATCTATAGACTGGAATTGCTTTGCAATCAAGCCAAATACTTTTTAGATGGGGGCATTTTCAATGTCTAGCTTGTCTTCGGGCCAGTGGTTGAATTTTTTTGTAAAGACTGGTGGACAGTGATTTAAATCATAATCTCTTAATTTTGTTATTCAGGCACAAACTGTTCTAATATGCTGCTATTTACTGATAGTCCTAACCCGAGTAAGGATCGATTTATCAGTCAATTATATATTATACTGCCGTCAACTTACTCGAGTAAGGACTATCGGTCAACGGTAACATAATAACCGTTATATTACACTGCCGTTGACTGATAGTCCCTACCCGAGTAAGGATTATCACTCAGTCGACAGCAGCATAATAAAACGGTCCAAGCCCGAATCACAAAACGAAATTAAACATCATCAGATCATTTTACATGTCCTACGTGTACTAACCTACCGTTGAATTTCCAGAATACCGGGCCGTACATAGAAACGTACGTCAATCCGTACGTCAATCGTTGATTGTTGGATTGAATGCAGTAGCTCTGACAGTAGTTTGCAATTCCTTCATTATGTTTGGACCATGTTTGTTGTTGTTTTTGATACGTACTATATACGTCCCTGGTACCATTCATCAGTACATGTACATGCATGCAACAATTCTACCATGCACATCTTGCAGATTCTTGGATACCTTGCTGTCAGTTCTGACATTTACCAGTCTGTTCTTCAATATGTAACACGGCTATGATCATTCTTCATCAAATTCCTGACTGTTTCGTGCATTTCATCAAGGGAGAAATATAAAACATCAAGTTTTACTGCTACAAAAATTCGATCGTAGTAATGTTTTGAAACCGAAAGTAGACCTAGAACATTCCGAATCCGACAAAATGCAGAGCTATTCATATAAAAAAAAAGGGAGAAAATAAAATAAAAAGAGAGAGAGAGAGAGATAAAGCTGTTTTATTATCATCATTATGCAATATGTAATTTCTCGGTAGTGAGTGAAAAAATGTACATGTATGTCTGTGTTTGATTGGGGAGAGGGGGGGGGGGTGACCCATACCACGTCTACAGGCAAAGGAGAGGGATCACTTGTCTAATTTTATATTAAAATTTTCCTAGAATATATCTTATTTTCTAAAATTTGAGGAAATTAACCTCGACTTATCGTAAAAAAATTACAGATCCGTGGTTTGCAATAATAGAAAACGAAAATGAATTTTATCGTCACTTTATGGTGCAAATGATGCTCGTTAGACAATCAAATTGAATCAGTTGTACATTTGATGCCTTCAAATGAAAAACAATTTCGAAATAATATTTTTATTAAAAGAAATAAACAATAATAATAAATATTAATGCAGCCTCGTTTTGGATTTCGGGTAAATACAATTATTTAGGTTATTCCGGTGAAATTCGGAAAGTAAGGAATTTTAGGTAACATCGGTAAATTTAGGGCGGAATTTTGCCCGAAGTTTCCGAATTACCAGTTTTTCCTAACGAAGTTTCCGAGGTGTGCCCGAAGTTTCCGAAAAACAGTGTGTAAACTACTACGATCACCACTGTAATTAAAAAAAAACCTTTGCAATTTAACGTTCTACTTCTTTTGATGCACGTAGAAAAGATATAACGGCTAATGTTCAAGAAGTGTTAAACATGTTAAAGGAATATGATTAAAGGATATCATAGCAAAAATAGATATATTTCGCGAAAATAATGACATATAATTTATTCCTCCTCCAAAATGGATTCATTTACGCTGCCGGATGATTCTGAATCTGTTTCTGGAATGTTTGCTACATCTAGAATTGTTTGAATATTTACTTCAGGCCCTTTGGTCTGAGAGTACCAAATATACGGATTTTATTCTGAGAGCTAGGCGTCTTTCAGATAAGCTTCTCAGTCAGGGATATGTTTGTGACCGAGTAACATCGTCACTGAGGAAGTTCTACGGTCGATATGGGGAACTCGTCATACACTATGATGTCCCACTTTCAAGAATGGTGGATGATAGACCATTTGAACCATCCAACCAAAGATTGTACTCTATATCTTCCAAAATGGAAGTAACCGGATGTGACAGTTCTACCGAATTGAAGCGACGGGTGTTGCATGCAAGCAGGAGATGCTTACTCTTCCTGGGGACCTGGTCTCACTCTCATATCGGGAGTTCGCTTCTTTTCATATGGTGGAGGTTTTCGTTTGTTTGCTTTGGTTCCTGTTTTATCCTGATTTTGTATGCCTTCGGTTTCCGATTTTCTGGGCTATCGATTTTGTGCTGTGAACAGGGATATGGTCATTATCCATATTTGTCATTTTTACCACTGTCCATGTGTCACTGCTGGTGGACAAATTGTCCCCGAGGGCACTTGTCGGGCAGTCTTTTGCTTAAATGGATAGAACTCAAGAGACCTACAAAGTGGCTGGGGCGTCGCCCACTATAAAAAGGCCCCAACCTGTTGCGTCTACGGACACATACGCAACAGGTAACTTAGGTGTCCCTAGAATTAGTCTACACGACATTAGACATGAAACATTTGTAGAAAATAACAACCAAGAGTTTTGGTATAAACATGCAGATGGGTATATTAAAATCAAGCCCTGTAAGATTGAAGTGGTCGATATACTAAAAGAGCACCAATTTTCACCAAGCGATTGCTCAATTTCTAAGTGCGACATGAAGAACTGCAAAACTTGTAACATCCTAATAACAGACATTTCTTTCTCAAGTAATCTCACAAAACAAACATTTAACACGCATAGTTTTGAAAACCTTAACTGCATGACATCTAATGTTGTGTACGGAATAGAGTGCTCACTTTGTGGATTGATTTATGTGGGTGAAACCAAAGGTAAGCTCCGAAAAAGAATGTCAGGACACCGGTCAAAAATAAATAATAAAGGAAGTCAACTCCTTTATCGACATTTTGACCAGGCGGATCATTCTGTTTTATCCATGAGAGTCAGAATCCTGGAGAAAATATATCACCCCAGAAACAATCCCAATTTGAGCACATCTTTCCGTCGCAACAGAGAAGAGTTCTGGATAAAAAATCTTAACACTGTAGCGCCCTATGGGTGCAACGATAACATCAGCACTATAGGAAACTTAACAAGTCCCGGTTGTCAATCGCTAAATGTGACTAGCTTATTCAACAGACCACAAAGAAGACCTCGAAGTCATGACATTCGAAAATATAATAGGCCCGAGATACATAGTCTCTCCTTCGATGACTTGGTTCCATTTTTGAATTAGCCTCTAGGCCTGCATTATATTCGTACCAGATTATACTCTGTTCCTTTACGGAAGTTACACGAAATCTACGATTATACGAAGGACCTCGCATATACCGATACACGTTCCCCAGAATACAGACTACAAGGAGTCATCTTGGACATTTCTACTTTTCGTTTATTTCAAGCAGTTAGATCAGATAAATCAGAGGAGAAAATAAACCACCCTTTCATTAAAGTAAAATTTGCAAACAAAGGTATTGATAACTTGAATCTTGGTCAAATTTTGAATCACAAAACTGTCACAGAAAAAATCCCACCATATTTCAAAAGAAAAGAAACTCCTTGTATTTCCTATAGCTATACACCAACAGTTGCATCTAAAATTTACAATTACAAACGATTCCTGCAGTGTATTGATTTAAGTAATCCCTCACTACATCCACTTCCCTGCGAATGTTCTTCATCGGATTTCAAGTACTCTCCTTGTGGACACGTCATTACTGGTGACCTTAGTATAGTCAAGAACGACAAGTTGAGAGCATTGTTAATAAAGGGTCCCAAATACAGAGAAAGTATTTCCTTTACATGAAACCAAAATGTCAAAATTATAATGGACTCTTGTGGGGAATATGCAAGACGTTGGGCAAAGAAAGAGGATGTACAGCTCGACACCCTTTCCGAATGGATAAAATCAATCAGAGAGTTACTTTTATCTAGAATTAACCGATTAAAATCAACTGTGAACACCAGATTCGAGTCTATATTTAAAGACCCTGATGTTATCAAAGAGCTAACCTACCTCCAAGAACATTATGTCATCACACCAGCGGACAAAGCCTCAAATAATTACACATTTACTTGCAAAAAGTACTATTTCGACAGTCTAGTTAAAGAGTTGGGTTTAAATTCGACACCTGGAAATCCAACTTACACCCCAACAAACCTTTCTGCCTCTGAAATAATAGATTACCACAAATCAGTTCTTGCTTCCTTTGGCTTCGACACTACCAATTTAGATTTAGATTTACCATACTTATACTGCATACCTAAAATGCATAAGAATCCGTACAAACAACGTTTCATCACTGGTTCCTCAAAATGTCCTACAAAATCTGTATCGATCTTATTCACCAAAGTTTTATCTGAAATCAAATCTGGGCATCAAAAACATTGTTCGACAGTATATTCTCGCAGTGGTATCAACCAGATGTAGATTTTAAAGAATTCGAAAGAACTTTTAGAACATCTGAAATCCACTCATTTTAGTAGAGTCCATTCGATCAAAGCCTTTGATTTTTCGACACTTTACACTACAATTCCACATTCTAAATTGAAAGAAAGACTCGCAAAAATTATAAGTAATGTGTTTACAAGTAAGAACGGTAATCGCAAATACAAATTTATTGTTGTAAACTATGACAAAACCTACTTTGTAAAAGAAAAGCCCGATTCTAAAAATAAGTACACTGAAACAGACGTTATTCAGATGTTAAACTTTCTGATCGACAACATTTTTGTGGTGTTTGGAGGAAAGGTCTTCCAGCAAATTGTCGGAATTCCAATGGGGACCAATTGTGCCCCACTCCTTGCCGACATTTTCCTTTACTCGTACGAAGCTGAATTCATTCAATCTTTGGTCTCTGAAGGGAAAAGATACTTAGCTTCTGACTTCAACTTCACTTACAGATACATAGACGATGTGTTGTCCATCAATAATCCAAAATTCGCGGATTACCTGAGCATTATCTATCCTTCGGAGCTTGAAGTCAAAGAAACTACAGAGACAAATAATTCAGCATCCTATTTGGACATAATGTTGTCCTACGACACTGATGGTCACATGAACACCTCACTCTATGACAAACGTGACGACTTCAATTTCAGCATTACAAACTTTCCTTTTCTGAGTAGCAACATCCCTTCATCGCCTGCTTATGGCGTGTTCATATCTCAGTTGATACGCTATGCCAGAGCAAGTACCAAATATACGGATTTTGTTCTGAGAGCTAGGCGTCTTTCATATAAGCTTCTCAGTCAGGGATATGTTTGTGACCGACTAACATCGTCACTGAGGAAGTTCTACGGTCGATATGGGGAACTCGTCATACACTATGATGTCCCACTTTCCAGAATGGTGGATGATATTCTGTCATAGACCATTTGAACCATCCAACCAAAGATTGTACTCTATATTTTCCAAAATGGAAGTAACCGGATGTGACAGTTTTACCGAATTGAAGCGGTGGGTGTTGCATGCAAGGAGGAGATACTTACTCTTCCTGGGCACCTGGTCTCACTCTCATATCGGGAGTTCGCTTCTTTTCATATGGTGGAGGTTTTTGTTTGTTTGCTTTGGTTCCTGTTTTATCCTGATTTTGTATGCCTTCGGTTTCTGATTTTCTGGGTTATCGATTTTGTGCTGTAAACAGGGATATGGTCATTATCCATATTTGTCACTGTTGATTCCTGTCAAGGTACCACAATACACTTGATACATGAGCACATTATCCAACAACTCTAGTATCGACTTTACATGTACAGTACCATTCCTTTACAGGTTCATTTAAAATTTTGCCGATTTGAAGGCCATATCTGTCGTAATAAATTTGACATTATTTTAAGGTTTCGCCGATAAGTTTTTAAAAAATCTACAATACATCACCAAAAACAGAATTTCACAAGTCTCCATTCTGAGAACCTCGCCGGAAATCACCTCTACGTTGTGACTCCTTCCAGTTTGATTTTTATATGCTTATCCAAAAATAGAACCCATGAAATTCTTTCAGAATCTAATGATACCTTAAAACTTGCTTTCATTTTAATTATCATAAAAACTATATCGATATCAGGATCTGACTCTTTATATAAAGAAAATTGACCGGACCAAATTTGCTTAGAGGCTATAGGGTTTATAGGAGTAAAACCATTTATTTTTTATGATTCTTATCTATAGGATACTATTGAAAGGTTGTAGCTTGGTTACCCCTCTTGCAAATATGGAAAACTATTTTTATCGAGTTAAATTTAAAGTGGCCGCAAAATGCCTTTCACCAAGAATTGAAATTTGATTCCTTCTTCGAATATTAAGTGTTGCACACCCTTACGCATAATTAATATAAGCACTTATTTACTGTTGCAGTGTGCACTCTCTGTAAAGTAAATACACAAATTTAAACCTACAAATACGTGTAAAACCAGAGGGCGCTAGTGAAATACTAGTCATTTTGGGCGGCTTATGAAAAGCACTTTGACTGGAAGCATCACTGATGAGATGATATGAGATGAATGATGTTCATTCCGGGGTTCTCAACCTTTCCGATTGGAATTCTCACGATTTTGCCTTGCCTTCTCGACTTTGAGACTGAATAACTGTTAGGTAATTCTTTGATGTTTATTCGAAACACGTGTCTGGTGCATAATGAATTGGTTTGAAATTTTCTTCAAGAAGGTACAGAATTGTAATCCTTTCGAATTATTAATATAAACATTTATTTCCTGTTGCAGTGTGGAGCAGTTAAACTCGTTCCCCGTGACATTGGATGTTTCTAAGTGTATTAATTACTTCTTTCCAGCTTTGTCACATGACAGAAGCTTTGTTTTGACACTTTATCAATTTGACCAGGAGTCCCCGAGGGCACATGAAGCCAAGTTCGATCAATTTCGGTTGATCGTTTCTTCAACGCAATCTAAATTTCTGTTATCAAAATTTCTTGAAATTTCTAAAAAGTGGGTCCTGTAGCATCATATCCCACCCATCATGCTACGTCTTTCGGTACCCTTTTTCGACATAGTAACTTTCATACTTTTTGGCATATTACATTGTTTAGATTTAGGATTTAGGATCACTGATGAGGGTTAAGTACCCGAAACGTGCATGTCTGGTCCACGTTGCCAATTTATTTGTTCTTAAATGATGCTATTCAATTTGAAGACGTTTACATTTATACCACTTGGTGAGTGTCACTGCTGGTGGACCAGGAGTCCCCGAGGGCACATGAAGCCAAGTTCGATCAATTTCGGTTGATCGTTTCTTCAACGCAATCTAAATTTCTGTTATCAAAATTTCTTGAAATTTCTAAAAAGTGGGTCCTGTAGCATCATATCCCACCCATCCTGCTACGTCTTTCGGTACCCTTTTTCGACATAGTAACTTTCATACTTTTTGGCATATTACATTGTTTAAATTTAGGATTTAGGATCACTGATGAGGGTTAAGTACCCGAAACGTGCATGTCTGGTCCACGTTGCCAATTTATTTGTTCTTGAATGATGCTATTCAATTTGAAGACGTTTACAATCATACACTTTATTTGGCTGTTTCGGAAACTCGTCATTTCATCCATAAATGTTATCGAAATTAAAGGAGGTTAACAACTTAGCACCATCCCTCAAATGGTGTTTTAAACATAGACGTGATAACATACATGAACTCGCTGCAGTTGGAAGAGCACGGATTGTATTACGCACTCCCTCTTTTTATATCCATTTTCATATTCATCTGTGTTTCTTGAGCCCCTGCGTTTTGCTGTCTTGTTTGTGTGTGGTCATCTGACAGTGAGGAGGCTGTTTAATACCACAATTGTACCATCTTCGAGACCTCTGTAAAATCGAAAAAAGTGGGAGGGTTGTGCGTACATAATCCAGGATAACCACACCTTCTTCTATTTTCGTGGCAGATGGCCGTCCTAAATCGGCACCGGTTGCCCATTGGTCTCGTTGGTTAATGTGTTGTCCTTTGTGTTTGATGTTTCGGTGTTGTGCGTTGGTGTTCATTGTCCCTTTGCGTCTCTCTCTGTTCTAGTCTGCTTTGTGTTTTTGCATTGGGTGTCAGGGTTTTGCTGTGGAAGCTGTAACCTGGTGTTGTTGAAGACCCCCTCCTTTGTTTTTTGTCAATACATCTATTTGAAATCCGAGTTACACATCTTATTTGTAGTTGTGAATACATTTAATTTGCTGTTTTGGTTGTCACAAGTTAACACATGATTGTACGATAACTTGTTTCATCGGGTAAATCCATAATTGCCGCCAAATAGTCTCCTACAACTGATAAAAATGTAATAATTACTTAATATATCATGTGTGTCACATCTATTCAATTGTTTTGAGAGCCACAAAATCAATATCCTGTGTTATTATGTTAAGTTCATTTAAGGCTGAGAAATCCAGATGGTAGCCTAGTATCAGCTATAAATCCAGAACATTTATTTTAATTTTAATTTTTTCTAAGAAAAAGTAAGGACAATGCATCGTATTAGTAATAATTTGAGAGAGCTTCAAAATAATATTTGTATGGACAAAACCGAATCCTCTCAATGTACTTTTCAACTCTTCCAGCTACAAATTAAACTTGACTTACAGCTTTAGCATCTTCCCTTGATAGTAAATTAGAAACCTATTAATGGTTTTGAGGTCACTTTCTTGTGGGCTTTTTCCGCTTGGTCAGTGCAGGGTGATCATGCTGGAGATCCTTACCTTATCTATTAATGCAAAACATCAATTCGCCTAATAAAGGTTTACAACATACTTGTTATTCTTTAGGAGTATATAGAATCTAAATGTGGAATTTTTTATACGAATCTAAAAAAAAGGAAGCGATTGCCAACAACACTCGGTTGCGGCAACCCCCCCCCCCTCCGAAAAAAGAAAATCCGCCTCTATATATGCCTTTCACTCCTTCCTTAAATAATGGCTGTTCTTAAAATTGATAAATTTACAGATTAAAAAGGTTAGTTGTCAGGATTTAAGGGGTCCAGACCAGTGTCCGAAAGAACCCTATCGGAAACCTCTGGATCAATTATGACGTCACAATAGAAACAGCAACATTGGCGCGTTTTTCGCAAGAACGCCAGGATTAGGTAATGAAGAAATAAGGGGGAGGGGGTAACAAAATAACTATGACTTAGAAACTGACGGTCAAATTTTCAAAAGGAATTTATCGGTGTTTCACTTTACATATGAAGAAGATAAGATCAAGTTTTTACGGAAAATAAATGATAGGGTTTCAGACAAACGGACTTTATTATCAAAAATTAGCAACTCAAAGACATTTTGAAAATATACATAAATTTAGCTCCTTTCGACAATTTCTTAGTCTTAGTGATCATGTATAATTCTATACAAATCCGATTGCCCACATTATATCTAAATGAAAAATACATAACTTGTTAAAATTCTGCCTCTACAGAAGATTTGTAACTGTTTTTTTATTACCTAAAGTGTGTTAATTTTAACGTCAGATTTACGGCCCACTTTGGGGCTTTCAATGGGTATATATATGTACGTTCGTAGCTACAAAACCAACGGTAAAATTGACATATATGGATAATGACCATATCCCTGTTTACAGCACAAAATCAATAACCCAGAAAATCAGAAACCGAAGGCATACAAAATCAGGATAAAACAGGAACCAAAGAAAATAAACATAAACCTCCACCACATGAAAAGAAGCGAACTCCCGATTTGGGAGTGAGACCAGGTGCCCAGGAAGAGTAAGCAACTCCTGCTTGCATGTAACACCCGCCACTTCAATTCGGTAGAGCTGTCACATCCGGTTACTTCCATTTTGGAAGACATAGAGTACAATCTTTGGTTGGATGGTTCAAATGGTCTATGACAGAATATCATCCACCATTCTGGAAAGTGGGACATCATAGTGTATGACGAGTTCCCCATATCGACCGTAGAACTTCCTCAGTGACGATGTTAGTCGGTCACAAACATATCCCTGACTGAGAAGCTTATCTGAAAGACGCCTAGCTCTCAGAACAAAATCCGTATATTTGGTACTTGCTCTGGCATAGCGTATCAACTGAGATATGAACACGCCATAAGCAGGCGATGACGGGATGTTGCTACTCAGAAAAGGAAAGTTTGTAATGCTGAAATTGAAGTCGTCACGTTTGTCATAGAGTGAGGTGTTCATGTGACCATCAGTGTCGTAGGACAACATTATGTCCAAATAGGATGCTGAATTATTTGTCTCTGTAGTTTGATGAAATTGATGAAACTTTGCATGTAGAAAAGATATGTTTCAATTATTAACATTTTTAATTTTTAGGAAAAGTGCTACTCAGAAGTGATATCTTAGCAGAAAGGAATATGGAAGTTGTAGTTCAGACATAGATCAAACAATTTATATGATTATTTCAGTAAATATTGAAAATTCAAAAATCCGATTATTATAGCCTTTCCTTAAGTTCCGGGATCCTTTAATCTGGCTGTCCTGGACCTTCTTAAATTTTACCAATTGAAGGCTTTCGATGTGATCGCCTTAGATGTGTATACGTCTACGTGCTACGTCTTTCGGTAAAATTTTGGACAAAATAATTTTCACACCCTTTGACAAAATTACATTGTTTAGATTGAGGATCCTGACGAGGGTTAAGTACCCAAAACGTGTATGTCTGGTCCATGCTGAAAATTTCTCTGTTCTTAAGGATGCTGTTAAATTTGAAGACGTTTAACATGTAGCCAAGTTCGATCAACTTCTGTTGATCGTCTTTTTAACGCATTGGAAAATTTATGTTATCAAAACTTCTTCAAATTTCTAAAACGCGGCTCATGTAGCATCATATCCCACCCATCCTGCTACGTCTTTCGGTAAAATTTTAGACATGATAATTTTCACACTCTTGGCAAGATTACATTGTTTAGATTTAGGATCACTGACGAGGGTTAAGTACCCGAAAAGTGCATTTCTGGTCCATGCTTTAAATCTATCTGGTCTCAAATGATGCCATTGAATTTGAGGACGTTTACATTAGATTGAGGTTGAGTACCCGAAACGCATGTCTGGTCCATGCTGAAAATTGATCTAATCTTAATTGATGCTATTGAATTTGAAGACGTTTAACATAAACCAGATTAAAGATGAATAGGTTAAGACCTCCTGATCCCTAGGTATTTGCCACTAATGCATGAAATTTGCCGTTTCAATATGAATAAGATGGGGCTCAAATTATAAATTATGATATTATATTGTAGTACAGTACACGTAAATGGAAACGTCTGGAGTAATGCAGACAAAAAACCATCTATTTTCTGTCTGGGTGTGTTTAACTTCAAGGCACAAAACCCAGTCAAATGAAAAACTGATAACTTCTGCTAATAATTGCTATCTCAAAATTTACTGGATTCCATGATATATACTGAAAAGAAGCGATATTTGGTGCAGTATTAGTTAGGTCGAAACAAAGTTTATTGATATCAATTCTAAGAAGATGCAAAACATATTGATAGAAATAACGATCAAGACAAAGGACTTATTTCTTGAAATTTCTAAAACGTGGGTCCTGTAGCATCATATCCCACCCATTCTGCTACGTCTTTTGGTACATTTTAAGACATAATTATTTTCATACTTTTTGGTCATATTACATTGTTTAGACTGACGAGGGTTTAGTACCCGAAACGTGCATGCCTGGTCCATGCGGTAAATTTATCAGGTTTTAAATGATGCTATTGAATTTAAAGATATTTAACATTATACAGAAATCTGCTCAGAATTTTAACTTACAATGTCAATTACTAAGTATTTTAAAAGAGATACAATAGAATAAAATAAATAGATGAAGAATATAATTCATAAGTATGATTGTGAAGTGTTTATTATGGTATGATTACCATATTATACCTTTATAAAAGATCATAATGAAATCACATTATTTCTTATAACACTATGCAAAGCAGTTATTAGACCCTTTGCTATTACCCTGGGTATCACTAAAATCCTTTCCTGCAATTTATGTATTTACAATGTATGAACTGACTTAAATCAAACAGTTTTGATGAAATGCTATTGTTAAATAGGTTTTGATTATTGTATAGAATGTGATCTGAAGGGGACTTTGTATATGCGAACACTGGCGTGTTGAATCTAGACTTTGCTATTGCCAATGTTATACAAAAAAGTACTATCATGAAGATGAGAGATGAGGTTTCTCTTTAAATAGATAAGATTTAATGACGATAAGGAAGGTAAACTTCGGATATTTCCTGGTAAATTGCTACAATCACGAAATGTGTGAGGGAAGAAGAAATGTCTTTAGAGATTTGTGTGACCAACTAGGGAACACGGACAAATCGTAGTGTTCACGCACTTGAAGTACAAAAATCCAATTTATGTTTCATTAGTATTCGGTGACACTCACGAGTCGGAACACAACAATATACTAAATCATTTTGTAAGAATCGTTCAATGTAATTGGATTGTTCAAGAGCAAGTTAAACTTTAATTCCGTATCATCTATTTCGTTAAAATGAGCTTATATTTAATCAATTGATACCAAAACCCTTCGTAATTTACAATTTGATTCCGAAGCACAGAAAAGAAACGACGAATACAGTATTTTTAACTTTTGGAGCCGCACACTCTCTGTAAAGTAAATGTACAAAATTAATTTCATCTAAATTCAAAACATTAAAGAGGGCTCTACTGAAATGAATTTTGGTGGCTCCGCTGGAAACATCGCTGATGAGAATATTATATTCGAAACACGTGTCTGGTGCAGGAACATTGCTTTGGAATTTTCTTCATGAAGGTATAGAGTCGGAACACTTCCCAATGGCGTAGCTCTGCCTGAAAAAGTGGAGGGGCACAACATCCCAAAATTTCAAAAAAAAAAAAATTAATGAATAAATAAAAAACAATAATAAAAAAATTTAAAAAGGAGGGGGGGGGGGGAAGAGGTAGTGATTAAAAGAAAGTGGGGGTTTCATGTTCTGTATGCACCCATTTTAACATCTCTGGTACAATTCTAAATTTTTAGTACATGAATAAATATTTTTTTTAGCAGAATATTAAATTTTACTTATCAGAAAACACTTTCTATACCCTCTATCATTAACAAGTACATGTAATAATATTCTTAGACTATATAGTTTGAGTTAAATGTCTTCATGTACATTGCTAAGGTAATATGTATAAAGGATGGATCAGAATAGCAAAATTATTCAGTCCATAGAGAACTCGCGAGCGGTTGCGAGTCAAAGAAAAATTTTGAAAAGTGACCGAAAAATTGTAGATTTATGGTACAAAATGTTGCTATTTCAAACAATGTTAATGCATCATAAAATTTTGTGATTGAAAAGTGGGGGGGGGGGGGGGGACAAAAACATGGTTGTAACCCCCTTCTATGGTTGTAACCCCCTTCTCCTACGCCCTTGCTTCCGTCTTATTTTTACACCATATGGCGATATGGTTATACTACGTCAAAAAGTGCCTTCTTTCAATGACCTATTACGCATTTCCATGTATCATATTTTTATTATATTTTGGATATTCTCAGGAGACATGAAAAAAAAAACCGATTATCATTGTGAATGTAAGACAATCACAAAACCCGACAATAAAAAAAACCAAAACAAAACAAAACAAAAACCACACAGTCAATTGGCTTCCAAATTCTTTAAAACGTATAAAACAGAACTTTTTCATGAAAAAAGAAAAATAGGAAAACGGAAGGAGACAATAATAATACAGCTTACACATTGATTTATGTGGGCGAAACCAAAGGCCAGCTCCAAAAAAGAATGTCAGGACACCGGTCAAAAATAAATAATAAAGGAAGTCAACTCCTTTATCGACATTTTGACCAGGCGGATCATTCTGTTTTATCTATGAGAGTCAGAATCCTGGAGAAAATATATCACCCCACAAACCATCCCAATTTGAGCATACCTCTCCGTCGCAACAAAGAAGAGTTCTGGATTAAAAAATCTTAACACTGCAGCGCCCTATGGGTGCAACGATAACATCAGCACTATAGGAAACTTAACAAGTCCCGGTTGTCAATCGGTAAATGTGACAAGCTTATTCAACAGATCACAAGGAAGACCTCGAAGTCATGGCATTCGAAAATATAATAGGCCTGAGATACATAGTTTCTCCTTCGATGACTTGGTTCCATTTTTGAATGAGCCTCTAGGCCTCTAGGCCTCTAGGCCTGCATTATATTCGTACCAAATCATACTCTGTTCCTTTACGGAAGTTACACGAAATCTACGATTATACGAAGGACCTCAGTGGCGGATTTAGAGGGGGGCCCAGGGGGCCCGGGCTCCCCCTTTTTCACCCAAAGTTATTGATTCAGAGTATTCTTTTTATGCTTATTCTCTTTACTTTTGGGGAAATTTTCGGCTCGCTTCGCTCGCCGCACTAAAATTGTACATGTAGTTGTCTAATTTTTCGTCTTCACTTTGTCTTCAACTTTCTTGGTCATCGTGTTTGAACGGATTCATATGTCATAAACATATACAAAATTCAAAATCAAATTAACACTTGAATAATTACCAAATGCTTCATTTTCATGGGCCGATCTAACCAGGTTAGACAGATGGATAGTGGGGTTGTAATGTCCTAATCTTCCAAACCTTCCCCAATTGGTCAAACAAAAATGGAGCATGGAAAATGAGAGAGAGATTGTATTATTATAACAAAAAGTAACCATCTATTCCAAAAATTTTACGGCTCGCTCCGCTAGCCAATATAGAATAAAGTTGTAGTTGTATATACATGTATGGATGACTAAGTTTGAAAACAAATGAAAACTTCATATCTACATATCTAAAAAAAAAAAAATCCGGCTCGCTACTCCCGCCAGTCTACCTATAAACTAAAGTAAATGAATCAACTCCCCTCCCCCTCTCCACGTCTTAATTAGATCATCAGTCTTGAGGTTCACGCTCTTCGACTCGACCTTTTATTTTATTTTTGGCTTGTCAGTTTTTACGTGAACAATTTTCTTCGAGCTGAAACCTTGGGCCCCGCCTTTTCTGAAATCCTAGATCCGCCACTGGACCTCGCATATACCGATACACGTTCCCCAGAATACAGACTACAAGGAGTCATCTTGGACATTTCTACTTTTCGTTTATTTCAAGCAGTTAGATCAGATAAATCAGAGGAGAAAACAAACCGCCCTTTCATTAAAGTAAGATTTGCAAACAAAGGTATTGATAACTTGAATCTTGGTCAAATTTTGAATCACAATACTGTCACAGAAAAAATCCCACCATATTTCAAAAGAAAAGAAACTCCTTGTATTTCCTATAGCTACACACCAACAGTTGCATCTAAAATTTACAATTACAAACGATTCCTGCAGTGTATTGATTTAAGTAATCCTTCACTACATCCACTTCCCTGCGAATGTTCTTCATCGGATTTCAACTACTCTCCTTGTGGACACGTTATTACTGGTTACCTTAGTATAGTCAAGAACGACAAGTTGAGAGAATTGTTAAAAAAGGGTCCCAAATACAGAGAAAGTATGTCTTTTACATGGAACCAAAATGTCAAAATTATCATGGACTCTTGTGAGGAATATGCAAGACGTTGGGCAAAGAAAGAGGATGTACAGCTCGACACCCTTTCCGAATGGATAAAATCAATCAGATGGTTACTTTTATCTAGAATTAATCGATTAAAATCAACTGTGAACACCAGATTCGTGTCTATATTTAAAGACCCTGATGTTATCAAAGAGCTTACCTACCTCCAAGAACATTATGTCATCACACCAGCGGACAAAGCCTCAAATAATTACACATTTACTTGCAAAAAGTACTATTTCGACAGTCTAGTTAAAGAGTTGGGTTTAAATTCGACACCTGGAAATCCAACTTACACCCCAACAAACCTTTCTGCCTCTGAAATAATAGATAACCACAAATCAGCTCTTGCTTCCTTTGGCTTCGACACTACCAATTTAGATTTAGATTTACCATACTTATACTGCATACCTAAAATGCATGAGAATCCGTACAAACAACGTTTCATCGCTGGTTCCTCAAAAAGTTCTACCAAATCTGTATCGATCTTACTCACCAAAGTTTTATCTGAAATCAAATCTGGGCTACAAAAATATTGTTCGACAGTATATTCTCGTAGTGGTATCAACCAGATGTGGATTTTAAAGAATTCGAAGGAACTTTTAGAACATCTGCAATCCACTCATTTCAGTAGAGTCCATTCGATCAAAGCCTTTGATTTTTCGACACTTTACACTACAATTCCACATTCTAAATTGAAAGAAAGACTCGCAAAAATTATAAGTAATGCGTTTACAAGTAAGAACGGTAATCGCAAATACAAATTTATTGTTGTTAACTATGACAAAACCTACTTTGTAAAAGAAAAGTCAGATTCTGAAAATAAGTACACTGAAACAGACATTATTCAGATGTTAAACTTTCTGATCGACAACATTTTTGTGGTGTTTGGAGGAAAGGTCTTCCAGCAAATTGTCGGAATTCCAATGGGGACCAATTGTGCCCCACTCCTTGCCGACATTTTCCTTTACTCGTACGAAGCTGAATTCATTCAATCTTTGGTCTCTGAAGGGAAAAGATACTTAGCTTCTGACTTCAACTTCACTTACAGATACATAGACGATGTGTTGTCCATCAATAATCCAAAATTCGCGGATTACCTGAGCAGTATCTATCCTTCGGAGCTTGAAGTCAAAGAAACTACAGAAACAAATAATTCAGCATCCTATTTGGACATAATGTTGTCCTACGACACTGATGGTCACATGAACACCTCACTCTATGACAAACGTGACGACTTCAATTTCAGCATTACGAACTTTCCTTTTCTGAGTAGCAACATCCCTTCATCGCCTGCTTATGGCGTGTTAATAACAGAAAATTTCAAATGCGTTGAAGAGACATACGATCAACCGAAAGTGATCGAACTTGGCTACATGTGCCTCCGGGGACTCTTGGTCCACCAGCAGTGACACTCACCAAGAAGTTCAAATGTTAAACGTCTTTTAATTCAATAACATCATTTAAGACCAGAAAAAATTACAGCATGGACCAAACATGCACGTTTCGGGTACTTAACCCTCGTCAGTGATCATCTGTCTAAATAATTTAATATGGCCAAAAAGTGTAAAGTTATTATGTCTAAAAATGTACCGAAAGATGTAGCAAAATGGGTGGGGTATGATGCTACAGGACCAACAATTTAGGAATTCCAAGAAATTTTGTAACAGAAAATTTCAAATGCGTTGAAGAGACAGACGATCAACCGAAGTTGATCGAACTTGTCTACATGTGCCCTCGGGGACTCTTGGTCCACCAGCAGTGACACTCACCAAGTGTTCAAATGTTAAACGTCTTTAAATTCAATAGCATCATTTAAGACCAGATTAATTTACAGCATGGATAAGAATTTGTCAGCTTTATGACTGTAATTTTTGAAATATGATTGCAAATTGATCTGTTCTTAAATGATGCTATTGAATTTGAGGACATCTAACATTCGGGTTATGTGTTTCACTTTCATTCACTGATGACTACAATATCTAGGATTAATTCTTGTAGGCATTTCTAGTAATTTGTAGGAACAACTAATGACTTCATTTCTTCTCTCGGTATAGATTCACAAATACGATGTGCATAAAATGTATAACAGTTACTAGGTACTGTTTTGAAAATTGATGTATCATTAAGAAAAGCATCAGATGAACAGAAAAGCAGAATTTAATTGAAGCATTACATGCCCCTCCTTCCATTAAATTCCAACACTTTCATTCGATTTGCATTTTTCACATTTCAATGATATTTACAATATACAAAAATATCGATCTTACGTTTATCAAACATATAACGATTTTGTTTCTGGATGAAACATTACCCCTTGTTTCATTAAGGTATCCGTTGTACAAATAAATATCAAGTGTGTTATATAGTTAGACTCCTGGCATATTTTCACCTAAATATACCTTATACAACGTAAAAATGGTTTCTTTCATCAAAAGTCAACATGCCAACCTTCACTCAATCCACGGAAACTATCGAGACACGGCCGAAGATTACCGAGATAATTTTAACACTATTTAAATGGACGAGACGTCCACGAGATCTCCATTTGTACACTGGATACGTTAAGATATAATGTGCAGTGAGAGTGTCCCGATTTAAACTTTCATCTTTACTAAGAATTTTCTCTGTAATTATATTTTCAAAAAAATTAACTGGTTACTCGGTCGGAGAAATTGGCGGGTAAAGCCCGAAAATACAGAAGAGAATGAGATACGAATAAGAGAAAATTCTTATTCGTCGCGCATCCCTTTCGCATTGGTTGGCATTTTCGTCAATCCATGTCATGCTCGTGTCACATTCTTCTTCTTCTTTTTTTTTTGGGACCGACGCGAATGTTTCAGACGGTTTCAATATCAATGTCTTATTTTTCACACGGCTCCAGTTCCTGCATTCTTCGACATGTCAGAAAGGTTCAAATGGCTTATATGTGACTTGGATGCTGCGAGACTGAGTCATGGAGGGGAATTCACAGCCACTGAGATACGAATTTGGTACGAATGAAAAGCGCTTATCCGAATCTGCCTTGATCTTGGCAATGTTACAAGAGGGGAACAACACGGTATCGTTAGAACGAAATAATATTTCTAGCGAAGCAAGCTGAAATTTGTTTCAGTGAATGGCTAGTGAGCCGAAAATATTTGGATTTTGAACACATATGTGGGCCAGAATATTTTTTTCTGCAACAAAAAGGGTCAGATTATTCATTAGCAATATTTTGTAGGCCAGCATATTTATTTTCAAAAACTGCCAGCCCCATCTCCAGATTAAATGGTCGTCATATATATTCACTAAAATTTTCCCCATGAGATTTTCGTCGACGTGATGGTTGATAATACGGAAGTGTCCCAACTTTATACCTTTTTGAGGACAATTTCAAACTATTTTCATGCAACAGACACGTGATTTGGTCAATAAATCCTCTCCAGCAATGCCTCCAGCCAAAGTGTTTTTCTCAAGCCCCCAACCCCAATTCATTTTACTAGTGCCCTCTGGTTTTATTTTTAGAAATAAAATTTTGGCATTTACTTAACAGAAGGTGGGTGGTGTTGGGTCAATTCTGTAGCATATCAAAATAAAATCAAAGTTCAAAATAGCATTGGGTGGATGGTGCTAAGATGTTAACCTCCTTTAATTTCGATGATATTATTCGATGAAATGGCAAGTTCCCGATATAGCAAAAGAAATATAAATGATATCAAATTGATAAAGGGCCAAAACAATGCCCTTTGGTTGTGTGATAATCAAGCACTGCAGCTATTTCATTATTCTGAATATGACACATTTCAATCTTGTACTAGTATGTATCCATGGGTAATACTAGAATTTATAGGATACTTTTCAGAGGAAGTAAGAATATAGATGACTTATAAGACCCTAAAGGGAATTTGGAGCCGCACACTTTCTGTAAAGTAAATTAATGCATAAATTGAAATATGAAAAAAAATGATACAAGAGGGCGCTATGAAAATGAAATCTGACGGATCCTGAAAATCACTGATAAGAATTTCATATCCGAAACACATGTCTGATGCATGATGTATTAGTTTGAATTTTCTTCAAGAAGGTATTGCATTGAACACTTCCGTATTATTCAGATGATCATCATGACTTTTTGTATCGTTTTTGTCTTTTATTACAACAAAAATATTTCAATATGATAATTTATCTTTAATGAACAATTAATTTTGAAAAACAATTGCATCTTCTTTCTTGGATTCAGCAATGCTATTCACAAAAAGTCCTTAGTCTAAGTCTTAAGATCAATCTTAAGACTGTCATAAGATTTATCTTATGTAAGATTAACAAAACCATCCCTAAACTTGGTCGTAATCTTAGGACTGTACTTAGGATAAAATTTAAGATTGGTCGTAAAAAGAAGGGAGGAGATTTCCAACAAGACCCCGTTGCAGCATCAACAGTAAAACACCAAAACACCCGATGCAAAAACACAAAAGACGAGTACAGCACGAGACGGAAAAGAGACACACGACATGTAAACATCAAACACAAAAGACTACACATAAACCGACGAGACCAATGGGTAACCGGTGCCGACTTTGGACGGCCACCTGTCACGCAAGTAGCAAATGGTGTGGTTATCCTGGATTACTTGCGCACAACCCTCTCACTTCTCCAATTACCAAGGGTCTCGAAGAACGTACAATTGTGGTGTTAAACAACCTCCTCACTGTAAGATGACATCACACAATAAAACCGAAAAACGCAGAGGCCCCAGAGACACAGATGAATATGTAAATGGATTTAAAAAGAGGGCATGCGTAATACAGTCCGTGCTCTTCCGGCTGTAGCGAGCTCATGTATGTAATTACCCGAGGAGTCCGACTGACATTCAGAGAGGACAGGTGGTCGGGGCCCTGTCTTCTCTAAAGAGGTTTGGACAGGACCCGTCATGGAGTCCCGTCGTCACAGTCAGTCAGAGTGCAAGTCTCAATGATGCGCTTGTACAAGACTGTAGAGTGGTCAAGTACCAAGCCTAGTGTCCGTCTTGTGACATCAGGATCATATCCACGGTATAAAAGGCGTTTGATGATTCTGACGCATTTTCGATGGTTATGCTGCCTACCTTTGATCCTTTTTATTTTGGTCACATATCACCATAAAAGACAGGTTGTGTAATACCCATAGTAATGTACTCTGTTGCATGTATAGATCCGAATTTTAAAAAAGGTTGACTGTAATTTTTGTAAAATTTCCAGAAAGTCTTAACTAGTTTATGAAAGCGGAAACCATGACCTAAAAATTTTTTTGGTAATTTGTAAATTTCTACTGTGAAAATCCAAAGTATCAGTACATGCTCTAGCGTACCGGATGAGCTGTGATATGTAAATGCCGTATGACGGTAATCTTGGAACATCACCGTCAAGCCAAGGGAAATTTACAATGTTGAATCCAAAATCATCCCTTTTGTCATATACACTTGTATGAATCTTTCCGTTTACAATTTTGATATTTAGGTCCAAAAAGGGTGTTTCTGTATTTGAAAGGTTTGCCTTGTTAAGGGTTAATTCTTGTGGATAAATTTCATTCTTATATAATTCAAAAGCAGGATTGTCAATGGTTAGAATATCATCCAGATACATTTTTTATACCTAGAAGTATTATTGAAACATTTCAGCTCATCAAATTTTCTTTGCTTTTGAGGATTTTGGATAAATTCTTTTTCATAAGTGTATAAAAATAAATCTGCAACAAGAGGCGCACAGTTAGTACCCATAGGAATTCCTACAACCTGCTTGTATAGATCCTCACCAAATCTAACATAAATATTGTCCAAGAGGAAGGAAAAGGCATTACACAGGTCACTACATGTCCATGATTTGTATGATTTGTAGTCTGTCGAGGAAAAGAAACCCTTCGATTCAGATGTACAAATGTAAGTTTTTCGCTCTCGATCAAAACACCATTTAATGAGATTAGATAATCGATCATTAATTTTGTCATGAGGAAGTGTGGTGTACATATAAGAGAAGTCGTATGAAGAAATCGTATTGGCTTGGAAATTTCCAGATTTCATTTTTTCAATCACATCCCCTGAATTCTTAATAGACCAAAATAAATTTACATCGTTCCTGTTTAGAACCGTTTCACAATATCTAGATATGTGTTCTTTGATAGCAGTAAGTGCTGACGTCAGATTTCTAGACAAAATTGTAGTGGAGCAGTTACTAGAATTAGCAATAAATCGAAATTTGTAAGGAAACTTGTGCAGTTTCGGTATGCAATATAGTGTTGGGAGATCCAATTTAGAAATAGAGATATTGAATGAAGACAGTTCACTGTTATGCTTGCCTAAAATGTTAGATGCACTTTCATTGCTTTTGATATATGTATTAGTAGACGAAAATTCCGAAATCAAAGTTGATATGTAGTAACGTTTTCAAATGATAATGGTGTTGTTGGCTGCTTTATCAAGTGGTGCAAAGACATATTTTTCATGTAATTTACTTAGTTTGGATTTGAAATATCTTTCTGATTTGGAACGTGGATTTTGAAAAAGATGAGGGTTTTTATGGAAGTTATCTATTCGAATATCCGTTATATCTAAAATGAGGTTTTTCCAGTCATTCAGAGCATGCGGTTCGACTACTTCTGGTTTACACCATCTTTTCGTATAATTATCTAAGGCTTCCGTAAGCACTTCACGGCATTTGACAAAATCTATCTTGGATGGGATTTTATACTTAGGTCCTTTTTAAGAAGACCACGGAGCTGTCTGTCTTGGATAATTGAAAAGTCACCTGTAAGATTGCACTAAGGACAGTCGTAAGTCTATTTATTGGTCTTAGCAACGGCTATTTATAGATTTCTTTTGAGGAGTCGAAACTGTGTCATCATCTCAGACTTCTTAATTTCAATCTTGGAAACAGACAGACAGACGGGCACATGCTTTTCGACTATAAAAGCTAAAAAGGGTAGGATTGACCCATCATTGCGAGAAAATTTGAAAATTGGAAAAAAATAGATTTCATAATAAAAATTTCGATTGGAACCTTTTTATCACGACTAACTCCTATCTCTATATCTACTTGTACAAATTAACACTTGTTAATTTCTCCTCCGATGTCGAAATATCGACCAATATTCAATGACATACGACGTTCTTGTGATCGTACTTCGTTAACAATTTTTTATACTTCTCTTCAATCTGCACTTACACTACATGTTTATCTGTTTCTCCTTCATGTTAACATTATATACATTTATATTCTGTTATAAATTTCTTGAAATTTCTAAAACGTGGGTCCTGTAGCATCATATCACACCCATTCTACTACGTCTTTCGGTACATTTTTTGGACTTTGTAATATTTACACTTTTTGGCCATATTACATTGTTTAGACTGAGGATCACTGACGAGGGTTAAATACCCGAAACGTACATGTCTTGTCCATGCTGCAAATTTATCCGCTTTTAAATGATGCTATCGAATTTGAAAACGTTCGATATTTGAACTTCTTGGTGCGCTTGTCACTGCTGGTGGACTAGGAGTCCCCTAGGGCACATGTAGCCAAGTTCGATCAACTTCATTTGATAATCTGTCTCTTCAACGCATTTGAAATTTTCTGTTACAAAATTTCTTGAAATTTCTGTAACGTGGGTCTTGTAGCATCATATCCCACCCATTCTGCTACGTCTTTCTGTATATTTTTGGACTTTATAATTTTTTACACTTTTAGGCCATCTTACATTGTTTAGACTGAGGATCATTGACGAGGGTTAAATATCCGAAACGTGCATGTCTAGTCAATGCTGCAAATTTATCTGGTCTTAAATGATATTATCGAATTTGAAGACGTTTAATAGTATATCGTGCCCACGACTTAGTTAAGGAATGAGTGTCTTCTGTATTACGTTTATGCCGTTTATGCTCTGGTTCGACAGGTGCAAATCTCATGAGAGATGTGCACCTGACAAACCAGATTGTAAAAGCCAAAAACAAACCAAAAAAACCCCCTACTCATTCAGATACATTCAAATGTAAAATATCCGAAAAATCCTCGAATTGTCTTAGAAATTGAAAGAAAGAAGCTTTGTTTTGGCCCTTTATCAATTTGACATCATATATATATTTCTGCTATTTCAGAAACTTGTCATTTCATCCAAAACTATCATCGAAATTAAAGGAGGTAAACATCTTAGCAATTTTGAACATAGATTTTATTTGGATATGCTACTGAATCGACCTACAGGCAGGAAATTTGAAGACGCGCACTCTATGTAAAGTAAAATACACAAATTTAAATTCAAAAAATAATACAAGAAATGAAATAAAGCGGCTCCTGCGAAATCACTTTGGCTGGAAGCATAACTGATGAGAATTTAACATTCGAAACATGTGTATGGTGCATAAGAATTAGTTTGATTTTTTTTCGAAGGTATAGAGTTGTAACAGCTTCGTATTGTTAAGATATGAATGTCGCACGTGTATCAATGTTCCTTACAAAGAAGGACAAGAAATAATTGCAAAGGATAAAAATAAACGGTTTTACCTAAAATTACTGATTTTTTTTTTTTAATTTTTAACGATGAGTTTTAACTTTTCATAAACAATTAGAAGAAGGTAAGGTCGTACAGTATTTATAATTAGAGTTTTCGGCGTTGCTTAAAAGTAATCTACATCGAAGTTCATGTTTTCAAAAGAAATGGACTTTTTAATTGTTTTCATAATGAAAATACCTGATCGAAATATCTGTTAAAACGTTTTAAGACGACTTTTAACTTTTCATTAAAACTTTGATAAAATAAAGCCTTATTTTAATATGAGTTAGTCAGTGCAGCATAAATTCATTTCGAAAGTGTCATCTACATAATTGTTCATATTTACAAATGGACTCTGTAGAGACGGTACATATACATGGGGTTTTTATTCAGAATTCAATGATTTGAGGGATGTTTTTCGGTCGACATGTTGGAAATCTCCTCCTGATCTCAAATTCAGCATCAGAATGTCCCGTCCACTGTTTGAAATTCGTGCGCACACGTTATGTGATGGGGGTTAAGTCACCATGTTAAACCCAACATATGGGGGTTCGGTGGAGTTGAACCGCGGGTTCAGTACGTTTTCATTGTTTTCGCTCTGAGGTTGACTATTTTTACAATTTTCAAACCTGATATTGCAAATATCAGAAAAAGGACATGCTCACGGGTTGAGGGAAAGCCTACTCTATCTTCTGATGCTATATTGTGCTAGGAACAAGCTATAGAAGTCGAGACATTCATGGTTAATAAAGGTATTACCCTGTCTAATCGCATATTTATTAAAATGTCTTTGCTAAAATTGATGTTCCGGTACCTAGGAATCATCTGGCAGGCAACGATATACGTTGAAATAATATTTAACAACTTTGGACAATTTCTGCATCCTTAATTTCGGAATAAAAGAACAATTTATATCGAAAATTTAATGTTGGTCCGGGGGTTCGATGCAAAGTTGGTATTTGGGTTCGACGCATTTTCGTTTATTGAGAAACATGAACTTATTATTTACGGTACAATTTCTCGTTAATGTGGACCTATGCACTAACATTTCTCTAATGTAAATGAAAATTATCACTTTACAAATTTTAAACGTCTTTAAATTCATTAGCATCATTTAAAACCTGATAAATTTACAGCATGGACCAGACATGCACGTTTCGGAGACTAAACCCTCGTCAGTGATCCTCAGTCTAAACAATGTTATATGGCCAAAAAGTATGAAAATTATCATGTCCAAAAATGTACCAAAAGGCGTAGTAGAATGGGTGGGATATGATGCTACAGGACCAGTTAGAAACAATTCATCTTTTTTTCATTGTTTTATCATAGGTACATGTACCCTTTCTCTAAAGGTATATACGGTAAAATGAAATAAAATGGACATGTAGTAAAATCAAATAATTTTGTAGGCATGCGAAAAAAAGTTACCACTTTTGCTATTGAAGTCAAAGCAAATAAGAAATTATCCACCAAAATAGTGGATTTGTTTGTCAAAATCGAAGCAAACTCAAAGCCGAAGACATGGACAGTAAAACAGAAAAACGAACATATAAATCTATAACAAATGTAACCACGCAAAAACGGATTCGAATTTATTCCCCGGGTCACAATTCTCAACATTCAATGCTGACTCTACATAAACGCCCTTCTTCATCATTTCTTACGCTTGAATTAGAGACAATGCAGACTCTTTTGAGTTATTTATCCGGATTAAAAGAAGACATCTTTAAAAAAGAACTCATTGTCTCCTTTCCCATCCCGCTTCTCCCTTCATCCCGTCCTCCTCTGTATCTCCCTTGGCTCCCTTCCCTTAATATCCGGCACCCCTTCCCTCTCCAAACTCTCCCGTCAACCCTGTCCGCACTGTCTTTTGAAGTTAAGCAAGAGAAGCGCTATGACATTGATAAACGGAATTCACTTGACATATCAACAGTTTGCTGTGTCGTATTATTTAAAACGCAGGATGCACATGTGTAAGTAATACTGTCTAGAGAAAATTTAAGAAAGCAATCTCTCACCAACCGCTTGGTAACATTTGTGACACAAAAGCAGGTGTATAGCTATGTTTTCAAACTTCATATTTATATACTTGTATCAAAATGTATATTTCTCATAAAATGTTTTTGTATTAATTACATTATACAATAGGACATCCCTTTACTCAAAACCCATGAGCTTAGTATCCATAAATTTCATTCTTACAACTCTTTCAGCATTTGTGAATCTGTTGAAATGGTAGCAAGATTCAAGACTATTTGCCGGGGGCCTATTGTTGTCCCATTAAGGAGGTATGAGTGTGAACCGCATTTTCAGGGAATAATAGAAATTGAAAATAATTGTATACATACAAAAGAATATCCCTTCCTTCATCGATTGCAATATTTCATGAAAAAAAGAGTGTAGCCGTTTGTCCCCTATACACCGACAAAAAAGGGAGGTAACTCTGCACATTTTTTTCTAAAGCAATGTCCCAACTTTGGACTTTATTTTAAAAATCAACATAACACAGTACGAAGTAAATTTTTATCCATTGACGTAGCAAATGAAGTAAATTTATCATTTTCGGAAAAAATATTTCTGTTGCCATGGTAACCATGCTGGAGAAGGACATTTATTTCATCCCATTTTTGACAGTAAAAATTGTATGAAAAGTTTAAAAACATTAATTTTCGAAGTTGTTGGCATAATAGAATTTTGATAAAATGTTTCTTTTTTCATCTAGTGATACATGCTAAAGATAAAAAAATAATTTATAGATTAATTATAGATAATATATATAATTATAAAAGAGTGTAGCCGTTTTAAAGATATTTAGCTTAGAATTCCTCTGACCAAGCCTCTGGATATGATAAATACGTTGTTTATGATTGAAAATGGAAAGTTGTTATATATCTATACATTTTATCTGACATTTCTTATAATCTGGACTTCAGACTTAAAATTTGAGTCATATTCTGATCAATTTCTTATTCATTTTCCCAACACTTAGCGCTTTTAAGCACCGACAACGTAACGTGACGTAGCGCTCATCGTGACGCTCACTTTAGGTAATGCTCGGCGATATTGTATACTGTTAATCTCAGTGAATGAGAAAAAATGGATGTTCTAGATTCCTATCTGTATGCTTCTTCTGTATATTATTTCTCTCAAAATTGATTTTGCGGCATCTACACGTATCTATTTATACATGTACATGTAGTTTTGACATTCGTACATATTGTACCAGATTTGAAAAAAAATGAAGCAAATTTAGTAGAACAAAGATACGAAGGATCTCTTAATCTCTTGATAAGTTTGCTTTGAAACAATTTATCTAAAGTTAGCTGAGGCACATTTCTAGTTTCACTAGTTTTACTAAGTGCTGGGATTAGAAGGGGGGAGGGGGGGGGGTTGTCGGTATGATAGGAAAGGTAGTAAACGCACACCCTGTCTTCCGCATTGATTTCTTGCACATGCTCTCTTCAATGAATGTCGTTATATCATAGATTAGTAAAATTGAGACAGAATAATTCCCTTTTCAACAGGGCGTACAATGGGAAGTGTGTTTACGGAGTCCTTCGGATCCATCTATTTTACAACGTACATGTAATGATGCTATTCAATTTGAAGACGTTTACATTTATACCACTTGGTGAGTGTCACTGCTGGTGGACCAGGAGTCCCCGAGGGCACATGTAGCCAAGTTCGATCAATTTCGGTTGATCGTTTCTTCAACGCATTCTAAATTTCTGGTATCAAAATTTCTTGAAATTTCTAAAAAGTGGGTTCTGTAGCATCATATCCCACCCATCCTGCTACGTCTTTCGGTATACTTTTTCGACATGGTAACTTTCATACTTTTTGGCATATTACATTGTTTAGATTGAGGATCACTGATGAGGGTTAAATACCCGAAACGTGCATGTCTGGTCCACGTTGCCAGTTTATCTGTTCTTAAATGATGCTATTCAATTTGAAGACGTTTACATGTACATGATGTACGTGATCTTTCGTCCTTTGATGATTTGACAGTCGGTCGTCATGCTCACTTAATTATTACAACTACTAATCAATAGGCCTCGTGATATAAATTCTGACTAAATCATTATAACGCATACGCTTTGTAAATGAAAGAAAAGTACTTTCAAGATATATTAGTTTTACACGTTTTCAATATTTGAGGTAAATTGCGTGGTCAGTAACGCCGCATCGTCAACTTGAACTATAAAATATAATTATTCTTTTGAATTTATTTGTGTCTTTTTTATGCAAGAATAAATTTGAAGTATTTTAAAAACTGTTACTCAATTCAATCGCAATCAAATTATTCCTCTCCGTAAAGTTGTCATGGCGTGAAATAATATAAGACAAACTGAATTTACAGGACTTCTAAAGAACAAGCACAAAGCGCTTTCATGATAATTCGCGGAAAAATATTGCAACGTCATAATACAGTATGACGTCAAATAAACTCCCTTTGATGTCGTAAACTATGTGCCAAGGGTAAAACGATGTCGTGATAGAAGCGTATTTCAGATGTAAGTAATCGATGATATATATTGCTCGTCATTCGAAATGCATTGCTCTTTAATCTAGAAGTATATTCAACCATTAGTTCAATAAGTTTTCAGACTTTGTTTTCTTTACGACATCTATACGGTTTACGTTTGATTTGTTCACGCTCATACCCTCTTAAGAGGAAAACATTTAGTTTAAAGCTCTACTGAGAATTGAATTTTTTTCTGTACTTTAATTTGAATACGCCATTTTTTAAGATCATGGTATGACGCTGTCTATCTGTTCGTCCTTTGTCTGTCTGTCCATCCGCTGTCTGTTAGTCGATCCGTTTGACCGTTACGGTAGCCATACGGCTCTCTGTGATCGATTTTTTGATTAAAATCGCTAGGTTTCGTGCGACTGCCGTACGAAATGTTTTGTTAGCAAACTCGTCACAGACTGAAATCTCAGCTTGCACATTATCATTGCGATTTCTAGACAATATTTGTAAGAAGTAAGGCTGTCGTACGAAGTACAGAAATAAGAAACATGCCAGCAGAGCAGAGGACAACAAGGACTGTTTCCGTATGTCATGTACATTATAAGATTGTACCGCCCTGTATTTTACTGTGTTACTTTTAATTGTGACGCCGACATAAACAAAATCGTTTTTTTCTGTCTTGATACCTCAGTGTGTTCATTTGAAGAGTGGGAGGATTTATGCGCGTATTACATAATTATCCTCCTTTCGGAACCGACATATGTATCCCCATCCATGGGTTATCATTTGTTTCATGTTTTCGCATGTCTGCTTTGATATGTTGTTGATGTTAGCGTTATTTGGATCTCGTGCTTCCCCTTTGTTTGTCGAAAAGAAATTTACCATGTAGGTCGCCTATTAAAATTTTGATTTTGAAAGTCATGGGTCTAAGGGCAAAAATTAGCGTTTTGAGTGCCAATACTTAACGCAGAAAGGAAAGGGGGACATACGTAAAGTAAATAGCCGAATTGCAACACTCGGTTTTAAATATGATGTAAGTTCGGCGAGCGGGGTTTCCAGACTATAATTTCAATTTGTATAAAAGTGCTATCGCAATGAAACTCCATACACTTACTCATCATTAGTCAAGGACTTTCCGTATTGATTTTTGAGGTCAAAGTCATAGGAATTAGATTATCAATGTAAACGTCTTCAAATTGAATAGCATCATTTAAGAACAGAAAAAGTGGCAACGTGGACCAGACATGCACGTTTCGGGTACTTAACCCTCATCAGTGATCCTAAATCTAAACAATGTAATATGCCAAAAAGTATGAAAGTTACTATGTCGAAAAAGTGTATCGAAAGACGTAGCAGGATGGGTGGGACATGATACTACAGGACCCACTTTTTAGAAATTTCAAGAAATTTTGATAACAGAATTTAAGAATGCGTTGAAGAAACGATCAACGGAAATTGATCGAACTTGGCTACATGTGCCCTCGGGGACTCCTGGTCCAACATCAGTGACACTCACCAAGTGGTATAAATGTAAACGTCTTCAAATTGAATAGCATCATTTAAGAACAGAAAAATTGGCAACGTGGAACAGACATGCACGTTTCGGGTACTTAACCCTCATCAGTGATCCTAAATCTAAACAATGTAATATGCCAAAAAAGTATGAAAGTTACTATGTCGAAAAAGTGTATCGAAAGACGTAGCAGGATGGGTGGGACATGATGCTACAGGACCCACTTTTTAGAAATTTCAAGAAATTTTGATAACAGAATTTTAGAATGCATTGAATAAACGATCAACCGAAATTGAATGAACTTTGCTACATGTGCCCTCGGGGACTCCTGGTCCAACAGCAGTGACACTCACCAAGTGGTATAAATGTAAACGTCTTCAAATTGAATAGCATCATTTAAGAACAGAAAAATTGGCAACGTGGACCAGACATGTACGTTTCGGGTACTTAACCCTCATCAGTGATCCTCAATCTAAACAATGTAATATGCCAAAAAAGTATGAAAGTTACTATGTCGAAAAAGTGTATCGAAGGACGTAGCAGGATGGGTGGGACATGATGCTACAGGACCCGCTTTTTAGAAATTTCAAGAAATTTTGATAACAGAATTTTAGAATGCGTTGAAGAAACGATCAACGGAAATTGATCGAACTTGGCTACATGTGCCCTCGGGGACTCCTGGTCCACCAGCCTATCAATAAATGATAATTGACAGGAATGTTCCCCTTGGTCAAAGATGCTCCTATCGATTTTGGGGTGAAAAGGTCAATGGTCAAGGTCCTAGGACTTTGATTATTGAAAAAAAAATTCAAGTCATTGCCGAGGCAAACGTTTCAAACACAGAAACACCATTTTTGGACCTAAATATCAAAATTGTTAATGGAGAGATCCATACAAATGTGTATGACAAAAGAGATGATTTTGGATTTAACATAGTAAATTTCCCCTGTCTTGACGGTGATGTTCCTAGATTACCGTCCTATGGTATCTATATTTCACAGCTCATCCGGTATGCTAGAGCATGTACTGATGTTTTGGATTTTCATTGTAGAAATTTACAAATTATCAAGAAACTTTTAGGACAAGGTTTTCGGTTTCACAAACTAGTAAAGACTTTCTGGTAATTTTACAAAAATCATTGTCAACTTCTTCTGAAATTCGGACCAATACAGGCAACAGAGTATATTACTTTGGTTATTTCACAACCTGCATTTTATGGTGACATTATTAACAAGATATGAAGGATAAAAGATAGACAACATCACTATCGAAAATGCGTCAGAATCATCAAACGCCTTTTATACCGTGGGTATGATCCTAATGTCACCAGACGGACACTAGGCTTGGTACTTGACCAATCTACAGTCTTGTACAAGCGCATTCTCAAAACTTGCACTCTGACTGACTGTGACGACGGGACTCCATGACGGGCCCTGTCCAAGCCTCTTTAGAGAAGACAGGGCCCCGACCACCTGTCCTCTCTGAATGTCAGTCGGACTCCTCGGGTGATAACATACATGAGCTCGCGGCGGCAGAGCACGGATTGTATTACGTACGCCCTCTATTTATATCCATTTACAAACTCATCTGTGTTGCTTGGGCCCCTGCGTTTTGCGGTCTTGTTTGTGTGTGGTCATCTGACAGTGAGGAGATTGGTTTACACCACAATTGTGCGTTCTTCGAGACCCCTGGGTAATCGGAAAAGTGGGAGGGTTGTGCGCACGTAATCCAGGATAACCATACCTTCTGCTATTTCCGTGGCAGATGGCCGTCCTTAGTCGGCACCGGTTGCCCATTGGTGTGTACTCCTTTGTGTTTGATGTTTCTGTGTTGTGCGTTGACGTTCCTTGTCCCTTACGCGTCTTGTTCCGTGCTTGTCTGCTTTGTGTTTTTGCATTGGGTGTTTTTGGGTTTTGCTGTGGGTGCTACAACCTGGTGTTGTTGGAGATCCCCTTCTTTGTTTTGCACCTATTGATATAAAACTTGCAATGAATATTTACAATGAAAACCGAAGGGCTCCTATTGATTTTGTGGTCAAAAGGTCGAGGTCATAGGACTTTGATTATTGAAAATGACTTCTGGAATAATAATGAGTGTAATGCACCTATTGATATGAAAGTTGTCAGGAATGTTCCCTTTGCATCAAGAATGTAACCTATTGATTTTTATAAATGGTTTCAGTTCATGAATGAATGATTCTTACGCCTGGCGACATGGAATATAATAAGGGCTCTACTGATTGATTTTAGGATCAAAGGTTAAGGTCACAAATCTTTGATACTTGAAAATTGTTCTAGGTCATTAATAAGGGCGTATATTACATATTATATTATATCAAATGATGTGACACTATCCAGTACTTGGTACTGCAAAGTTAACAATTGCTTCCGTTGGTGAACACATTATCTGACACATTCTCTTGTCCCACCCATGAAGTACAGAAAGCGTCCATGGAACATATTCTCCATAATGTTGTGGTTAAATCTGAATACTGCACTTTTGAAGCATTCTTCATATCTGAAGTTTTTTCTAGGGAAAAACTTCTTACCGCTCCAGGAATAGCAGTAGAAGAAATATGTTTTCGAGAGGATTATCACGTGCTAAGAGATTGAAATCTTTTTTAGCTCACCTGAGCCAACGGCTCAAGTGAGCTATTGTCAAAGCGCGTCGTCCGTCCATAAACTTTTCACATTTTCGACTTTTCAAGAACCACTGAAGGGATTTTGATGAAACTTGGTATGTATAAAGTACTAATGGTCCCCTACAAGTGTTGTTGATTTTCGTCCGGATCCCTCAATAGGTGGCGCCACCACAGACAAAAGTATGTCACGGGGGGTACCCTTCTTTGACATACTTCTTCTTCAGAAGCGAAGCATGTATCGATAAACCGAAAGCATTAGGATGATCTAGAGAGATGTCGAAAGAAGTGTTGTTATTTTTGGTTCCACTTCGAAGTCAAATTTTTGACGCGTTTTTTTACGTCTTTTCGGACTTAGTCAGAAATGCACATTTTTACACTATTTCTTTAAATAACTCAATAAGTGTATGATTGTACACACTCATTTACTGCATCTTTATCATATTTAACTTACTTAATGCTTTGATATGTATTTTATGCTTAATTTTGTTTTGTTTGATTTTTTATGAATTTTTTTCTTATGAAAAAGGAAGGGGGGGGGGTGATTTTCATACATTTTCTGCTTCTTTTCTATAACCACTCTTCAGATTGTCATGAAATTTTGTAGGTATGAGGTACTCATGCATGGTACCCTACAAGTGAAAGAATTTTTGTCAAGATATCCACTTTTGGATTTTTAAGGAATATTTTCAAGATTGTACATAGGTAAAATGTATGTTTTCCATACCCAATGGACCCATAGGGAGTACGTTGCTTCAAACCCCAGAGGGACCGCAACAAAAAGTTTTTTCTTTTATTCAGTTTTTTATCTCTTTTTCTTTTTAGATTTATTGTTACAAAATGAAACTGTGAAAGAATCTTGTCAAAATATCAACTTTTATATTTTTAATGATTTTTTTAATAGAGACAAGCTAGTTTGGCTTTGTGTACTTATTTTCGTACGTCGAAATAACATGGCCACATACGCTATCAAATATACTCCGAATTTATTTTTAATATTTTTAAGATGTTGACTTTTTCCATACATGCATTTTTCATAACAATTTACCTATTTAATGATTATTTTCTCTGTTTAATTTCTGTATCTATGGTAAACAAAGTCGCCATATATCTTGTGTTACAGATTTTATTGGTTCAATAACTCCACGCCCCTTTGGTAGGGGTAACTACAGGAAATATAAAGGTGCACACTATTTCACTAAAAGTTTGACTGACTTGAAATGCCCGGAAGTATGTAAAATTGGTCTTTTTCGCTTGCAAATCTTTGGCACGCATAAAATTGAAAAAGAAAAAGGGGGGTCATGCATGTCCTTTTTTTTTTCTCAAATTTCACTTTTTTTACAGAAACTCTCCGTTCTCATCGAAAATGTTCCGAATTTTACATATTTTCAAATCGATCTGTAGATTGCATATCAGACGAGATCAAGTTCGAAGTTAAATTTATCACGACTACTGGTCATATTTTATCGATTCAATATGCTAATTATACATTTCCAATATTTTTGACCAATGGTGTGACATCTTTTATTCAGTACTGATCACCAGTCAAAACAGAGGGGAATCCCCGCGAATAGTTACAACTGTAAACAAAGTCGCTATTCTTTATATCTTGTGTTACAGATTTCTTTGGTTCAATTCCTCCAAAACCCTATAGTACTACGATACATTTCAGGAGTTTTTTATTTATTGCGTATTATACTTGGAACACGTTCATATTGGTTATCATTCATGTATACTTGGAACACTTGCATATACTTGTTTTATATAGGACTCCTCTTGTCCAAACCTCTTTAGAGAGGACAGGGCCCCGACCACCTGTCCTCTCTGAATGTCAGTCGGACTCCTCGGGTGATAACATACATGAGCTCGCTACAGCCGACAGAGCAAGGACTGTATTACGCATGCCCTCTTTTTATATCCATTTACATACTCATCTGTGTTTCTGGGGCCTCTACGTTTCGCGGTCTTGTTTGTGTGAGGTCATCTTGCAGTCATTTTTTTTACACCACAATTGTACGTTCTTCGAGACCTCTGGGTAATTGGAGAAGTGAGAGGGTTGTGCGCACGTAATCCAAGATAACCACATCTTCTGCTATTTCCATGGCAGATGGCCGTCCTAAGTCGGCACTGGTTGCCCATTGGTCTCGTTGGTTTATGTGTAGTCCTTTGTGTTTGATGTTTCTGTGTTGTGCGTTGACGCTCCTTGTCCCTTATGCGTCTCTTTCCGTGCTTGTCTGATTTGTGTTATTGCATTGAGTGTTTTGGGGTTTTGCTGTGGGTGCTACAACCTGGTGTTGTTGGAGATCCCCTCCTTTGTTATCATGTATAAAACTTTTCTCGAAATTCCTCTGTCTTAGATGAAGTTATTTACGGACTGATTTCTTGAAGAAACGTCTAATGAGTAATCTCTTCCTCTGGATTTTGAGAATGCATAGGACATTTAATATCTGAAATTCTTGAAAATAAATAATTCAGTTCAGGGTTACTGAAATATTCCAATGAAATGTTGGACCACAGGAAGCTGTTGTTTTATAAGAGAAAATAAATAATAATTCACAACCTTTAGCCACTGTGTTCGACATCTTGTATGTATAATATTTCTAAGATGAACACAGAGGCTTAAGGGTGTTAATAATAAAACATTTTCTCTCACAAAATAACAGGTTCCTGTAATAAGACATTAGGGAATTTTTATCTGTGCAAATAATAGCCATACAACATGTGTTTTTATCGGACAAAAAACTTTATCGGCAAATCCGATGCAACCGATACATTTCATGAACTCTCTCCGCTAACAACTTGTCCGTGTAACAGACCTATGACGAGGTAAACAATTAGTAAACAGTAAATAACGACGTCGTGGGTCTACTAGTTGGACAAGCTTAACAACAATATCATGGGCCTTTTAATTTGTTTCCCTAAAACCAGCATACACCAGAATATGGTGCATCAAACTGTGAGACCTAGCGAAACCACTTGACTGAGTTGTTGAAGAGTGTATGCTGAAATGCGACGCTCCTTCTCGCCTGTTGAAATATGCATAGGCAAGAAGCGCCGCATTTCAGCATATTTACCGAAAATTATTTGTTCAAGTGGCTTCACTAGGTCATGAGGTTTGATACACCGTACACTGCTTTTTCGAAAACAAATTGGCCCTTTCTGCAACTCACTTGAATTGATATTGGATTAACACGATTTTGACTGTACATGTACGTTACATGTATCAAGATGAAATCAATACTATTCAAAAGCATTCATAGATTTCAGTATAATTTAATATGAATAAGGGCAAAACCGAAAAATCTTTGTTTTTTATGCCCCTGGAATAAAAGATTCGGGGTCATATAATTTTTGGCCTGTCCGTCTGTCTGTTTGTCCGAACAACTTTAGCATTGGGCATGACTTTTGAATGGAAGCTGGTGATAGAGGTTTCATATTTCACATGTGTATTCCTTGTGACACTACCTTTCCATTGATACCAAAATTTTTGACCTCGTGACCATAACCTTGACCTTTGACCTTCTTTTCAAAAACTTTAACATTGGGCATAACTTTTGAATGGTTAGTGATAGGGCTTTCATATTTTACATGTCTATTCCTTGTCAAAAGATCTTTCCAATGATACCAACATTTCGCTGACCCTGACCTCTCACATACTTAACAGAAAATGGTGTTTATACTAACAAAGATACCACCGGGGGCATTCTTGTTTCACAACACAGGCTTTATAATTTCTGGCATGCTAGCTATCAATAATGAAAGCTAGGTTTGGTGTTCAATTTTAGATCAACTTAATTTATGAAATCATTTCATTGTTTTATTCTTTTTCTGCTGCACATTAATGTGGAATTTTACAAAATGATTTTATTTTTGATGTTGCATAATTGATTTATACTAGCTGGGCATATGACTTTGGACCACTTTATCCGTCTTTTCAAATCAGTAAAAAAGTTATTGTTTTGAAATGTGACTATTTGTTCTTGTTTTCACTTATAAAGGTTGTCTGAAAAAAAAAAACTTCTCTGCATCCGGCAAAAATCTTTTTAGAAAGGTTGTGGGCTAAAATCCTGGTACTGGTACTATCAGTATTCAATGTCAGTATATCAATTAGAGCATGCATGGGTATCAGGTGAGCGTTGTGCGCCCTGGGACTCTTGTTTTAAGATGTCTTCTTTTAATCCGGATAGTGTATCCAAAGGAGTTTGTATTGTCTCGAATTTAGGCGTAAGGAATGGCGAAGAATGCGTTTCTGTAGAGTCAGCGTTGAATTATGAGAATTGTGACCCGGGGTATAAATTCGAATCCGTTTTTGCGTGGTTGTATATTTCTATGTTCCTTTTTCTGTTTTTGTTTTATTGTCTATGTCTTCGGCTTTGAGTTTGGCTTCAGACAAACAGATCCACTATTTTGGTGGATAATTTTTCACTTGTTTTGGCTTCGATCGCCAAAGTGGAAACTTTTTTTTGCATGCCTACAATATAATATGATTTTACTACAAAAAGTCATATACATTTTAAGTCATTTTACCGTATATACCTTAAGAGAGCGAGTACCTATGATAAAACAATGAAAAAAATTGCAATCTTTTTGTAAAGTGGTAATTTTCATTTATATTAGAGATAGGTTAGTGCAGAGATTCATATTAATTAACGAGACATTACAGCGTAAATCAGTCTAATATGAATCAAGGCAAAGCCTTATTGTGCGAGCGGAGAGAAAATAGATATGATTATATAAAATAGAAAAAAAAATCTTTCTTTTTTATTTTCACCATGATGGTTTATCTTATCTTACAAAACTTTCTGTTTGATGATTGCCAAAAAAGGTAGTATAAGGCGAGTGGAAACACGGAAGCATTTGTAAAATTGATCTAGACCAGCAGATGAACATTTTAAGGAGGGGGGGGGGGGGGGGGGGCTTAAAATATGGTTCTTTGAAAATATGGTTCTTTATAATTCATTTTTATTTTGTAAGAATAATGTTTAGGCTAGCTGAAAATAAATTACTTAAGAACAAAAGAAAATACAAACATATTCCGACTTCTGACAGTACGAAACCACCCGAGACGAGAAAAGCAATCAGAGCGAAACGTCTCGTTTAAAACCGGAAATGTCGGATTTCCCGTGGTTACGCCGTCTTGTTGATGCTTTATCGTTACCTGATTTACGATAAATGTTTTCAATAAATTTAACTTATAAACAAAAATTGAGTATAACATATACGTCTACTTGGAGTCGAAAAAAATTTTTAATGGCAATATTCAGCATCTCCGCAGCAACTCTGTCTGCGAGGGAACGAAAGTTTTTGAAAGCATAGTAGTACATTCTCATTCTTTGATTCAGCATATTTTCTCAATAAGATATGTGTATACGCGTTACCATAAGGGCGAGCTTCGCTCGCAAAGGCCCTTCGGGCCTCTGCAGCGAGCTCCGCTCGCTATTAAGTTCATGTTTCTCAATAAACGTAAATGTGTCGAACGCCCATACCAACTTTGCGTCGAACCCCCGAACCAACATTAAATTTTCAATATAAATTGTTCTTTTATCCTTAAATTAAGAAGACAGAAATTGTCCAAAGTTGTTGAATATTATTTCAATGTATATTGTTGCCTGCCAGATGATTCCTAGGTATATGTACATGTACCAGTACATCAAATTTAGCAATGAAATTTTTAATAAAGATGCATTTTGACAGGGTACGTGTAGTACCTTTATTGTCCACGAATGTCTCGACTTCTATAGTTAAACGTCTTTAAATTCAATAGCATCATTTAAGACCTGATAAATTTACAGCATGGACCAAACATGCACGTTTCGGGTACTAAACCATCGTCAGTGATCCTCAGTCTAAACAAGCAATCCGTCGTAGCTATCCTTGGCAATCCGTAGCTATCCAGGATGAAACAGAATTTTTTTTTAAATGTTCAAAACTTTCTACGACTCCGCTACGGATAAATTTGTCGTAGCTAAGTTTAATGCCTAGGTCACACATTCACGGATGAACATCCCGGTCTAGCACGGATTCAATCCGACATCAACCGTAGATCATCGTTGAAAATCGTAGATAACCGTATTACTCCGTATTTGATCCGTGATTATCCGTAGCTGATGTCTCGCACCGTACTGCTTTTTTGAACATGTTCAAAAAACAAGTACGGATCAAGACCCGTTCTAACCCGTGCCAATCCGCTCTAAAGCCGTAGGAACACGTACTGAGAACGTGCCAAACGTATTCGTACGTAAAAACCCGTAGCTTGACGCCGAGGTACGTATTAGTACGGATCAGTACGAGTATATTACGGTTCAAATAAGGATTTCTACGTATATTCACGGTGAATGCTGCGTATTACAACGGGTCCATACGGCTCAGAAGCGATTCGTACGGTTCCATTCGGTTAAGAACGGATCGCGGAGTATTGCTGCGGTTTTTCAAGGATCGCAACGGTTGGGAAAGTTTTAGGCACAACAGTGACCCCTGATAATTGTAAATCTCAATTGAAGATTTTGATAAAGATCTATATTAGCAAGCTGAAAACATATTGCAATGCTATATTCACGATTCCGAGGACGAAAGAGGGACGTTATAGATTTCATTCTTTATGTTTTTGATTTTGATGTTGTTGCAGGAGGGGGAGGGAGGGTAAGAAAGGAAGGAATGATAGGCAAAATAAATCATGACAAATTGATGCAGATTTTTGGTAATAATCTTTTCAAATATTTCATATGTAGCTCAGAACTATATGACTAAATGTCGCAGAATAACACTCTTTATTTGAACCGCAATATGGAATAAACTCATATAATCGCGTTCGATGGAGTAGATTCACAAATAGTTGTTAGAAATATTTCATAAGGTATATAGCATAATTATGTAGATGTTAGACAAAATTTAAATCAGAAGAGAAAAAAAAAATAGAGGAGAATGAATGAGACAATTTATTTACATATTAGAATAAGTGTATCGCGGTTAATAGGATTTACTTGATATGTGTTTTTAAATTGAGGTAAAAGAAATTAGACATTCAGAGGTTTCACCTGAAGTTTTCAGGACCCACTCGGAAGACTTTCTCCTAAAATAGTGAGAAAAATTACCTACTATAGAAAAACAGAAACTCACTACGTTAAAATCCGTACAATTCCGTAAACAATCCGTTCTTATCCATACTTTATCGTAGCAACACCGTGTTTTAAAAAACGTAGTTAACGAGATATCACACGCGTTTCAGTAGCCTCCCTTAGACGAGAATTTTTAAGAAATCTCCACGCTGAAGATTTCCGATTTTCGTAACTTAAAATGTCTTGATGTTCTGGCTTTGTTATAATCGCTCAATCGGCAAGGCGACCCAATAGCTCAGAGGTAAAGCTCTTGCCCACCATACGGGAAGACCGCGGTTCGAGCATGAGCGCAGTACTGAAAGTTAGATTGTTTTTCGTATGTAACTTCGAATGTTTTTTTTTTTCTTTGGAAAGTAATGGTAAGTCTAGAGTGACCAACAATAGTCAAATTTTTGCTGAAATTGAACTTATTTGAAAATTTTGTTAAGACTTTTTTACTTACATACATATGTCGTATCTATTCAGAAATAAGTCAGGTGTCAGTAAAGTGTTTGAATGTAGAGAAACTTATAATATAGTTACCCATATGGTACATGTAATATCATTACACATGTGCACTCACTGTCGTGTTATCACACAAAATCTGTATTCGGTTCTATTCATTTACATATTGACATCTTTGTGAGTGAAGGAACACTGCTGTGATATATCAAAAAGATGATAAGATAAATTCGGATGCTTTTGTCCTTGGTCACATGGTAAAGAAAGATAACTCGAATTGCACTTTTAATTTCTTACATGATAATTTAAACATTCAGTCAGATTTTGCAACATATGACGTGGTCATTGAATGATTTCTTTCTATAAGAATTTGCACAATATGATGAGGGAATCATATGTGAAGTTTCATTTGAAAATCTTGGGCTGAAAAAATAATATAGCCAAAAAATGAGCATTTCCATTACAATCAATGGATGGCTAAAAAGTCTGATCAATTTCAAAATCTCAAAATTTTGGATGGTGACCTCCTAATATTGTCCCTTACATCTGAATTAAATTAGGAAATCAGAATTATGCTTTTTTTTCTGAAAATAAATGTTGTATAACACGAAACGTGTGATATCACCTTAACCGTGCAAATCCGTTCTTTCCCCTGATCGTTTAAATAATTTCTCTGCGAAGGAACCGTAACAAACCTTTGTGGACCGTACCAATACCGTAGTGACGCACGGATGGCAGAAAATTGGACACAACCCGTAGCATTTTTGTCCTTACTGCATCCGAGACCGTCATCCGTGAATGTGTGACCCTAGCATTAGGGGAGTCTTAGCAACCCGAAGTGGAGTCGTAGCTATCTGTAGGGGAGTCGTAGAAACCCGTAGCGCATCCGTAGCGATCTTGGACCATTTTTTGTGATAAAAATAGTCATACAACTCTCCTAAGGATTGCTACGACTCTCCTATGGATTGCCACGACTCTCCTACGGATTGCTACGACTCCCCTACGGGATACTATGACTCTACAACGAATTGCTATGACTGACCTACGGATTGCTACGGATATCCAAGGATTGAGTCTTATATAAACTTCAAATCTATCGGTACTCTGTGCGTTTTTTCGGTTAATAAATGAGTTAATACTTCATCTATTCAATTTCAGGTAATGATATAAAGGCATGTATAAAACCTCGATACTGTAATAAACAATTGCGACTGTCTCAACTTAAAAAATATTGGATGTTTTAGTCAATAATTATGTTTTTAAAATACACAGAAAATTAAAGCCAGTCTTACCAAACCTTTACCGAAGTCGTAGCTACGTATCCTTGTAGGAATCGTGGCTGACCGTACTCGAGTCATGGTAATCCGTAGCAATCCGTACCTATCCGTATATATCCGTACGCGTGTCGTAGCAATCAGTATCTATCCGTACGCGTGTCATAGCAATCCGTAGCAATGTCGGGTCGATATCCGTAGCAATCCTTAGCTATCCGTACTCGATTCGTATCAACGTGTAGCAATCCATAGCAATCCGTACTGGTGTCGTAGGTTCATGGTTCATCGAACAATTTGTGTCCCGACTCGCCACGGATAGATTTTTTTGGAGTCGTAGCGGAGTCTTGGCTCGATCTATGGAAGTGTGAAGGGGGCTTCAGGCATTTGTTTTTTAGATTTATTGGCAAATGTTGACTAGATTTGAGTTGAGAAATCAGTACTCATCTACTATTTTACTGAAAATTTGCTGAAAGTGTACAAACAACAAAATTTCAGAAGGATACCAAATCAGCGGCCATGCAACAGGAATTAGAACAACACGCTTAATTCAGCATTATCATTGTGATATGTTGCGAAAAAAATATCGAAATGCGTATTATCCTCGGTAATTCTAGTGCTGGAAAAAGATTATTATAATCAATTGTCGAACTAAATATTTACGATCAATTTTTAAAAAATCAATATATAATGTGATTCGCGTTTATTTTTTTTGTCGGATGTATTTCAAATGATAATTCTGATTGGAAATATCTTTAAGGCGTACAAACGGGCAGCAAAAGCGTAGAGCGTCTTTGAAGATCAAAAATCGTAAAAATTACGCCAATATCATAAAAGTAGGCAAGTCTGAACTCATCAAATGCAACGTTGTTGAAGTCTCTTAGGGAGCAACGATTTGATTTTTATGGGGGATGGGGTGGCAGGAAGAATTTCAGTCATTTTAAGAGCCGAATTTTTTTCCTGCGGCCCTTCGGGCCGAAATATATATATTTTTCCAATGTTGAAAATTACTCTTCAGGTTTGAATGATTCATTTTGCCGGCCCTTCGGGTCGGAAACATTTCCCCCTAAAATCTCACTCTGGAAAATTTTGTTTTGCAAAGTCTTCCTGCCCCCCTCTCCCCATAAAATAAGATGGTTGATCCCTAATTGACTTACAACGAAACGGTGTTGTATATCCTTTTCTTTTTTAAGTTTTCAAATTTTGTTTTCAACAGGTGAGTGTCCTTTTACAGACAATGGATCACAGATAGATGGACACTATAACTGTTCATCAAAACACAGAAAATGTCCTTCCAATGGTGTTAATTATGTGTCGAATGAGCTCTTTAGATGTACGTATCACACGAATTAAATATATGTATATATGCTTTTCACTTATTTAAATGCGAAATTCAAATTGTATTGTATATATTATATTATATAGTAGCAGAACGGATCATTATCCCCTATATTAATCACAGGAGTTCCATGCCAACGATCCACAGGGATATGCGCCTCTACTTAGAGCGATTTGAAGGGGCGGTGTCAGTGAAGGTTGTTGGCATCGAGCTCCTGTTGATTTTTTTTTTACCTTCCGCTTTTAATATATACATAGGTAAGAACTTTTATCTTTTATGGAATCATTGTAATATTGTTTTGGTTGATTGAGGTATCAACACCAAAAATTGAGGGATACATCGATCAACCAAAAAAATATTACATTGATTACTTACCATTTCATTTCGTCGCTTTTCAACGTTTATTAATTTGCAGCTTTGAAATCGTGTTGCTAACGACGTTGTTTATAACGTTGCGAAGCACGTACTTCCGTTTTGTGTTTATACAGGTATCAACAAAATTTTCGGCCAATCAGAATCGTCGTTTCTGAATAATAACATTGGAAAGTTAATGATTATGCCATCAGATATATCGTTAGATCTCACAGTGATCAAGCAGTATATAAAGCGAGCGCTCAGCGAGCTCAGTGCAATTATTATTTTTTTCATGCTGCATGTGTTATCATTCTGTATATTTTATGTTCGTTTTTACTTGCTGTGTTGAACGTGGATCACATTTTCCTTCCTATAACTTTGGTTTTTTTTCAGACTCAAGTACACACGTATTGACATTTCATCTTCCATATGAGAATTTGATAATTTTTGATATTGTTTTGTTAAGAATGCTTGATAATGTGATTCTATGGTAGTAAGAATGATATACCATAAATAGTCTATATGTTTTACATTTTTCAAATATATAATTACCGTCAGTCATGACTGACGGTATACTGTAATCATTTGTAACCTACTTGCACGGATAGAATACCTCTTGGCAATATGATTGGTTGACAATTGCATAAAATGCAAATTTCCGTCTAGGTTATTCAGAACCTGTGTATAAGATTCTCTCACCAGGTCGGCTTAAGAGTCTAGATGACATGACAAATGAAAGTCATATCGCATCAGTGTATTTTCTTCCGAAATTTGCATCGAAAAGTCTTTGAACCGATACGTCCTATAACAATCGCAGATTTTCGGAAATTTCCGTAACTTGAATCGGAAAAACGCGGAAAAGCCCGGAAATGTGCGATTGGTAAATGCAATTTTACAACATTTACAGTCAGCTAACTGACGGCACGCTTTTTGTAAAAGCTAATACTTGTTTGTTTATTTGATTTGAAATGTGTCACAAATATCCGAACCCGTGTCTAGTGTATAATAAATTGGTTTGAAATTATCTTCAAGAAGGTAAAGAGTTGGAACTATTCCGCATTATTGGATTGTTTTAAGATATCAACATGGTAAACGTTTTCTTTTTTAAGGGTGAGGAATGTAGCAGAAAGGATCTTTATCTTCAATATTTTTAATTTTTCTTTTATCTTACGCTATTAATAGATACAGAGATAAGAACTGTTATCTTTATCCAATCAGATTTATCATTACAACTCACAGTTCGGTAACTACCATGTGATCAAGTAGTACATAAAGGTAATACGGAAGTGTTCCAACTCTATAACTTTTTGAGGAATTTTATGCACCAGACACGTTTTTCGAATATTCAATCCTCATCAGTGATGCTTGCTGCCAAAATGATTTTCAGGAGCCAGCGAGCGCTCAGCGAGCTCAGTGCAGTGTTCTGCCAGACTTTCTGGCTTGTAAAGCCTCTCTAGTCGGCTTCCGGCTTGAAATAAGTAATTGAACACAGTTTATTTTTATGAACTTCAAGATTGATGTGACATTCACGACTGACTTTTGTTTCTGTTTATTGGTTTTGTCGAATCAAGAACAAACATGTGAACAATGATAAATCATTTATTTTGTTTTGTCTGATTTACACGCACCATCACTCGTCCACTACTACACTATGTTACCAAATGAAACTTTGAAGAAGAGACAGCCTTGTTCCGGAAGGATTCACCTCTTACTGTCTTGTTCACTAATTCCAGAGCACCCTGTTTTCCCGGTTTTCGTATAAGATATGATGCTTTCATCTTCCAAAAAGATATCAGTTTTATAGTACTCCTTTAGTCGTAACAGAAAATACATTTGTTTTGACTGTACGTCAATTAAGCTAGAAATAGGACGGTAAATAAAAAGTCTGCGGGAATTTTCTATAGTAAAATTCGCTGACAATGCGTGACGTCGAGATCTTTGACGTCACTGTTTACTGTTAGTGCATCTCATGATAAATCCTCGTAATTTCATTGGTTAAACATGCGGGGACAATGAGAGAATAGTGCCCGGCACCCGGGCAGTATTGCTTTTTGCTTAACAGAGTTACGTCCCTCAGGAAGTACTATGACGTAATGAACAATGCATGAATGTAAATATCAATAAGCGAAGTAGGGGGAAATAATTTTCTGATAGAGCCTCCAGCAACACAGATGAAAATGTAAATGGATATAAAAAGGGGACATGCGTATAACAGTCTGTGTTCAAGTTTTGTTGATGATCCTCTCCTTTCTTTTAATAGATATGATCAAATGTACGAGATATTTCTGTAAAGAAAAAATGCAGATAGCTCTTCTTTAACCGCTTCGAAAGAAACCAAATTGCATGCATTATCAAATAAAGATTTTCCCCTAGACGGAGTTACAGGTTGAAAAAAAAAATGTCCGTTTAATCTATAGTCATAAATTTGATAATTTTTCAATTGCAATACTGTTCTTTCATAATTTCAGATCCAGGATGCTTCGATCCATGCAATGAAACGTATGTATTACATTCTAAACAACGCATAAAGAATAAAAACGGATAAACTGAATTAATCATTTGAAAACAATGTCCATTTGTTAAACATGTAGTGGTGAAATAGGCGCATCGCTAAATATGAATATTATTTCGTAAACAAGGAAAATGTAATTCATATACTGTGGAAAAAAGGCTGTTATTGACCAATTTTGTAGTGGCTCTTGACAATTTTCTTCTGGCACAGTTTCGTGAAATTATGTACCTTGGTACATGTATCACAGAGAGATTAAAAAATTGGTATGACAATGGTATTCCTCGGCTCAAAAACACAAACTTGGTAGGGAACATTGCGTATGTGCTTCCTGTAAGGTTTCAGGCATTCCGTGTAGTAGTTGCAGAGGATATGACAAAAATGCGTCAGCCAATCAGAGCCCCTGACAGCCATATTTGTTGACAGCCCAGATGACCTAAAATATTCCATTGATTCAAAATTATGACATTTTTGTGAATATTTTTATTAGCAATCTTTCGACGGAGATGTTAGTGCTTACAGAATTACACACCATTAATCATGGTTCACAAAACGACGTCGAGTGCACTGACAGATGGATTCCAAATGTCACGGAGACATACCCAAGTATGTATTCCTAATTCTCTCTTTATGCAATCCATATTATGTTTTTCTGTCATACCCTATGATACTCTTCAAATCAATTATACAAATGTTATTATACTTGTACATGTCTTTCGAGTTTTTTTTCATTTCTTTTTTTTTGAAATCCTAGGCCTTGAAGATTAATTTTATTCAACATTTTTCATCATGCCACTTAGATTACATATACCTAGGGTTGCCATTTTATCTTCCATAGCTGACAGAACTGATGATAACGCACACTATGTACAAACTAGTGTCAGCCAAAATAGCGGTAAGACCTTTCTGAAAAAAGTTTTAAAAATACAAGGATCGAACCTTCAAAAATTCAACTGAAACCTTTGATCAAGTGCATAGAATTATAATCCAAGTGAATTGCTTGAAAATGAAAACGCTATCGTCCTGAAATTTCTTAATTGTATGGAAGTGTCGTTCGACTATTTTCCGTATTGGACTTTGAATCTAGTGTTGCATGTACCTAGGGTATAGTAATTTAAAAATATTTTGTTTTACGTCCAAGTTTTCTTAAAGGTGCCCTCTTGTCAGTCATGGAAAAAACAAAACACACACACAAACACACCCTAATTAACAATTAGAAAATTTCCAAAAGGGATTGCATGAGGAAGGAAAATGGGAATTTCCAACATTAAGCTTGAAAATGTTAAATTGATCTTACAACAAACTCCATATATTGATGCTGATGAAGAATTTTCTGGTTTTAAAGATACTCTTAAAAGTTTCGGTTTGATTTGAAATGAATTTTTGAAGATTTTCTGGCTAGCAAATTGGATGTTTGTGTGCGTGTGTGTGTTGGTTTTTTTTTTTGTTACTTTTTTTTAATAAGAATTCTCCGAAAAGGTACCCTCCAGGGGACGTAAAAGAAAATATTTAATTACTCTGGTCTTATTTCGAGTACTTGGGAGATAAGTGCAACCAAGTGTGCTCAGTCATATGTATACGAACTAATTTATATATTCTTTATCAAAGGTCAAATAGAAAAGTGGTTTACAATGTTGTTAAAATAATGAGTTTATCATCTATAAAGGAAGAGATAAAGGAAATAAAACTGTTGTTTGTTAAAAGTTGTAATGATAAGTTGTATTATATAAACTTGAATTATCATTTCTGCTTTTAATTCTTCAACAATATATTTTTTTGTATTTATCTAATAGTATATTTAATACATTTGTACATTTATCTTATGAAATAATGATTAAACCATAAAGTATCAAAATGTAAAAGGAACTTTTGGATTAAAGCATGACTTTGTCTTTCAATACAGGTATAACGTATTCCAGTAATTGAATGCAGATTTTTTGCTGGACATGAAGTCCTTAACATTTACTAAATTATAGTTTTAAAAAATGTTTTATTAGCTCTGTACATAAATGGACTTCAGTATATTACAATACATAGATGAAATTCATGAATATGCAACAAGACAAACATCTTATACATATGCAAATGAGTTAAAGAAGATTCTGACGATAATCTCAACAGTATGCAAAGTAATGTCTAATCAATCAATGATAGTAGAGTAATGTTAATAAAACAATCGGTATGGGCAGCGGAAATGGTATAAAAGACGCCAAATCTTAAAGAACAGACATATAAACTCGATTAATGTGAAATGTAAATATAGACAAGTTAAATTGAAGATTTTAATATATAAGAAAACACCATTAACTGTTAATTTGCATTATGATAGCCTCAAAATTCAAATGAACAAACAAGAAAAATACAAAAAAAAAAAAAAAACATCAACAACTATTAAATCTTACAGACAATGCTTTCACGCTAACGAAGCGTCATCTTGCAGAGCATACGCATTGAAAGCACTGAGTTGATACCGAGTGTAGGCGAAAAAATGAAGTCTTAATCCTTTCCCTCGTGCAAATCTTTCGTTTGCATTTATTTTGATTTGAGTGTCACTGCAGTAAGCAGCTAACCGCTCAAGCAACAAGTACGAATGCAAAGGTTGTACTGATATCTTTAATGTCCTTGAAGAATGCGGTGAAAGCTACAAGAAAATAGAAAAAATACAATGTAACCTTCGTTTATAAAAAATCACAGAAAAATAATCACAACTGATACAACACTTCAGTCTTACATTGAGCAAAAATACAATTATTAAGTTACACAATAATATTGCATGTAAAAGGTGTGAGTTATCCAGAAAATAAATCAACAATAAAAATCATTATGAATGATTTCCGAAAAATCTCATTCTACACTTCAGAATTCACAAAAAGGATTTAATAATGCTATTCTATAATCAAACATTGAAATTAATTCAAAATCAGGCAAATAAACCTGTAAAATTCACTCCGACTCTTTCCTGTATTCATTTTACATGTATGACCTTACATGACACAGATTCAATACACAACAAATCAATACACAAAGGAAATGACGTATCTAGGTCGAGGGAATCCTTAGCTCAGCTCTATTTTTAGAACACAAAGAGACCAGGTGCATTTCATAATCTAAGATGTTTTCGGACAAAAGCACATTAACAAGTGATTAAGAAAGAGTATCAATGCTAGAAAATAAAAATGTTAACTTACATCGTGCTCTCTGCACAGCATACAAGAAGAATAAAAGTTAGCAATAAAAGCACTATGGCTTCCTGTTTCTGACTGACCCGGATTAAAAATACGGAACAAAAACGGTCAAAAAATTCCGGGTATACAAACATTACACTCCCCGTCTTATATCTTGTAAGATATAACCAAAATTACAAAAATATTACAAAAAAAAATATCCCGATTACTGCAAGAAACATCAATAAATATTGTCTTGGGTTTAACATTTGACTCTTAACAAAATTCACTCTTCAAGTAAAAGAGCCATCTCACTTATTGGCCTAGTGTATGTGATATGTTTGTCATCTCTTACTACACGCACGGTGGCCTTGCGCACAAGACCATCATTACTCGCTATGGCGTTTTCAACAATAGCAACAGGCCATAAGTTTCGGTGAAGGTTTTTGTCTCGCAAAAGCACTAAATCCCCGGATTTTATGCAACGCACACTTTCAGGCCATTTCTGACGCTTCTGTAGAATGTTCAGGTAAGACTCGCGCCACTTCTTCCAAAAGACATCAGATAAAATTTGAACATGTTTCCATTGCGCGCTATACATATCCTTCATACTGAGACCATCGGATAATCGGACAACATCTCCTTGTTTCCTGGTGAGCAAAATATTCGGACTCAGAACCATGGGGTTTGTAGGATCGGAGTCAAGAGTCGTAATAGGTCGTGAATTAAGTATCGCACACACTTCCGCCATTAGAGTAACCAACACCTCGTGTGAAAAATCCTTGGTTCTTTCCCTCAGAAGCATCGAATCCAATACTTTGCGTGCACTTCCAATGGCACGTTCCCAAACACCCCCCATATGGCTTGAGTGTGGAGCATTGAAGAGCCAAACGGATCCATTTTCATGCAAATATGGTTTTACTGTGTCGTCCTCAACATTTATTGCATTAACTTTCAAGTGGTCAACTGCACCTATGAAATTTGTACCCCTATCGGAACGAAACAGTTTTACAGGTCCACGTAACGCAACAAAACGACGCAAGGCGTTTATAAAACAAGAGCTAGACATATCCTCGAGAACCTCTATATGGATGGCCCGTGTAGTGAGACAGGTAAAAAGAGCCGCCCACCGTTTATTCTGAGCCGACCCACCACGTGTCTTTCTAGCTAGCACTTGCCATGGCCCAAAAACATCCACTCCAACGTTGGTAAATGGAGGCCCTGGAGTGAGCCTGTCCATGGGTAAGTCGGCCATCTTTTGCTCTTGTGGTTTTCTACGCAGTTTCCGGCAAGTAACGCAATGAAAGATCACTGATGATATGAGCTTTTTAGCACCTAATATCCAAAAGCCTTCAGAACGTATAATTCCCTCTGTTATGCCTCTGCCTTGATGAATTCCTTTTTGTGCGTGAAAATGCCGAACAAGCAGAGTAGCAACGTGCCCATTCGGAATTATAATCGGGTTCACAGATGCAAGTCCCAAGTTGTCCTTCATATTGTTCAGTCGACCACCGACTCTGACGAGACCCTCTTCATCAAGGAACGGTGAGAGACAAAGAATACGACTATCCTTTGGTAAGCTTAATCTACCTCTGATAGCAATAATCTCTTTAGAGAAAGCTTGCTTCTGAACCAACCGAATAATGCTCTGCTCTGTATGCTTACGGTAAGTCTGCGATTTATATTCAGAACATGTATGCCACCCATGGCAACCGTTGAGTGCATTGAAGGAGTTTGCCAGATGACGTAGTAAAGACATCGCAGAAACAAGACCAGTCCATGTAGAGTATCTGACAAATCTATCAATAAGAGGTAAGAGCTTTGTAGTAACTTCTTCCTTCAAAACAGTGTGCTCCTTGCGGATCTCAATATCCTCATCCGGGTTTATTAGTGGATAATCTTCCTTATCATCAGAGCAATTTTCCTTCAGGAGATATATCGGTCCCTTGAGCCAATCATCCAAAATTGAGAGATCGAGTAAAGAACCTCTGGTTGCGCAATCTGACGGATTGAGGTTACTAGGTACATAGCTCCACTGCTGAGGATTCGAAATGGAGTGAATACAGGATACCCTGTTACTCACGTAAGTGTGAAAACGTCTAGTCTTATTGCGTATATAACCCAGTACTACTTTACTATCAGTGTAGTACTTTATCCATGACAACGGGATATCCAGATGTTCAGATATAAATTCTCCAATCTCGGTGGCTAAAACGGCACCACAAAGTTCAAGTCTTGGTATACTATGACCAGATTGAGGGGCAAGTTTCGACTTCCCCATGATAAAGCCAAGTTGATTTTCAACCTTAACGTAGGCAGCTGCAGCTATGGCTTTTTCAGACGCATCTGAGTAAACTATAATGTCCGGATTCTGTAGCGTGCTAAAGGATGAGGGGAGAAACATCCGCGGAATCCTGAGAGTGCCAAGTTCATCGAGTAAATTGGTCCATTTCACCCACGAATCATGAAATTCATCTGATATTGGGTCATCCCAGTCTGTACCAGCTGGACACATCTGACGGAGTAGCATTTTACCGCAAATAGTCAATGGACACAGAAAACCAATCGGATCAAAAATGCTGTTGATTTTTGAGAGAATTCCTCTCCGGGTGAATGGCACATCATTATCCGGTGATGTGAAAACAAAATTGTCTGAACACAAATCCCAAGATAGACCGAGACTGTGTTGCAATAGAAGGGTATCATTACTAAAGGAGAGATCCTTAACGTCCTTTCCAAGGTCAGATGCCGGGAATGCATCCATAACGACAGAATGATTCGATACTATCTTGTGGAGTCGAATATCGCCTTCTGCTTTCAAGACAGCTTGTGTGCGGCTCATAAGGTCTATAACTTCTGCAGAAGTTGGGCGAGACGTTAAAGCGTCATCCACATAAAAATCACGATGCACAAACCTGACGACATCTGGGTTCGAGCCCTGTACTGCTTTTTTGAGTCCGTAAGTGGCCACAGCTGGGGATGGCCGATTTCCAAACACGTGGACACTCATACGGTATTCCACCATGGGGCGAGATGGGTCATTCTGATCATACCAATAAAAGCGTAAATAGTCTCTATGGTTTTCATTCACACAGAACTGATAAAACATGAGCTGAATATCTCCCGCTATAGCGAATTCGTCCTTGCGGAATCGCAGTAAAATGCCCAACAAATTGTTCGTGAGGTTTGGTCCAGATAAGAGAGAGTCGTTCAATGAATGACCTTGGTACACAATTGAAGAGTCAAATACACCTCTAACCTTTTCAGGTTTCTTCGGATGAACGACACCAAAGATGGGTATATACCAACATTCACGACCGTCTGTAATAGGTGGTGCTCTCTCTGCAGCACCATTGCCAAGTATGACGTCCATAAATTCCACCATCTTTTTAAGCTTTTCTGGATTCCTTTTCAGACTTGAATCAAGACTGACTGCTCGCTTGTAGACTTGTGACTGATTGTTGGGTAGGTATGACCTCGGACACTTAAAGGGGAGCGGGGCAGTCCACTTGCCTTTGTCATTTTTCCTAAGCTCCTTATCCATAATAGCCAAAAACGCACGATCTTCAACAGATGACCCAATCTTGTTATCATTCCTACTAGTGTCAAATATATGATCTCCCTTGAAAGAGATTTCAGGTGGCTGTAGGGTATGGTCCAAAATTTCAACATGGACCTTGCTATCACAATCCCGAAATATGGTTCCTCTACCATCACCTTGAATATGAGTTTTGAGAGCATTTATCGTGTTCGGCTTATGACGACCCTGCAAACACACGTCTCCCACAACAACCCATCCTAGACTAAGTTTTTGCGCAAAAGGGGTCCCTGGTGGCCCCAAGATCTGATCATGAGCAGGGTGAACATCCACCAAATCACGACCAATGAGCAGCTGAATGCGAACATCACTGCGGAGGGTATGTAACTCCTTTGCAACTGAATGTAGATGGGAATGAGCAAAGGCCACCTCGGGAGTAGGAATTTCAGAAATATTCTCCGGTATGTCATCGCACTCTATCATGGGAGGTAAGAGATGACTGATACCTCCATCCATTGACTGTATAGTAAAGCCGACTGCTCTACGTCCAGATGACTCTGACTGACCAGCACACGACTTGATTCGATATGGAATTGAATCTGTGTAAACTCCCAAAGCATTCAAAAGTTCAGAGTGAGCTAAAGTTGCATCACTTTGATCGTCAATTATCGCATAAACGGTGACCTTAGCCTCGGGACGGTCGTTTGGAAATACATTAACTAGTACTATTTTTGCACATGACCTTCCTCCGGATGGTGATCCACATATAGTAGTACAGCTTGTAGAGACTTCACGTTGCTCCCCGCCGTTATCTGTTCCACTTTTAGGGAAGGTTTCCCCTTGACTCCCTTTTCTGTACAAGTGCATAGCGGTAGCATGCCTCTCACTTTTACACACTTTGCAAGGAGTAAACATGTCACACTTTTCGAACACATGATTTGTTGAATTACAGCATTTAAAGCATATCTTATGCTGGCGTAGGAAAGCTCTACGATTATCCAACCGCCACTTACGAAACCTTTCACAATCATTCAGTGCATGAGGTAAGTTGTGTAACGGGCACAATTTCGACGGATCTGTAGACATTTCGGCCAATTGTGTCTTTTCGGAGTCCATTTCAGCAGACTTTACCGACCCTTCTTTCGGTGTGACGTCAGTTTTCTTGGAAACAAAAGGTTTTTTCTCCCTCGCAGCATTTTGCCAGACTCCTTTTCCCTGAGCATGCTGAGTGTATGAAAAACTTGGATCATTATACATCATCGCCATTTCCCTAAGGAATGTCAAAAAATATGTAAACGGTGGAAAGTTGACTTCCTTATGACTTTGTTTGTATTGGAAAGCACGGGTTGTCCATTTGTCCTGAAGCTTTTTCGGTAACTTGCAAATAATAGGCGATACACCACTTGAAGTGTTATACTGTGCCAGAAGGTCCTTGAAGAGATGGTTGGTACTTAAAGCCTGAATTTCATTCAGGATGTCGCACAGTTTGTATAAACCCTTTCCGTCATGTTCGCCAACTGGCCTGAAGTTATCGAGTTTACGGCGAATAGATGCCTCTATTAGGGAAGGGGCGCCATACTTCTCTTCTAACCTGGCCCAAATATTCTCACGACCTAGTGTAGGATTATGGGTAAAACATGCCTTTATATTTCGAGCTTCAGAACTAGAACTTGGTCCGAGCCATTTTATCAAAAGGTCAAGTTCTTCAGATGCAGTAACATTGAGTTCACTGATAACGCGCTTAAAACTGGTCTTCCACGACAAGTAATGTTCGGGTTTGTCATCAAACGGATCAACCTTGGTTACGAGATCTTTCTTAAACCAAAATTTTGCAAAGTCTGTCATAAAATCATTCTGCGACGCAATAGATGGCTGTGTGACTGGCGTTGTTGTATGTAGTGACATCTGAGTCACCGCAGGTTGCGATACTTGACTCGTAACTATGGGTGTCTGTTGCACAACAGCAGGTGATGAGGCATTAAACTGCACAACAGCAGGGTGCGTGACTTTCGGTTGAACAACTGCAGGTTGCACAACAGCAGGGTGCATGACTTTCGGCTGTGTGACCTCTGGTTGAACGACTGCAGGTTGCACAACTTCCGGTTGTATTGCCGTCTCATGTAACTTTTGATCTTGCAAATTAAGTGACGAAATGGGTGAAGCAACGTCAGATTGCGGAATAAAGTTACTGAATGTAGGTAAATGTAACGAGTAAGAACCTCTGGGTACAAATTCGGGTGCACTCTCACGCAATGAACCCATAAATGGCTTAACGTCCAGATATTCACCTATTTCCTGATTCAACGAGTCATCATCCTGGTATTCAACAGCCTCTAGTTCAGCTTGACTAACTGCAGCCTCTTTATAAGCATCCAATTCTGCCATTTCATTTTCAATCAATGCAGCTTTTCGTTTCAGTTCTGCCTCTCTCTTTACAAACTTAAGACGAGCCTTTGCCGCATTCACTCTAATCTGTTTTTCCACAATGGTTGCGTTTGATGCACTCGAATGCCAACTTGTAATAGAGCCATTTGAACGCTGCAAAATTCTGTTTGTTTTCAAAAAGTCAACAACATTGTCGGAATACTGTTTTTTCTTAGCACTAAATTCAGCTTGCTTCTTTGCACTATCATCAGTATTGTGTCGAGACAAAAGGTTCAAATAATCTGTACATCTCAGCTGAAATTCGTTATGTATCTTTGTAAGATCCTTACATGTAGCCTTTACTTCTTCACGAGAAGACTGCTCAATGTCAGATGAATTCAGAATAGAATTTAAATCCTGTTCAACAACACGTAGTTTACTTTCATGCGGCATGCACATTTCATTAAAAAGTTCAGTTCCTTTCTCTGATTTCGTATTTTGGCGCCTTTCTCGCCCTTCACCATGATCACCTGAATCGGGAATTTCATCATCTTTAGTAGAGTCAGACATAACTGCACATATAAAATCTCAGAAAATGTAGGCCTTAAATGTCAATGCTGGTAGCTGGTGGTAAGTAGTATCGCTGAATCTTAAGCAGGAAGGAAGCAGTCCGATCTTTCACTGTCACTGCAGTAAGCAGCTAACCGCTCAAGCAACAAGTACGAATGCAAAGGTTGTACTGATATCTTTAATGTCCTTGAAGAATGCGGTGAAAGCTACAAGAAAATAGAAAAAATACAATGTAACCTTCGTTTATAAAAAATCACAGAAAAATAATCACAACTGATACAACACTTCAGTCTTACATTGAGCAAAAATACAATTATTAAGTTACACAATAATATTGCATGTAAAAGGTGTGAGTTATCCAGAAAATAAATCAACAATAAAAATCATTATGAATGATTTCCAAAAAATCTCATTCTACACTTCAGAATTCACAAAAAGGATTTAATAATGCTATTCTATAATCAAACATTGAAATTAATTCAAAATCAGGCAAATAAACCTGTAAAATTCACTCCGACTCTTTCCTGTATTCATTTTACATGTATGACCTTACATGACACAGATTCAATACACAACAAATCAATACACAAAGGAAATGACGTATCTAGGTCGAGGGAATCCTTAGCTCAGCTCTATTTTTAGAACACAAAGAGACCAGGTGCATTTCATAATCTAAGATGTTTTCGGACAAAAGCACATTAACAAGTGATTAAGAAAGAGTATCAATGCTAGAAAATAAAAATGTTAACTTACATCGTGCTCTCTGCACAGCATACAAGAAGAATAAAAGTTAGCAATAAAAGCACTATGGCTTCCTGTTTCTGACTGACCCGGATTAAAAATACGGAACAAAAACGGTCAAAAAATTCCGGGTATACAAACATTACATTGAGCTCAGACTCCCTTGTGAAGTTTTCAAATGTGCCTGGGCCGCTATTTATAGCACTGAGTCGTTCTAAACAAACCAAGAATCCAAAAGCGCATCATGTAAACAGAAATATATATATACAAAGTTTTGGGACCCAATTCGTTTCTAATATTTTTTTTCTCATTTTTTTCCCTTTGTACTTTTAATTTTATTTTGATTTTTCACCGTTTCTATCTGCTGATGTTTACGCAGAGGTTTCTTTCTTTTTCTTTTTTTTTTTGTCTTTTTAACTGAGATGCCATATTATACTGAACCATTTCATGGAGTTTATAGCCTTTTTTTCTTATGTTGTATATGCGTAAAATTAAAGATATGATAATTATTAATTAACCAATATATAGATAATGAAAAATAAGCAGCTCTAATGTTTCTCCAAATAAATTTGAGGCAATGTCAGGGATCGCTTTGTTTTTTACGAGACAGAATGCAATAACCAAAATTTGGTACGTTTCTTCTTTCTTTAAATAGTTTCGATTTACCTACCCCCCCCCCCCCCCCCCTGCAATAAAAAGATATATAAGGCAAGAAGAAAAAAGGAAAACAATATGCAGTTAAACCGAAACAGACCAATTTGATTTTTTCTGGGTAGAGCAAGTGACCATATTTCGCCGTAATTTTCGTACATTTCTTCGAAAATCTCAAAACGTGGAGGCCAATTCAATAATTGCTTTTGCTAGAATTTAATATATCCATACAACGTTATTTTTGTCAATTTAATCGTATCGAATCCTTCTTACACTTAATTTTACTGTAATAGAGGATAAACAACTCAAAGGTAGGTGTAGAATAGCCGGTAAAGTAACTTGACCGATTGATGCCTTCAAATATTACATGTACCTGGTCAATGTGCATATGATAAATCCTTCTGTCTAAGTGACATCAGTATTACCACATACATGCAAATCAATTAACATTCATTTATTTTATTTTACTTACATGCAGTCAATTCTCCTCGCTTGATTGGTAATATGCCCTGTCAATCAGATCACTGTTTTTCTTTTTATTTTTTATGGCGACTTGGGTCAACAGTAAATGAAAATGATAGATTCGAATGAGTTAAAGAAGATCCTGACGAAGTCACGGAGTTGATAGACAAAAAAAAAAGTTTGTCTGAGTGTTTTCTTTTTTACTAATACTATTTATTATCACACATGTATTAACATTTAGCGTAAATAACTCACACATTTCATATCCTATTGTATCGAGCAAAGTTAAATTGTTTGATTTATCGTGTTTATGCGCCGTATGATACAAGCTTATGTGCATTATTTAACGTTTATTCTATCGTGTACTGTATAGTGTAACGTGTTTCCTTTCATATCGTGCATCGTGTAACGCGTATCCTTTCATATCGTGTATCGTGTTACGTGTATCCTTTCGTGTCATGTATCGTGTAACGTGCATCGTATCGTATCCATTCGTATCGTTTCATATCGTGTATGAGGTATATCGTGTTCGTTCGTGTATCCTATCGTATCATGCGTGTATCACATCGTATCATGCGTGTATCACATCGTATCATGTATCTTGTAAAAAATAACATTGTATGGTCTAGATCTGTAACTCCATTCTCGATTGAAAAACTACAAAAAGAATGTATTTTATGCAATTCATTGTTTCCTTATAAAACGTCAAAATATTTTGTTTCCATGTTTTCGGGGGTGACCATATTTCGCCGTTTTTGTTGATATGCATCTTATTTACACACAAACGGACAAAAATTGTGATTTCATTTCAGGAAATGTTTCGTCACCACTGCTATGAAATCATCCAAATAAAATGTTTTCTTATTTTGGTTTTTGTAAACATTTCGGATGTTTACGTCTACAATTTGGTGTTTTCGTTAAATTTTCTCCATATTGTGGTATTTTTTGTCAAAATTGAGTGCAGGATGTATCACAATCTATAAAAACATGACTACTACGGTCATATTTGAAAGGATATTGAAAATTAAACTTGATGAACATTTCCGATAACCAGTGAGACTCAATTAACTATGAAACGGCGAAATATGGTTCCTCGCTCTACAGAGTTGTATTACTAGTATATATCTGTGGTAGTATGTATTTTGAATTGTTATAATATTTTTGCTAACTTTAGTTTTCCTATTTAGAATCTATTCAGTCTTTGTCAATTATCTATAATAATTTTCTTTTTGCGTAACTTAAGGTGGTAGTCTTACCATATCCCCTACATTCAATTTTCTTCATAATTGCAATATTAATTAACTATTATGTCATGCGTCTTTTGCTAAAGTTTGAAAGAAATCGACCCAATGCGTGGGTCGCAATTCAAAATTTCCAAATTTTGCCCCCTTTTCAATGCAGAAAATGGCGAATTTGTCACGAAATTTGTTCTCAGATATTCAATGAGCCTGCAAAGGCATTGAGCCACGAAACCCCATCAATAGGGAATTTGGTGTGATGGAAGGATGCGACTGAGATACGTCCATTGCTTAATCCGGGAATGAGCAGATTCCACAACCCATCTGATCTAAAATTAAGAAATAAAAAATGACAAGCCGGGCTCTATTGTCTCATAATGCCCGAGCGTCCTCAGCCAATCTCATTTATTACCGAGCCGCGTCAGCGGCGAGGTGATAAATGCGATTGGCTGAGGACGCGAGGGCATTGTGAGACAATAGAGCCCGGCTTGTCATTTTTTATTTCTATTCTAATGATGACCAAACTTAGATCAATGAAACACAGACGACAAAATCGAGTCTTGTTAAAAACCAGTTCCTGCCGGTTTATCTGCTTTCAGAAAATGGGTAGACTTGGCTTATCGCTATAGGGCCTATATTGGAGAATAGAGCCCGGCTCGCGTCTGTTGTCTTAATAGGGAAAAAGAATCAAGTCATATTAGAATTAATAATAAATCACTATTTAAAGACAACATAGTAAGAATGTTGTTAGTCGATGTATTGCCTTCTTAAAAAAAAGAAAAAAAAAATCAAATATCAAGTTTCTACTACATACTATATGAACTGCTAAGTAAATCACTTTTGTATTAGAATTATGCGGACGCTTACAAATGTGTCCCGAAGGAGTCCTAATAATTACATTTAGCAAGCTTGCTCATGATATAGAATTTTGCAAAATGTTGAATTCTTATTGATCATTATAAGTGAGAACGTATAAAATGAAAATAAAAAAAAGATCACTGATAAGTTTGATCGTGAAATGAACTCTAACATGGTACACGTGCGAGCTTGTTTGTTTGTTATGTTTTGTTTTGTTCTTTTTTTTTTTTTTTTTTTTTTTTCTTAATCATACTCGGCATATATTTCTTTTTTACCTTGGTGACAAGACGGCTCGTGTTTACACTGTCCGTTGACATCTGACTCTCGCCTCTGGTCATAAAGGCTGGCATCTCTGCTTTAATTCCCAATTTTTCAAGATATGCCGCCGAGTCGCGGAAACCACGATCCACAATAAAAACGTCATCCTCCTGGATCCATCCTCGTATGTCCTCCACGTTGGTTTCCAGAATATGGTTAAGGATTGAAGCATCATTATTCCTGGCCAAGTAGGGTCCCATTACAGATATGAAATAGCCGGTCGTTGAAACGATCACCATTGGCTTAACTAGAGGTCTGCCCTTGTGTAAACTAAATTATTGTCTCTGAAACTTGAAATTACCACTTTTGTTAATGTAGATGTAAGTGCCGTCTAATACGAGGATTACTTGGCGGTCTGGGTCTTCACTGAACAGGGTCTTGGCTATTATAATTATTTGAATAATCTAGTCTTTGTTTAGGAGCACCGGTTGATAATGTGAACAAATGATGTATCTAGACATGTTTTATGATTGTTGAAATGCTTTGGAGTCAGATGACAAATATGGATAATGACCATATCCCTGTATACAGCAAAAAATCGATAATTAAGAAAATCAGAAACCGAAGGCATACAAAATCAGAATAAAACAGGCACCAAAGCAAACAAACAAAAACCTCCACCATATGAAAAGAAGCGAACTCCCGATATGGGAGTGAGACCAGGTGCCCAGGAAGAGTAAGCATCTCCTGCTTCAAATCGGTAGAACTGTCACATCCGGTTACTTCCGTTTCGGAAGACATAGAGTACAATCTTTGGTTGGATGGTTCAAATGGTCTATGACAGAATATCATCCACCATTCTGGAAAGTGGGACATCATAGTGTATGACGAGTTCCCCATATTGACCGTAGAACTTCCTCAGTAACAATGTTAGTCGGTCACAAACATATCCCTGACTGAGAAGCTTATTTGAAAGACGTCTAGCTCTCAGAACAAAATCTGTATATTTGGTACTCTCAGAACAAAATCTGTATATTTGGTACTTGCTCTGGCATAGCGTATCAACTGAGATAGGAACACGCCATAAGCAGGCGATGAAGGGATGTTGCTACTCAGAAAAGGAAAGTTTGTAATGCTGAAATTGAAGTCGTCACGTTTGTCATAGAGTGAGGTGTTCATGTGACCATCAGTGTCGTAGGACAACATTATGTCCAAAGAGGATGCTGAATTATTTGTCTCTGTAGTTTCTTTGACTCCAAGCTCCGGAGGATAGATACTGCTCAGTTAATCGGCGAATTTGGGATTATTGATGGACAACACATCGTCTATTTATCTGTAAGTGAAGTTGAAGTCAGAAGCTAAGTATCTTTTCCCTTCAGAGATCAAAGATTGAATGGATTCAGCTTCGTACGAGTAAAGGAAAAGGTCGGCAAGAAGTGGGGCACAATTGGTCCCCATTGGAATTCCGACAATTTGCTGGAAGTCCTTTCCTCCAAACACCACAAAAATGTTGTCGATCAGAAAGTTTAGCATCTGAATAATATCTGTTTCAGTGTACTTATTTTTCTTTTACAAAGTAGGTTTTGTCATAGTTAACGACAAAAAAATTGTATTTGCGATTACGGCTCTTACTTGTAAACGCATTACTTATAATTTTTTTGAGTGTTTCTTTCAATTTAATATGTGGAATTGTAGTGCCTAAAAATCAAAGGCTTTGATTGATGGACTCTACTAAAATGAGTGGATTTCAGATGTTCTAAAAATTCCTTCGAATTCTTTAAAATCCACATCTGGTTGATACCACTGCGAGAATATACTGTCGAACAATATTTTTGAAGCCCAGATTTGATTTCAGATAAAACTTTGGTGAGTAAGATCGAAACATATTTGGTAGAACATTTTGAGGAACCAGCGATGAAACGTTGTTTGTACGGATTCTTATGCATTTTAGGAATGCAGTATCAGTATGGTTAATCTAAATCTAAATTGTTTGTGTCGAAGCCAAAGGAAGCAAGAGCTGATTTGTGGTTATCTATTATTTCAGAGGCAGAAAGGTTTATTGGGGTGTAAAGACAAATATGGATAATAACCATATCCCTGTCTACAGTACAAAATCGATAATTCAGAAAATCAGAAACCGAAGGCATACAAAATCAGGATAAAACAGGAACCAAAGCAAACAAAAACAAAAACCTCCACCATATGAAAAGAAGCGAACTCCCGATATGAGAGTGAGGCCAGGTGCCCAGGAAGAGTAAGCATCTCCTGCATGCATGCAACACCCGTCGCTTCAATTCGGTAGAACTGTCACATCCGGTTACTTCCATTTTGGAAGATATAGAGTACAAGTGGGATTTCCAGGTGTCGAATTTAAACCCAACTCTTTCACTAGACTGTCGAAATAGTACTTTTTGCGAGTAAATGTGTAATTATTTGAGGCTCTGTCCGCTGGTGTGATGACATAATGTTCTTGGAGGTAGGTAAGCTCTTTGATAACATCAGAATATATACTCGAATCTGGTGTTCATAGATGATTTTAATCGGTAAATTCTAGATAAAAGTAACCCTCTGATGGATTCTTCTCTCCCTCTGATATTTTCTCTCTGAAAATCATAAAACCATTTATAAATGTTTCAAAACAATACAAATGCACCAGTGACTCAAATACCATGCCTTAGACTGAAAAGTCAACTTTAAAAAATGTTCCAAAAAATTGATATAAGATATTGGAATCGTCTAGTAATCTTGGTTATTTTGACTCCCTGTAGACAGAGGTGACTTCCAGCTCGATTTCAATGCCATTTCCGTACTTCAATATTTGTTTCCTGAGTCTGTTTGTCAATCGATTAAATAATTTACTTTATTTTTATGTCATTTATTCAAATTATTGTTTCACTGGTGACCCCATAAGCTACACGTGTATTAAATTTCTCTGTGTAACCTCTGCGTGTACACATCAGTAGAAAGAGACGGCAAAAAAAAAAAAAAATAAAGGGAAAAAAGGTATAAAGGGAAAAAATGAAAAAAAGAGAAACCGAATGGGTCCCAAAGCTTTGATATACCGATCATTTCAGCGTATATAATCTCATGTTACATGATGCGCTTTTGGATTCTACATGTATGTTTCTTATCCGGTCTTTGTTTAGAACGACTCAATGCTATAAATAGCGGCCCGGGCACATTTGAAAACTTGACAAGGGAGTCTGAGCTCAAATTAGAATTAAGGCAAACGAAAAGAGACGGGGAAGAGGAGTTTTTCGCCTACACTCAGTATCCACTCAGTGCGTTCAATGCGCATGCTCCGCAAAATGACGCTTCGTTAGCGTGAAAGGGCAATACACAATAAACGATGACGTCATATGCACTCGAGCTCGCGTCTAACGCCACCTAGCATACATTAGAGTATTGTCTGTTGATTGTAACATCTGTGACGGTTAGATCTATTTTTAGTTGTTTATCTTGCAGCATTGTCTGTAAGATGTAATTTAAGTCGTTAATGTATTTTTCTTGTTTGTTAGTCCCCTACCGGCAACGGCGAAGGAGACTCTTAGTTTCCTCTCGGTCTGTCTGTCTGTCCGTCTATCCCTCCGTCTATCCGTCTATCCGAATATCAGTTTTCCGGACTTTTTTTCTGCAACGGATGGAAATATTGAGATGAAATTTGATACAAAGCTTTGTCTTGGATAGTTACAGAGCAAGTTCGACTTTCGTCAACCTTGACTTATTTTTCGGGGAGTTATGCCCCTTGATGACATGGGAAATTCAGTTTTTGTTAGTTTTCCGGACTTTTTTTCTGCAACGCATGGAGATATTCAGATGAAATTCGCCACGCTAGTCTTTTTCGAGGAGTTATGCTCCTTGATGACTTGGAAAAGTCAGTTTTTGTCAGTTTTCCCTTGACCTATCCTCGACGGATGGATATATTCAGATGAAATTTGATACACAGCTTGGTCTTGGATAGTTACAGAGCAAATTCTACTTTCGTCACCCTTGACCTATTTTTCGAGGGTTATGCCTCTTGATGACTTGGAAAATTCAGTTTTTGTCAGTTTTCCATACTTTTTTTTGCAATGGATAGAGATATTCAAATGAAATTCGATACACAGCTTGGTCTATGATAGTTACAGAGCAAGTTTGACTTTCTTTACGCTTGACTTATTTTTCGAAGAGTTATGCCCCTTGAAGACTTGGAAAAGTCAGTTTTTGTCAGTTTTCCGGACCTTTTTCTGCAACAGATAGAGATATTCAGGTGAAATTTGATACACAGCTTGGTCTTGGATAGTTACAGAGCAAAATCAACATTCGTCACCATTGACCTATTTTTCGAGGAGTTATGCCCTTGATGACTTGGAAAATTCAGTTTTTGTCAGTTTTCCAGACTTTTTCCTGCAACAAATAGAGATATTCAGGTGAAATTTGATACCCAGCTTACTCTTGGATAGTTACAGAGCAAGTTTGACTTTCATCACGCTTGACCTATTCTTAGAGGAGTTATGCCCTTGATGACTCAGAAAATTCAGTGTGTGAGTTTTCAAGACTTTTTCCTGCAACTAAGAGAGATATCCAGATGAAATTTGATACTCAGCTTAGTCTTTGATAGTTACAGAGCAATTTCAACTTTCGTCACGCTTGACCTCTTTTTCGAATCGATAAAGCAGATAAAACCTCAGAACTGAGCTGCACAGACAGTAAGTTTAATTAAAATTCATGTTTCATTGAAGAGTTATTCATCGGCAGAATTGCAGGACATAAATATATGCTGCCGGTAGGGGACTTATATCGCTCAGCGATCTTACATTGTTCATTTGAAGTTTGAGGTTATTAAAGTGCAAATTAACAGTTAATGGTGTTTTCTTTTATATTAAAATCTTCAATTTAACTTGTCTATATTAACATTTTACATTAATCGAGTATGATGTTTGTTCGTTACGATTTGACGTCTTTTATACCCTTTCCGTTGCACATAAATCAGTTAATCATAATTATAAATTCCGTCTGGTTTATATCAAATTATATTGAGATTTCTTTATTTTCTATTGCCAGATGAAATCAGTGGATACTCAAACACAGAATACTTGACGAAAGTAGTTACATTTGGAGGTAAATGACAGTACTCTGCTATTTACGTCATCTGAAAACGCTAAAGACCTTAACGATAAGGCATTTTCTTAACATTTGCATCTGCAGGACTTAATTCTAATTCACTTGATACCAAACACGACCACAGTATTCCAATTAAGTGCTTAGAATTAAATTCACACATAATCAAATATTTTTTGTCATCATATTTCTTTTTGCTAATAACTTTTTTGGTTTCAATTCCGATTTTAATTAAATAAATTTCAAAATGACTGTCTCGGAAAGACCTTTCTTTCCAAAATATATACATTAATGAGGTTTCCTCGAAGAATTATATTCATAAAATTCCGATGCCAATTTTAGGGATTCCCCTTATCGCACTGCCGTCAACTTTTGTTACATCGATGTAAACTTTTGCTTCATCAATGTAACAAATTGTAATGTGATGGAAAAGGTACTTTCACACTATCCATTCTTTAGTTATGGGTCGACTACCTTTTTCTCGACACCCATGAAATTTCACACATAAGTAGGGACCAATGAAAAAAGATAAATTTATGAAAAAAAAATGTTTCTAGGTCATCTGATAACCATGGCAACGGTCTATAAAGTTGAAAAATTGCCAAAATTGAGCTTTTTTGAAGCTCTATAATTCGGTCTACATATGACATTTATGGAAGATTTGTTATCATTTGCATCATAAAGAATAGGATCTAAAATTTTAAACAAGCTCACTGATAGTGTATGATGTACCATGACAACAAAATATGCTAATGAGTTAAAGACGATCCTGACGATAATCTCAACAGAACTCACGATATATCGCAAAATTAAGCATCGACGGACCCTTGCAAGCTAGAGGTGGGACCAGGTGCCCGGGAGGAGTAAGCATCCCCTGTTGGCTAGCCGCACCCGCCGTCGATGTTTAAGCACGGAAATGAAAGCAATATATAAAATTATGCACTGTCTGACGTTATGCCTATATAGAAAGTGCTAAGTTCGATATATTGATTTCAAAATGCTGTTTGTATTTTCCATTTTTGAGTTGGCAAAGCCAACTTTTCATTGAAATCGAATGCCCCAGTTAGGGCCAGTACGAACCGTGCAACGGTCAAAAATCTGTAGTCTTACCTAGTAAGAAATAGTACCACTATCATTTGGACAAAAACATTTTAAACGACACAATGAGTGCAAGTTGTAATTGAAGATTCCAATGCAATTATTGGAGTAAAAAAAATGGTCTATAGAGCTATTTGTAATGAAGATTCGGAGTATAGTTCTCGTATCGCGTAGGAATTCAACTTTTAAGAAGTCCAAAGTAGCACTGCACTATGCCGGCCATGCTGTTTTTTTTCCGGGGGAATTACCAGAGTTTAGGCCTAGTGATAGTTATTATAACCGTGTAGATTTATATTTCATTGATGAAAAGATAGATATAAAATAGTCTGTTGATGTCAATATAAATCGCTATGGTTCTTGCGTCTTAAGATCAGAGGACACTCGGAAGGCCATTCGATGAACGGCGAACTGGATTTGTAGTAAGTTCTTGAAAATAACTGATAGAATATTTGAATATTTTCTTATCTATTGTATAAAGGATTATGAAAAACCACAATTCGAAAGACTAGATCGTCTATTTACTGTATGTCGTTATCTGTTTATCGAAGTTCGATTTTTGGGAAGGAGGGGGGGGGGGTGTTGTGTTTGATTAGGTGAATGAACGATGTACATTACAGTTCGGGTTATAAGAAGAGCATTGTCCTCGAGGAATATAATTTTTCAAGGCTGAATAAATCTTCACCTAATGACTGCAATAAATGTATATATGTCCATGTACTACTTGTAGTATTCCAACATACTCACTTCATCTCGTGTTATTACCGTGGACTTGGATATTCATGGAAACGCTGGGAAAATATATTCTCCCACTTGAGACTGAGAACTCACAAATTACCCTGGGGTGAGATAAATCGATCTCACCCTCTGACGTCATTGATCTCACCCTCTGACGTCATCGCTACCAAAGCGACGTTATGGAAGCAAGGCAAACTGGTGATTATAACAGACACTCTAGATAGTCGATAACGTGGGAGAAAAACAATCAAACACCACCCAAGGGAGGGATGGCTAATTCTCAACCCTTGTGTAAAAATTTTGCTTGTCCATGACTCGGCAAGCCTCGTCATGGACTTGCAAAATCACTTTTGCTTTGGTTCTTGTTTTATCCTGAATTTGTATGCCGTCGGTTTATGATTTTCTGAATTATCGATTTTGAACTATGTATTGGGATATGGTCATATCCATATTTGTCATGATACAGGACCCACGTTTTAGAAATTCAAGTTATTTTGATAACAGGGGATAACAGAAATTTCCAAATGCGTCGAAGAAACGATCAACCAAAGTTGATCGAACTTGGCTACATTTACCCTCGGGGACTCCTGGTTCACCAGCAGTCACACTCACCAAGTGGTACAAATGTTAAACGTCCTCAAATTCAATAGCATCATTTAAGAATAGATAAATTTGCAGCATGGATAAGGTACTAATGAGTTAAAAAGTATTTATTTGGATATGCTATGGATCGACCCTACAGGAAATTTGGAGCCGCGCACTCTCTGTAATTTAGATGTAAAAATCTAACTTCAAAAAATTAAAGAGGGCGCTCCTGAAATTATTTTTTTATCTTCGAAACACGTGTCTGATGCATGTAAATTGGTTTGGAATTTTCTTCAAGAAGGTAGAGGTTGGAACCCTTCGACATTATTAAAGAAGATTAAAGAAGATCCTGACGACAATCTCAATAGCACTCACAACAGAGCACCAAATTGAACATCGACGAAACCCTAGCGAACAACAGGTGGAATCAGGTGCCCGGGAGGAGTAAGCATTCCCTGTTTGGCTAGCCGAACCCGTCGTCGATGTTCACGCACGAAACTGAAAACAATATTAACAAAATACATGTATATAATTGCTGAGGTTATGTCTATATAGAGAGTGCTATGACGACCATGTCAGGGAATGACATCTAACACACTTACTGTCTAGTACTATAATTTGAGTCTTGATGTTATATATATTCAATTGAAAATCGTTGTTTTACAGACTTTCTATTATCCATGAAAAATGTATATGCTGACAAGGAGGCAAACTATGTAACATTCGTTTGCAATTATACGGAAGTGTTCCAACTCTATACTTTCTTAAAGTAAATTTCAAACCAATTTTTTTCTGCACCAGACACGTGTTTCGGATATTAAATCCCCATGAGCTATACTTCCTGCCAAAGTGACCCCAGACACAGCCAAAACCCATCCCAACAGCATCATCTGGTTACATTTTCAAAAATTAAATTTGTTCATTCACCCACAGAGAATGTGCGGCCCAAACTTCCTGCATCGCCGACCCAGTAGCATATTCAAACAAAATCAATGTTCCAAACAGCATTGGAGGGATGGCACCATAATGTCAAACTCCCAAAGTCATACTCATTCAAATGCCTGATAGAGGAATTTGGTTACATTTAGCACCTGAAAATGCAACATACGAGTATACACGTTCATCTGTTTCTGAAATACTTCACAACCACAAATCTGTTCTTGAGTCCTTCGGAATTCATGCTGATGAGCTTTACCTTGAACTACTATCCCCTCCTTTGTACCTTATATCTACTGAATTCCCAAAATGCACAAAAATCCTTACGAACATCGGCTCAGCGTCAGGGCGCTCCACAATACCTCCATTTTGCTTCCGAAAATATTAACTCGCATCAAGCAAGGTCTTCAATCAAGAATAAAATCAAACGTTGTTCCTAAAGAATTCTAGGGAACTTTGGGAAAAATTAAATGTCATTAATTTTGATCATATTGTCAGTTTAAAGTCTTTCGACTTCTTCATGGTCGACCCGACCATTTCACACGAAACTCAAAAACAGATTGGCCAATATACTTCATATCACACTTTCTTTAAATAAATGGGAACAGGAGAAATAAATACATTGTCATATATTTTACTACAGGATATTTCGAACACTCTTTTTCAGACAAAATGTATACCAAAGACGACATGATTTTGATGCTTGCGTTTTTGATTGACAACATGTTTGTGGTCATTGCAGGAACCGTATTCCAGCAGATAGGTGGCATCCCAAGGGATACCATTTGCGCCCCAACTTCCTTTATATTTATATTATATAGATATTTTCATATTCAAAAGAATCTTACCTTATCCAGACCTTGCTTTCCACTGGGCTAATGTATCTCGCATATCAGTTCAGTTTTACCTACATATACATAGATGACGTGCTTGCTATCAATAATCAGAACGTTAAGGATCACATACATGAAATCTATCATAATTTTATGGTCCGCTTCGTACTAGGATATACTTCTATCTTTAGACGCAAAAGGGCACTGACAAGTGTGATGATTTTGCCTTTAAAATAACTAATTTTTATCATGAAACAAAGGAGGGGACTTCCAACAACACCAGGTTGCAGCACCCACAGCAAAACCCCAAAACACCTAATGTAAAAACGCAAAGTAGACAAGTAAACAAAGAGACGCATAGGGGACAAGGAACGTCGACGCACACACAGAAACATCAAACACAAAGGACTACACATAAGCCAACGAGACCAATGGGCAACCGGTGCCGACTTAGGACGGCCATCTGCCACGGAAATAGCAGAAGGTGTGGTTATCCTGGATTACGTGCGCACAACCCTCCCACTTTTGCGTTTACCCAGAGGTCTCGAAGACCGTACAATTGCGGTATAAACAACCTCCTCACTGTCAGATGACCACACACAAACAAGACCGCAAAACGCAGGGGCCCAAGCAACACAGATGAATATGTAAATGGATATCAAAAGAGGGCGTACGTACATGTAAAACAGTCCGTGCTCTGTATCGAGCTCATGTATGTTATCACCCGAGGAGTCCGACTGACATTCAGAGAGGACAGGTGGTCTGGGCCCTGTCTTCTCTAAAGAGGTTTGGACAGGGCCCGTCATGGAGTCCCGTCGTCACAGTCAGTCAGAGTGCAAGTTTTAAGAATGCGCTGGTACAAGACTGTAGATTGGTCAAGTACCAAGCCTAGTGTCCGTCTGTTGACATTAGGATCATATCCACGGTTTAAAAGGTGTTTGATGATTCTGACGCATTTTTGATAGTGATGTTGTCTATCTTTGATCCTTCTTATTTTGTCATGAGTAGCAACAGTCCGTCTTCTCCTGCTTATGGCGTTTTTGTTTCTCAGCTTCATGTAATTCGATACACTAGTGTATGCTTCAAATATAACGATTTCATGCTTAGAGTCAGACAGCTTGCAAGTAAGCTACTCGTTCAGGGTTATAATTCACAACGGTTAAAATCATTATTGAGGAACTTCGTCATCGCTACGGGGATCTAATAAAAGCATATGGAATCTTTTTTCCAGAATGATCAGTGACATTCTGTATTGCGATTGAATGGCTGTCAACATCACAAATCAAGACATCTTTACCTGTTATGTGCATTAATCTGTACATCAAGACAATCATCGAATTTGACAAGTTATCATGGAATCGTTGTGAAGAATGGTGATGCAAAATAAGATACTCTGACTCTCCCCGGGCATCTAGTCTCACTTCGGAATATTGTTTTTCCCGGGTTTCACAATTGTTCAAACGGAAATTCTACTGTCCTGTTCACTAAATCCAGAGAACCCTGTTTGGGCGGTTTAATCTGTCGTCTGAAGAATTTTGTCATAAATTATTGTTTCCGAGAATTGACCTCCTTTAGTCGTAACTGGATATTAACTTCAACTTACCCTATCAGCTGCCTTCAAACCGCAATATGAAAAAATAAAATGTCTACGAAAAATTCCCATGTTAATTTCAAGCCGCCGCCATATTATTCTCCGTGTCAACATGACACAATAGTAAACAGTGACGTCAAAGCCTCCGACGTCACACATTTTCAGCGTTTAAGGTTGATACTTAATAATGGGTACTTTTTCCATGTTTATTATATGGGTCACACAAGATGTATTAAATTGGGAAATAATAATCATTTATTAAACATATATTATTAAGAAATGTTGAGCACCACTTGTATTATTTTTGCATTGTAGGATATATAGTAAATTCGAGAAGACTTTTGTACTTATTCAATATCTTTAAAATTCCCGTGATAGTTAAAAAAATCCCTCAATCACTTTATAATTTCTTTTCAAATTTTAAAATGTGAATAAGCGGTTTATCTAATCGTTTAAAGGAATGCTATGATCATTTATTTCTTATAAAATGGGTACCCTAATATAACCTACTTTTCTCCGTAGAAGACCGAATGCAAACGCGTGTAAGCACTTATTTGCATAAGGCTAGTACTGTAGTAAAAGAAAACAACATGGCGGACGGATAACACGTTGGGCGAAAAGGAATCGACAATCGTTGTTATCAAAATCTGAAAACAGAAATGTAATAAACGATAAAAGAAAAGACTTTAGTATTGGCTTGGCATTGGACAGATAGAGACCTGAGAGGACGACCGTGACATTGAAACTGAAGTCGGACGAGAAATTAGCCAAAGGGAGCTATGTACAACAAAGGAGGGGATCTCCAACAACACCAGGTTGTAGCACCCACAGCAAAACCCCAATGTACAATGTACATGCATAGTTCTCGTATTTATTTTTATTCATGAGATGTATCTATAAGATATAAGTTTGATGTAAACGTCTTCAAATTGAATAGCATCATTTAAGAACAAATAAATTGGCAACGTGGACCAGATGTGTATATATATCCACATTATTTTTGATATGTGAAGAGTGAGCATCTCCTGCTTGCATGCAACACCCGCCTCTTCAATTCGGTAGATTTCCAGTAAAATTGTCTTATAAATGTGCGGATACCGCATGTGGGACGAAGAGACGGACGGTTGCTTACACGAGCATATATGCGCATCACTATATATAGCCTCGCCATTTTTGTGAGGTACATGTATAAGATAATTTTAAGTGATCAGTGCCGATATCTTCAAGGTGAAAAAATGAAATAAAATTATGTATCTTTACATAAGAGTAGTTGATTTTTCATATATTTTATTTTTTAGTAGTTCCGTTCTTTGGATACATTCATTGTCATTCATTCATACATTGTCGTTAGGATCTTCTTTAACTCATGTCATTTCTTTTTAAGGTATTGCTGGACTGGCTGTGTTGTTTTGTATAGCCATCTTGTTTTGCATCTTACTTGCACATAGGTGAGGTATTTTTAGCAACTTTTTGCAATTCTTAGCTTCAAAATTCTAAACACGATGAATTCAGCATTGAGAATAAGTAAGATTACATGGAAACGATTATTTTAAAAATAATCATTGACTAACACTTATTACCGATTCTATGTAAGGACCAAACTTTTTCAGCAACATTGAAAAATAGCATGTCATATTTGAGTACAGAGATATTTGGTACAAAATTATGTATATACTGTGTTAAGCCGGAATTAAGATACTTTTGTGGAATTGGAGCATCGGTTGTCATGGTAACCATGTCTAAAATTTTGGGGGTCTGGAAAACGTGATAAACGAGACATTCTCATGGTCCATGTTTCCATGGAATATAGATATGTGTAGAATTGAAACTTCCCGAAAGCATTCCTTCGTCCTTCCATAACAATATTGAATTTAAAAAATCTAAACCATTTATTCTTATTTTACTGTTATTTGGAATCAAACGTAAGGAAAATTCAAGCATTTGTAAGGCCTTTTTCCAACCCTTTTTTATGCCCCTTTTTGCCGGTTTTTACAATGCAATTACTGTAAAAGCAATGGTTTTTAAGTAATAAAGCTTATAGTTTTTTAAATATCTTTCTATGGTCTTATGAAAATGAAAAATCTGGAGTGGGGAACTTATTGGTTTTCTTGGAATTTAATGCCGAAATATGTTACCATGGCAACATTTGACACATATGTTAAAGCACATGTAAACATTAAAGGGCTATTGTGGAGGCTTTATTCTGTCTTTTATAATCAAACTTCATGTGACCATTAACAAAGAGAATATAAAGTAGGAAATAACCTTGAAAACATTTCAAGGTCATATCGTTTAATTTCAAGGTCACTCAAACTTAAAATTTTAGCATTTTTCATGAAATTTCAAGGGAAATATATGACGTCACGTTAAAATGTTATGAAATTATGGGAAATCTATAATATGATATTGAATATGCACTAAAGATTGTACCTTCTTCCTTTCTTACATAGACATCAGCATTTTTAAAATATTTAATTTCTCATCAGAAATTTGTGACAGAAATGGACGAGGCTTATTCTATTCAAAAATACCATACATGCTTAAGCAGAATCTCATTTTCTTCTTTTATTAGAAGACTTAAATCTAGCAAAAACACAAAAAAATAAGTATGGTAAAATAACAACAAATGACGTCAAAAACGAGAAAAAATCAAATTTTTGAATAATTTTTTGCGGAAATTTGAAATGACCTTGACCTATATTTGAATGGCTTATAATAGAATCAAGGTCATACAGCAATTGATACTTATCAAAGTTATCTTAAACGTAAACCTTTGCCATAGCCAACTTTGTCAAAAGATTATACCTTACTCAGATTTACCCCTCAAGTTTTAGATCAGTAAACACACATTAACGCTCAATTAACAAATGTTTTACTTACCCATTGCTTATTTTTTTATTCAAATGTGTAAAACATCAACATTGACGAAAAACAGACCTAATTTTCGGGTACATTTTTAAGGAAAATATTGACCTTTTTTGTGTGAATTTTGCTGATTTACTGTACAGAGTGCCATTAAATTTGATATGGATTTACAAAATAGAAGTAAAGAATAAATGTTATTTGTTATGAGGAATCTGAATTGATACCGGTTTCCAAGACAACCAGATGCCTGCAAACCTCTTATTTTAGACTTCAAAATACCTTATGAAAACTTGGGCCTTGTTGCCATGGCAACTTTAACGGAAGGTCATTTTCATTCTTATGTTATCATAAACATGTGATATAAAAAAAAATTATCAAAATCTGTGACATGCTGTTTTCAACTTACTTGGTCCTTACAGAGAATTGATATTTAAAAATCTTAGATGAAGTCCAACACTTATTGTAAACCTGTCATTATAAGACCACTATTACTTATTTGGTCAGTTACAGACCGTCTACGGAGATATGTCGGGTTGGTAAAATCTATGGAAGGCGAGGCGAAGCCGAGCCTTCCATAGATTTTACCAACCCGACATATCTCCGTAGACGGTCTGTAACTGACCAAATAAGTGTTTTATTTTGCCGAGGACCCCTTCATCACAAATTTCCCTTACCTTTGTGAATTCAAAAGTGTGTCACTTCCCAGGTATTCAACCTACATAAACGAGTCATCAGCTAAAAATAGATTACGTGTAGTCTGAGCTATATAAACAATATTTTTTACCTATTTTCATAAGCATCGGTGGTTCAGTGGTAGAATGCTCGCCTGCCACGCGGGCGGCCCGGGTTCGATTCCCGGCCGATGCATTTTTCATATTAACGTCCGCCATCTTGGATTTCCCACTTCGAATTTATTGTCTACTGACGGTCTATAAGAAAGTCTATAGAGTTATAGACCGCTTCCACGTGACGGGCTCTATCCAATCAGTTTTCGACATTCTAGTCCAAGGCGAAATAAAATGGAATAACTTGTGTACATTAGCGATACGAAAACCCAATCCAGGGTTTTCATTTTGATCATTATATCTCATACAAATTACATATTTGTTCAACGAATGAATAATAATAACCTAATTTGCAAGATAAAGGTAAGAAAATGATGTATATTTAAAACGCGGGCGAATACTTATCATTTATACTTGTCGAAATCCCTCTTTGCATACATCGTAACCTTGCGTCTCGCAGCGAGGTTATAATTTATGTTTTAATTTATGTTATAGCCTGTTGGTCAGCTTCGCCGTCGTCGGTTGCTATAACAATATTATATAATATGAAAGAACGTCCTTTCTCTAGTTTTTCAAAACATTTCAACCAAAAATAGATTTTTAAAGAATTCTACACTATTTTTCTATATTTCATAATACCAATAAAATCCAAGTCCCATAACTCTGTAACGACAAATCGATTGAACCTGAAAATTGAAAAGCTTCCTTTCCACAGTCTGAACAAAGTGTATGAATATCGTGAAAATCCGGTGACGCATTCACAAGTTATTGCGCTCAATAAGCGGACGGACGGACGGACGGACATCGCCAAACCAATGATGATCGTATAAAATCCCTAAAAATAAGGGTATTGCATAATGATGTATATCAAAGCATATAGTAACTTAAATGTGACAAATATGCAATAAATGATTTTAGAAGATCCCTAAAAATAAGGTTATAGCATAAAATGTATATCAAAGCATTTAGTCACTTAAATTTGACAAGTATGCAATAAATTAGTTTAGAAGATAAATTATTGAATTATTAAAGAAATAGTTAAAAAAAAATGAGCATTTTTTGCAAAGTCCAAAAACTTCCATCGAACATTTAGAATTATCTTTGTCTTGTGCTCGGGAAAATCCCGATCCAACGTATTTTGTACAGTGCAAAGTGTAGACTGGCAACCACTCTTACTTTTCTTATTTCGTACACGACATGAAATAGTTCCTGAGTTTACCCTTAATTTTTCAGTTTGGGATTGGAAACTTTTATGTTAAAGGCCAACACTCTCTATTCTATGATATTTCACATCGTTGAATTGAAGAAGTACGTGCCCTATGGCCTGATGAAAGTTTCGTAAAAAATCTTGACGACATAAGCTCAAAGCAGAGATGGTAGTTAGAGGAAGGAGTGATAACTCTATTTTGAGATTGCAAATAACGGGTCAAATATTTGACTTCCGGTGGAACCAAAGATAATAACTATTCTTAAGACATCTCTCTAGATCATCATCGGGCTTTCGTTTTGTGCTTCGGTTCTGAAGAAATTTTTCAAAGGAAGGTACCTCCGTGACATATTTTGCCTGTTGTTGCGCCACCTGTTGACGAATCCGGACGAAAAACATCATTTGCAGGGAACCACGAGTACATGTACTTCATTGCTACCATAGCCATTAAAATCCCTTAAGGTATATCCCTCAGGTCAAAATGCTGGTAATTTTTTGCCTGGATACACTTTTTTTTCTCTTCAGAATATTGTTCAGATTATCAAACTAATATGGTTTTGGGAAAAGTAACTTTTCTAGTTACATTTTATCACCTCTAAAAAGGGATTTTTCTTGCTTTTCCCATAGGGTCCAATGTTAAAGTTCAAACCGGTAAGTTCTCGGTATGATCATGAAACCATGAATTATATTTTGTTTGTATATCAGGTTTAACATAAGCTTTGAATATATGGAAATGAAAATATTGTAAACCTTGTTATTTAGAAAATAAGAGCATCTGAGACCTAAGGGATTCTCTACCTTAAGTGGTTCTGGAGTAAATGTCCCATATGTATAAAAATACCCCCTTCCCTTTTTACAGAAGAGAAAACTCAGACACACAATTATTTTTTTTCAAAAACATATATAAAACCAATAAATGACTTTTTTAGCTACATTTGGCAAACATGCAGTAAATAATTGCACAAAACCACACATTTATAGAGTTATTCAAAGAAACAGTTCAAAAAATGAGCATTTCTAACAAAGTGAAAAAAAAAAGATGTCAAAAAACGCGTCAAATATTTGACTTTAGATTAGAAACAAAAAGAACAAAACTTGTCGAGACATCTTTCTAGATCATTTTTCTGCCTTCGCTTTGTCGATATGTGCCTCGTTTCTGAAGAAGATTGTAAAAGGGAACCCCCTTGACATACTTGTACCTATGGTGACGCAATCTGTCATTGGATCAAGACAAAAAACAACAACACTTGTAGCGGGTACTTCATTTCTATCAAGTTTCATCAAAATCCCTTCAGTGGTTCTGGAGAAGAAGTCGAAAAGGTGAAAAGTTTACGACGAACGGATGACGGACGTCGGACGCCACGCTATGACAATTGCTGACTTGAGTTTTGCTCAGGTGAGCTAGAAAACACTATATCTAATGCTCCAACACGAAATTAAAACGTCATCACACATTGTGCGTAAGTTGAGAACGTTAGAAATGCACTGGATACACGCTGCAGCACGCTATGCATAATTTATAAACACAATAATTACCAAATGTGTTTGTTAATCTGAATCTACGCATTTTGATTGGTCGATCGCATTTATTCTGACTTATTTTATGAAATGTCAAAAATGACCGGAACCTCTTTCACACCAACGCCAAAAATTCTAAAACTGTCTAACGCATGAAAGAAACAATACAACACACAATTACAAAACAATAATGGTCTCAAAGTATCGATTGAAACTTTAAAAAACAGATTCATGTGTCGACTGATAAACATTACAGTCCTGTATTGTGAATATTTGCAGTGATTACATCGGTTGCTACGCGCATTATTTGAAAACTGCAACAAGTGAACGGCAGTTCAACATTCAACTTGCCAAGTTGTTTAGTATTGGTCTACTAGAAATGCAAATCCCTTTATTTGTTAACACCAAAATAAATTTTTACACATGGATATCGGATGCATGAATTTGAAAATACAAGCAAAAGTTTCAGCGCTATAAGTGTAAAGTGACTTTAAAATTAAGCTTACCGAACTATTCATTCCTATTTCATTCGGATTCTGAAGAAATAATTTACAGCTGATATTCCAATAGATCTTTATAATGTGGTTCTCTTCACACATACAGATCTACATGTAAAAGAAATGCTGTCCGAAAGACAGTATAAATTCCCAACACAAACTGCTTCATGTTGTACTTTCAACTGTTATGTCTGCTGCCTTCGATAAATAATGAGTCACAAATTACGTCATCATACAGTACTAAGACGTGCTGGGTTCAGAGGAGGAAAATGACTTTTTAAGAATAAATGCTGAGTTGTTGTATTTTTACGTTTAAAACATTTTTGTTGTTAGAAAACTCGTTCCTACAAGTCTAATATTTAAATACGTCACGTACTGAAACATTATATGTACAAATTCAGAATAAATTCATGTTTGGTAATTGCGCTACGCTACGCCGTTTTACACAATTTTGTAATACGACAACTGACATTTCATATTCCAAAAAAATGGCAAAAATAAACGTTCAATTTTTTTTTAAATTACACACACGCTGTTTATAGAACGCTGCGGTGTGGAAGGGCAATAAGACAAAACTTGCTCATTATCAACAAGGCGCCGCATTAATTCATCTGAGTGGTGCTGTCAATGATGAATTTGTACTGTCGGTATTTCATGTTCCAATTAACACTTTGCTGTTTGGAGGGGTAATGTGTGTTGGCCGCAGAATCATACTAGCAGAACATAAAGAATTGCCATGCATACGCTTCGTCTCCTCAAATGAATGTGCCATCTTTGTAGTTTACGAATCGTTTGTCCTTCATTCTCATAAGGGAAAAGATCCAATACAGAAAAAAATTGCAACAACCATCGGACGTTAAAAAACCCCAAATCAATTCCATCCGTATACAGCGATAAATAAAACGATAAAATTCGCGAGAAGACAGTCACGTATGTCTAGGAAATCATCAACAAAAGATTGTTAAGAATTGTTAATTCTCAATTGATTAAAGAAGTTCGAATCAACAGTACGTGTACATGTAATAGGTTTACACTTTCATGTAACTTACAGGTTAAAATCAATGATAGAAGCAACAAGCAATACCCAGGAGTTTGTACCACTCTGTTCAGTTACATCCAGTACGTCAAGGGAACCTTTGCCAGAAATACCATCCATCATAATCACCGAGGAAACAGAATACGACTGTAAATTAGAGTACTTAAGAAATGAATCTTATATTTTTTCTGTTGATGCAGGTATCACCCGAAAAATTGGACAGAAAACTGCATCAATGCGCGTAGCGCGTTGATGCAAAAGTTTTCTGTCCAATTTTTTGGGTGATACCTGCATCAACAGAAAAAATATAAGATTCATTTCTTATCATTTAATTATTATCTGTTTATGGATTCTTGGATCTAAAAACATTCAATCATCGCAATATATTTCGTAAGTCGGAGGGTTTCGCAGTGATACGTCTGCCAAAACAAGTTATGGCAGCCGCTCTGATTCAAACAGCGAACGATCGTCTCTCTATATCTTTGGAATAAGGACCAGTTTGAGCAATTTCTACATGCACTGTTAATTTTTGAGTAAGTAGGAAAGAAATGGTACCCTTGAAATGATAAGCAAACATCAACAAATTGTATTTTCAGCAACGACTTCATTCGTGTTTTAGGGAACCCCCGGTTCTAAAAATAGTGCTATAAATAGACTGCCGTGAAAAATTGTGTTGATCGATGTATCAACAAAATTTCTCAGCCAATCAGAATCGTCGTTTCTTGAAAATGACAATGGAAATTAAATGATAATATAATACCGAAGAAACATATTGAAACAAATTAAGTTATTTTTGTAAAACATCCATGCCCCCTACTCCTTCTTTGATTATTAAATCATCAGTTATTCTATTTGGATTAATGAATCTATCATGGTGTATAAATATATAAACTTAACCTAGTATAGATTTTCTTATGATGTATCCGTATATATGTACCAAATCTCATTTCAATATGTGTATCGATTGCAGAAATAATTTTTAAATTTTGGGGAATTTTTCTACATGTAATTCCAAGGGACTTAACTCTGTTATGTTTTTCTTCGTTCGACAAAATCAACTTTACCTGGATTTTCATGTGATGTATCTTTAAACCAAATTTCAATTCAAAAGGTGAATCCATTTCAAAGATAATGAAAGAAAACCCAAACATTTTGATAAGGGGCATAACTCTGTCAAAAAAGTTCAATCGGAGCCAAATATAAATTTTATCTAAATTTGAATATATCTAGATGTTAGTTTCTCGGCTTTGAGACTGAATAACTGATAGGTATTTCTTTGATGTCTATTTGATGTATCTATATACCAATGACTACCAATAAAATTTCATTTTAATATGTAAATCCATTCCAGAGATATTGAACAGAAACCCTTGAATTTTGGTATCTGTCTAAGTCCAAGGGGCATAATTCTTGTCAAAAACTTTTCGATCGGACCCAAATATAAACTTGATCTAGATTTTCATTTGATGTATCTGTATACCAAAGAAAGGAGGGGATCTCCAACAACACTCGGTTATACATGAAGCACCCAAAGCAAAGCTCAAAATGCAAAGATACAGAGCAGACAACTACAGAAAGAGACGTAAAAGGAACAAGGAATACCAACTCACTCCATAGAAACAATACACAAAAAACCACAAATAAACAAACGAGACAAACACACACCATAGAAACATGAAACACAAAACACCATACATAAACCAATGAGACCAATGGACAACCAGTGCCGGGTTAGGACGGCCATCTGCTACGCAAGTAGCAGACGGTGTGATTTTCCGGATTACGTGCGCACAGCCCTCTCACTTTTCCGATTACACAGAGTTCTAAAACGTGATGTAAAATAACCTCCTCATTGTAAGATTAAAATGCATGACACAGGAGCCCAAGAAACACAAAAGATTGATATGTAAATGGATACAAAAACAAAAGGCATACGAAATACAGTCCGTGCTCTGCCGCCTGTGGCGAGATCATGCATGTGAACACCCGAGAAGTCCGACTGAGATTCAGAGAGGACAAGTGATTGGGGCTCTGTCGTCTCTGAAGAGGTTTGGTAAGGGCCCGTTATGGAGTCATGTCGTCAGAGTGCAATTCTTAACAATGCGCTGGTACATGTACAAGGATGAAGATTCGTCCACTACATGTACCAATGTCAAACGTCTTCAAATTCAATAGCATCATTTAAGAACAGATAAATTGGCAGCATTGACCAGACATGCACGTTTCGAGTACTTAACCCTCGTCAGTGATCCTCGATCTTAGCAATGTGAAAGTTATGATGTCCAAAAACGTACCGAGAGGCGTAGCAGGATGGGTGAGATATGATGCTCTAGGGCCCACGTTTAAGAAATTTCGAGAAATTTTGATAACAGAAATTTTCGAATGCGTTGAAGAAACGATCGACCGAAGTTAATCGAATTTGGCTCCATGTGGCCTCGGTGACTCCTTAGATACCTTTATTGTTTTTCCCTCATTTACATGTATATAGTACATTATCTTACAAAATGATTTAAAATGAAGAAATGCTATATGTTATTTTTGGCAAAAAGTAAGATTAAGTCTATTTTATCAGTCGAAATAACAATGAAACTATAAGGGAGGGGGGTACCCTTGTGTTGTGCAACATTTCATCTAAATTTACATCATATAACATATTTTTATGTGCTGTCTATGTCTTATGTGAATAATTTAAAGGTTAACAATTAATTTTGGGCCTATTATAACTGAACTTAGAGGCTTTAAATAAATAAATATATATATATATAAGCACAAAAAGGTACAAGCGACCACGACACTAAACGTGTTTAAACCCAGCGGCAGGGACAGTAAATCCCTTAGACCGTCTTGAAACACGAATATGTACTTGTATCAAGACGGAACAAGGGGCAGTACGTCCCTCATTCCGTTCGGACACAAGTACATAAAAAACAAACAAACAAAAAACATACACACACCCTCATGCTAGTCAGAACCGGAAGCCGGACATTTAAAGGAAAACTATTACAGGTAATCAATTCATTTCTTGCATATAGCTTTTACACCAAGAAGTACAGGTCAAGTTCAAATATGGGTCATGTCCCTCAATTTTTTGCAGAGTTATGCCCCTTGAAACTTAGAAAAATTCAAAATTCTGTGGTTTCCGGACATTTAAAGGTAAACCTTTATAGATAATCAATTCATTTCTTGCATATAGCTTTTTCACCAAGAAATACAGGTCAACTTCAAATATAGGACATGTCCCTCGATTACGTGCAGAGTTATGCTCCTTGAAACTTAGACAAATTTAAAATTTGTCGTTTCTGGACATTAGAAGGACAACTGATACAAATAATCAATACATCTCTTGCATATACATGTACCTTTTACACCAAGAAATACAGGTCAACTTCAAATATAGGTCATGTACCTCGATTACGTGCAGGGTTATGCCCCTTGAAACTTAGACAAATTCAAAATCTAGTCGTTTCTGGACATATTGAGAAATACAGGTTTAGTTCAAATAAACAGTCATGTTCCTCAATTTTGCGTTGAATTGTGCCCCTTCCAACTTTCTATACATTGCTTATAGGTAAAATGTGATCAACAATAAATTTCATTTTCTTTCAATCCTTATTATTATGCAAATTTGTAAAGTTTTTTTACATTCATCTCGTATGCCTTTTGTATACAAGATGAAAAATTGGGCCAAAACAGGATATTAAAAGGCTCTGTTTTGGGCTCTCAAAGACCCTTTTTTGCATGTTTTTACTGTTTTACAAGGTTGAAAATTTTTGGAGTCCAAATTCTAGTTATCCAATTAGTATCTTCTTTGAACTATACATTAATACAAAAATATAATTACCAAATGTGTTTGTTTATCTGATTCTAAGCATTTTGATTAGTCGATCGCATTTATTGTGACTTCCGTTATGAGATGATAAAATGTCAAAATTGACCGGAACTACTTTCACACTAACGCAACAGAAATCAAGAATTGTCTAACGTTTGAAATAAACGATACAAATGGTCTCAAATAATCCATTAAAACTAGAGACAGTTCCATGTGTCGACACATAAACATCACAGCACAGTACCGTGAATGTTTGCAGAGATTACATCGGTTGCTACGCGCATGATTTGAAAACTGCAACAAGTGAACATGAACGGCAGTTTGTTGACGGATTTCTTGTGTTGCCAGGGAAATTTTGATTGACTTATTAGAAATGCATGAAAAAACTTGTCCTTTATTTTCCTAAAATCATCGAAATTAATCAAATACACATGGATATACAACATGTGGGATGAATAAATTTGAAAGTACTGGGCAAAAGCTATAGCTACGCAATCGCGACTTACCAAACTTGTCATGCCGATTTCGTTCTTATTCCTAAGAAATAATTTACAGCTGACATTCCGATACCTGTAGATCTTAACAACGTGTTTTTTCTATACACTTAAGATCTACAGGTACAAGAAATGCTGTCTGAGAGTCCGAATAAATCCCAACACTGCTTCTTGTTCTACTTTCAACTGTCATGTCTGCTGTCTTCTATAAACAACGCGTCATAAATTACGTCATAACAGTACAGCAGTAAGTGCAAATAGGTAAAACATGCTGAGGTTCTGAAGGGGGAAATGCTTTTTTTTCCAGATTAAACGTTGGCTTGCTTTTTTTCCTCTCGAACATTCTTGTTGTTAGGGAACTAGTTCGTACCAGTTTAATATTTTCATACGCCACGTAATCAATCGTTTATTTTCCTTAGAATTTGTACGAATTCGGAATAAATTCATATGTTTGGTAATTATAAGTATTGAATGTTTATTTTTGCCATTTTATTGGATGATGAAATGTCAGTTGTCGTATCACAAATTGTGTAAAACCGCGTAGCGTAGCGAAGCGGTTTTACGCAAAATTTGTGATACGACAACTGACATTTCATCATCCAATAAAATGGCAAAAATAAACATTCAATTCTTATTAATTCGGCTTATTTGTCCTTTTATATGCAAAGCAGCATTTAATTTAGTTGCTATGGCAACAATCGGCTGAAAGGTTTCAATACGATGAATTTAAACACAACATCTATCAAACTATCTACGCATGATATTTAAACAGAAGTTCATGTGTACATCTATCAGGGGCGTTTTAATATAAAGATGACCTTGCAAATATTTCAAGGTCACCCATTGCATTTCCAAGGTCATTCAACTTTAAGTGACCAGATTTGACGAAAAATCCATATTTTTCATAATTTGATATTCAAATAGAAAAAATAATCAAATCGGTAACAAAAATTTAAAAAAATCAATATTTGTTTTTTGCAAAGTTTGAGTCTTAAAGTAGAAATGACCTTGAACATCAAGCCAATGACATTGAACATTTTAATTGTTTTTATATAAAATATTTAAGACATATCTATCCATGCATACATTTTGACAATTTTATGTAACTCTAAAGAGGAATAAAATCAATTTCAAAAATAATATGAACCAAGCAAAAAGGTCTATGTTGCCATTGCAACGGTCGTTGACGACAGATAAATATTCAAACCTTTCGATCCAGTTATTATAAGTTATCATTTCAATTGATTTTAGTTCATACATTCAAGCTTTTATTTCTAATCAATAACGTTAACATTCATTTTCTTACAGATGTGTCTAATGAATCGCTACTAGCGGCAAGGAAATGCGAATCATTGACAAATGCAAGTGAAGGTACATTAATATTGTAACGGCACATTATGGCACTTCAATGGAAACAACGTAATTCATAAATCGTCTCCTTTTATCAATTTTTAGTTTATGCAACATGATAAAGATTTCGGTCGTAGGTCGTAGGTCATATTCAAATTCAACATCATAAAACGTTAGATGTAATCTGACTTATTTCAGAAACTTGCTTAGAAAGGTATTCATTTTTATTCATTATTCTTCCAATTAACTCATCAACTGCCTTATAACAACGTCCAACGTTTTTCGATACATTTTTTGACATGATATTTTTCACATTCTTTGGCCATATTACATTTTTCAGATTGAGGATCACTGACGAGGGTTAATAATCCGAAACGTGCATGTCTGGTCCATGCTGTAAATTTATCTGTTCTTAAATGATGCTATTCAATTTGGAGACGTTTAACATTGGAAATGATGCTGCAGGACCCATGTTTTAAGAAATTTGAAAAAATTTTGATTGAAGAAATTTTCGAATGCGTTGAAAAAATGATCAACCGAAGTTAATTGAACTTGGCTACATGTGCCCTGACTCCTGATCCATCAATCACCAAGTGGTAAAATGTTTAACGTCTTCAAATTCAATAGAATCCTTTAAGAGCAGATAGATTTACAGCATGGACCAGACATGCACGTTTCGGGTTCTTAACCCTCGTCAGTGATCCTCAATCTAAACAATATAATATGGCCAAAAAGTGTAAAGTTATTATGTCCAAAAATTATATCCTTAACTACCTCAGCCAAGTCTATCTTTAGATGGAAACATTTGAGCTAAGCCAATCACATGCTCTCAAATGGCTAGTCTGATTTGTGAAGAATCTGTGAAGAAACGTCTTCATGGTCGTCATGGATTCAACATCCTACCAAAGCTGAACAGAAAAATTTGTGGGACGAGCGCGGCTCGAATCCAGACTTTCAGCGTTCCATCTAGAATTCTAGCCAGGCACGCTAACCACTACGCTCCCGAGGTTGTTGCCATCTAAGCTGGTTAGAAGGCAGTTTGAAGTTTCTACATGTATACCCCGCTCCGACCACTTCTTATTCATGTAGAAACTTCAAATTACCTTCTAATCTATATAAATCTATCCAATCCTATCCTTTCCACCTCTATCTAATCCTATCCTATACTATCAACATCTTTCTACAATCAAATCCTTTCTTTAATCTAAAGGAAAACATGCTGATTTGATTGAATTCGATCATATAATTTTTATACTTGACCCACTGGGTAATAAAGATTATAGCTGAAATACCCCCCCCCCCCCTTCGGATATTATAAAGTCCGAGAGTTGTAATTCAAAAAGGTAGATAACTCCAGCAAATTTGAAAGAAATATGGTTATAACGGAACACACTATATACATAAATAGTTATTTTGCGAACTTGAATAACGTGAAAGTTAAGTCCTTTCAAAAGCCCAGAAACAGATTATAAATGCTACATTTCTATTTTCTATTTAACTTTCTGGAACTTTTTTTTCAAAAGCTGTCAAGACTACATTTATTATCGCTATTTCTGAGATTTGCCCAAACAAATGATAAACGTCTTCAAATTGAAAAGCAATATTAAAGAACAGATGAATTTGCTGCATGGACCAGACATGCATGTTTCGGGTACATAACCAAATTTAGGTTTTGGTCATTCGCTGGGTAAGATTTTCAAATTCAAAAGTAAAACTTTACAAATACTTTTCAAGAATATGTTATTTTCTGTTATATTGTTATTTAAATCATAGCTTATCATATAATACACCATAGATTTAGACTACTTGAGAGATAATTCTGTAGTATACTCAATAATTAAATCAATTAGTATGACATGTACCTAGATAATAATCATTACAAGAAGAGATTAGCACGTCTTCAAGTTCATAGCATTTAAGAACTCTCATCTTTTTCAAAATCCTCGTTCCAAATCAGAAAGATAATTCAAATCCAAGTTCAGTAACTTACATGAAAAATATGTCTTTGCACCAGCTGATAAAGCAGCCAACACCGTTATCATTTGAAAACGTTACTACATATCAACTTTAGTTTCGAAACTTACGTCTACTAATGCGTATATCAAAAGCAATGAAAGTGTATCTAACATTTTGAGCAAGCGTAACAGTGAACTGTCTTCATTCAATATATCTATTTCTAAATTGGATCTCCAAACACTATATTGCATACCGAAACTGCACAAGTCTCCTTACAAATTTCGATTTCATTGCTAATTCTAGTAACTGCTCCACTACTATTTTGTGTAGAAATCTGACGTCAGCATTTACTGCTATTAAAGAACACGTAATTATATATTGTGAAACTGGTCTTAACAGGAACAATGTAAATTCATTTTGGTCTCTTAAGAATTCAGGGGATCTGACTGACAAAATGAAATTTGGAAATTTCCAAGCCAATACGATTTCTTCATACGACTTCTCTAATATGTACACCACACTTCCTCATGACAAAATTAATGATCGATTATCTAATCTCATTAAATAGTGTTTTGATCGAGAGCGGAAAGCTTACATTGGTACATCTGAATCAACTCGACAGACTACAAATCATACAAATCATGGACACGTAGTGACCTGTGTAATGCCTTGTCCTTCCTCTTGGACAATATTTATGTTAGATTTGGTGAGGATCTATACAAGCAGGTTGTAGGGATTCCTATGGGTACTAACTATGTGCCTCTTGTTGCAGATTTATTTTTATACACTTACGAAAATGAATGTATCCAAAATCTTCAAAAGCAAAGAAAATTTCATGATAAAAATGTTTAAATAATACTTCTAGGTATCTGGATGATATTCTAACTATTGACAATCCTGCTTTTGAATTATATAAGAATGACATTTATCCTCAAGAATTAACACTTAACAAGGCAAATGTTACAAATACAGAAACACTATTTTTGGACCTAAATTGTAAACGGAAAGATTCATACAAGTGTATATGACAAAAGAGATGGTTTTGACTTCAGCAAAGTAAATAACCCCTGGCTTGACGATGATGTTCCAAGACTACCGTCATACGGCATTTACATATCGCAGCTCATCTGGTACTGATATTTTGGATTTTCACAGTAGAAATTTCCAAATTACCAAGAAACTTTTAGGTCAAAGTTTCCCCTTCCATAAACTAATTAAGACTTTCTGGAAATTTTCACAAAAACTATTTTTAAAATTTGGATCTATACATGCAACAGAGTACATTACTTTGGGTATTACAGAACCTGTCTTTTATGGTGATATGATAAACAAAATTAGAAGGATCAAAGGTGAATAGCATAACCATCGAAAATGCGTCAGAATCATCAAGCGCCTTTTATACCGGGGATATGATCCTAATATCACCAGACGGACACTAGGCTTGGTACTTGACCAATCTACAGTCTTGCACCAGAGCATTCATGAGACTTGCACTCTGACTGACTGTGACGACGGGACTCCATGACGGGCCCTGTCCAAACCTCTTTAGAGAAGACAGGGCCCCGAACACCTGACCTCTCTGAATGTCAGTCGGACTCCTCGGATGATTATATACATGAGCTCGCTACAGCCCGCAGGGCACGGACTGTATTACGTATGTCCTCTTTTTATATCCATTTACATATTAATCTGTGTTGTTGGGCTCCTGCGTTTTGCGGTCTTGTTTGTGTGTGGTCATCTAACAGTGAGGAGGTTGTTTAAAACCAAACTGGTACGTTCTTTGAGACCACTTGGTAATTGGAGAAGTGATAGGGATGTGCGCTCGTAATCCAAGATAACCAGACCATTTACTACTTGCGTGGCAAATGACCGTCCAAAGTCGGCACCGGTTATCCACTGGTCTTGTTGCTTTATGTGTAGTCTTTTGTGTTTCATGTTTATATGTCGTTTGTCTCTTTTCCGTCTCTTGGTGTGCTCGTCTTTAGTGTTTTCGCATCGGGTACCGGTGTTTTGCTGTTGGTGCTGCAACAGGGTCTCGTTTGAGATTCCCTCCATTCTTTTCAGAGCAGATAAGTTTGCAGCATGAACCAGACATGCACGTCCTAGACATTGATTCTCAAAGCAAACAATGAAATATGGCAAAAGACTAATACACACGAGGACTGATTCATATGGTGTACGCCTCGTATTGAAGGATTTGAAGTTTATCAGTCATTTTGCTTTATTTCTCTACATAATCATTTTCAGTGTTAAAAGTCTTCAAATTCTATAGCATCATCTACGAAAAGATATAGAAGCTGTTAAGATAAGGGCCGGATCTAGCCCTGAAATCACTCGATTATTTCTCGTGCGTTGTCCTTCCAATTTAGATAAAAGTTGGTGAGGATAAAAATATAAAGTATTAAAAGATTCCTAGTAGGTATTTTATGTAAATTAATTTGGTGAAATATGTTATGATTGCGAGTTGGAAAAGGTAGGGGTGCAGATGACGGAAAACGTCGAATATCGAACGAAAGTGGACAAAAAAGGCATTATTTTACAATTTTTTTATGTTGATTATACTTCTGTTGCCTTTTCAAGTCTAAATTGGATAAGAGAAATTAACTTTGAGGTTATTATATCAATATAATTGGCAAACTCTGCAATCCGGAAACTGAAAAACGGTTTTATTTCGTTCTTCTCAGTCACTTATGTATCGTTCTTCTCAGGCACTTATGTAGGTTTCTGGCGCGAAATACACACGGTGTAGAAATAGACAACTTCCTCGTTTATTTCGTTCCAAACGGTTAAATATTTGATAAGAACACACTCTGAATATATTGTTCCATGATATAAAATGAAAAAAATTCAATTATAACCGTTTTTATCGCTCTAGAGACACATTTAAAAATATTCATCCATCCTCCTTTTTTCGTTTTTCGCCTGTGGGACATTGTTCCCCCTCGCTTCAGAACCCCACTTGGTCAGAAAACGTGTTTTATTGATATATACCTTTGGTGAAAGTGGCATTGTAAAGCGAGGGGGGAACGATGTTGTGTAAAACTTTTCCGTTTTCCATTGATTTCTGTGTAAAAAACGCTTATTTTGACCCAAATATCGGTCTTAATTTAAGTTAATTATCCCATCTTAGAGCAGATTCATATGTGGACCAAGTTACTTGACATTTCTACTGAAAAGATTCTTAAATTTTGCATTTTGAAATTTCGACTTTTCAAGGCAGATTTTACGCCTTATCTTAACAGCTCCTTTTCAGCATGGACCAGACATGCACGTTATCAAAACACTTTTGCTACCGGTGTTTAAGAGGGTATGAGCGTGAACAAATCAAACGTAAACCGTATCGATGTCGTAAAGAAAACAAAATCGGAAAACTTACTGAACTAAAGGTTGAATAAACCTCTAGATTAAAGGGCAATGCATTTCGAATGACGAGCAATATATATCCTTGCTTACATCTAAAATACGCTTCTATCACGACATCGTTTTACCCTTGGCATACAGTTTACGTCATCAACGGGAGTTTATTTGACGTCATACTGAATTATGACGTTGTAATATTTTTCCGCGAATTATTATGAAAGCTCTTTGTGCTTGTTCTTTAGAAGTCCGGTAATTCAGTTTGTCTTATATAATTTCACGCAATGACAAATTTACGGAGCGGAATAATTTGATTGCGAATGAATTGAGTAAGTTAATACTTCAAATTTTAATCTTGCATAAAAATTGGCACAAATAAATTCAAAAGAATGATTATATTTTATAGTTCAAGTTGACGATGCGGCGTTTCGAACTGACCACGCAATTTAACCAAATATTGAAAACATATAAAACTAATATATCTTGAAAGTACACAAAAGGTAGGTGTTATATTGATTTAGCTTGAATTAATATCACGAGGCCTACTGATTAGTAGTTGTAATAAGAGAGCATGACGACAGACTGCCAAATCATCAAAAGGACCAAAGATCACATACATGTATGTTGCAAAATAAATCGATCTGAAGGACTCCGTAAACGCACTTCCAATTGTACGCCCTATTGAAAAGTGAATTATTCTGTTTCAATTTTATTAAAGTATGATATAACGACATTCATTGAAGAGAGCATGTGCAGGAAATCAATGCGGAAAACAGGGTGTGCGTTTACTACCTTTCCTATCATATCCCCCCTCCCTCCCCTTCTAATCCCAGCACTTATTAAAATGAAACTAGAAATGTGCCTCAGCTAACTCTAGATGAATTATTTCAAAGCAAACTTATAAAGAGATTAAGAGATCCTTTGTATCGTTGTCCTACTAAAGTTGCTTAATTTTTTTTTTAATCTGGTACAATATGTGCATGATGTACGAATGTCAAAGCTACATGTACATGAATAAATAGATACGTGTAGATGCCGTAAAATCAATTCTGAGAGAAATGATATTCAGAAGAAGCATACAGATAAGAATCAAAAACATGCATTTTTTCTCATTCACTGAGATTTACAGTAAACAATATCGCCGAGCATTACCTAAAGTGAGCGTCACGATGTGCTCTACGTCACGTTACGTTGTCGGTGATTAAAAGCGCTAAGTGTTATGAAAATGAATGAGAAATTGATCAGAATATGACTCAAATTTTTAGTCTGAAGTCCAGATTATAAGAAATCTCAGATAAAATGTATAGATATATAACAACTTCCCATTTTCAATCATAAACAACGGATAGACTTGGTCAGAGGAATTCTAAGCTAAATTTCTTTAAAACGGCTACACTCTTTTTTCTATAAATTATTTTTCTATCTTTAGCATGTATCACTAGATGATAAAAGAAACATTTTATCAAAATTCTATTATGCCAACTACTTTGAAAATGAATGTTTTTAAACTTTTCATACAATTTTTACTGTCAAAAATGGGATGAAATAAATGTCCTTCTCCAGCATGATTACCATGGCAACAAAATTATTTTTTTCGAAAATGATAAATTTACTTCATTTGCTACGTGAATGGATAAAAATCTACTTTGTTTTGCATTATGTTGATTTTTAAAATAAAGTCCAAAGTTGGGACATTGTTTTAGAAAAAAATGTGCAGAGTTACCTCCCTTTTTTGTCGAGGTATAGGGGACAAACGGCTACACTCTTTTTTTCATGAAATATTGCAATCGATGAAGGAAGGGATATTCTTTCATATGTAGACAATTATTTTCAATTTCTATTATTCCCTGAAAATGCGGTTCACACTCATACCCCCTTAAGGGCCTCAGTACCACTGAACTCCTTATCTTGACTGGTCTGAAAGCCATCAACTGCAAGTATGACGTCATAATGGGGCTGAGAGTATGTGCCGGAATAAGCTACTTTCAGTTTTGGGAATAGATGAAAGACAAATATGGAAAAAAAATCATATCCCTATCACGAAGTACAATATCGGGTTGCACTCCACCATTTCGTATAAAATTAGGGGTACTGAATATTAATGTAAAAGGCTATCAGGGCATATACCCCTGAATAAGACAGCTTATATAAAGCAAGGGTGAAAAGTAATGAAATGGTTGAAAAGTATTAGGTTATATGTTTGTAACAGGACACTGAAAATTTTTGAATCCTTAGTTTCGTATCCTATATAAACACTACAACGTGCGATGGACCATGTGAATTTTGGCGGAATTTCCCCGCGCCAAAAATCCTTCAAGTTGGTTCGACAGTGATTTCGCGAGAACTAGCCGTACCGCCCCTCTGATTTTTCCATATGATTTAGAGTAAGAATATATCTTTCAGACTATTAATTGAAATTTCTGGAAAAAATCAAGCAACTTGGTGAAAAATTGCCCAAAACATGGGCCAATATGGTACTTTTTGCATGAAATTTCAACCCATTTTCATGGCATTTCAGCACAGGTAATGTGGTTCTTATATTAAATTTTATTGTTAAATTGTCTATAAATTAAAAATTTGAAATTTTCTGAATCTATTGATACCAAATACATAGTATGACATCACATAAGGTTGTCCATAATGAGTAATATAAGAGGTGGGGGGTCTGCGATAACGCGAAATGTCAAAATAATGGTGGAGTGCAACCATATTGACCATATAGCTTCCTAGGTTCAAATTTCAAAATTGGTTGCCATGGTAACAACCCTACTCACATAAAGGTCATGACCCTGCTGTATCATAATAAACCAATAATTGTTGGATTCTTTCAAATTTGAAAATTTTTTGATTGTTATGAAAATTGATGCTGACTCTATTTTAGCACTATTTTTGGAGAAAAAGGCAGTACAAGCTATGCACTCATGCTTTATTTGGCACACCAAAGAGACAAAAGTATTAGGTTTAACACATAATGACAGGTATCAACACATTAAGAAAATGTCAAATTTATGTAAATAAGCTGATATTTGAAAAATAATGGTTACCATAGCAACCAGATTGACCTGAAAACAAAAATGATGCATATAACCATTTCCAATATTGGCCTTATTGCAGAATCGAATAACGGGTTCCGAAGCAACAAAATTTTGTCGTTGCCATAGCAACCATCCTTAAAAGTGAATTTTTGGCTTTCTTTCATCTTTTTCTTAAATGATGAATCAAAGTAAATACAAAAAGACACTATGGTGTCTCTACCTGAACATTAATATATACATGTCTATCTATGTAAGCCTCATCATGGTCATGAAGGGGTACTTGGATGGGCGCGTCACGCGCCCTTCGGTACTGTGTAGCGACAAACATATTAGGCGTAGCGCTATAACTATGGTACCGTTAGATGCGAAAAAACTTAAATTTTCAAATAAACACAAATTTATATCTTTTACGGGAAAAAAAATTCCCCTTATGGTTGCACTCCACCATTTCGTATAAAATTAGGGGTACTGAATATTAATGTAAAAGGCTATCAGGGCATATACCCCTGAATAAGACAGCTTATATAAAGCAAGGGTGAAAAGTAATGAAATGGTTGAAAAGTATTAGGTTATATGTTTGTAACAGGACACTGAAAATTTTTGAATCCTTAGTTTCGTATCCTATATAAACACTACAACGTGCGATGGACCATGTGAATTTTGGCGGAATTTCCCCGCGCCAAAAATCCTTCAAGTTGGTTCGACAGTGATTTCGCGAGAACTAGCCGTACCGCCCCTCTGATTTTTCCATATGATTTAGAGTAAGAATATATCTTTTAGACTATTAATTGAAATTTCTGGAAAAAATCAAGCAACTTGGTGAAAAATTGCCCAAAACATGGGCCAATATGGTACTTTTTGCATGAAATTTCAACCCATTTTCATGGCATTTCAGCACAGGTAATGTGGTTCTTATATTAAATTTTATTGTTAAATTGTCTATAAATTAAAAATTTGAAATTTTTTTAATCTATTGATACCAAATACATAGTATGACATCACATAAGGTTGTCCATAATGAGTAATATAAGAGGTGGGGGGTCTGCGATAACGCGAAATGTCAAAATAATGGTGGAGTGCAACCTCGTTAATCGAAAAATCATCTAACCAAGAGCTTACAAAACCAGGATAAAACCAGAACTGAGGCAAAGGAACAGAAATTAAAAAAAAATCTACCATATGAAGATACGTGAACTCCCTGCAAAGGAGTGAGTTCAGGTATCCAGAAAGAGTGAGCATCTCCTGCTTGCATGCAACACCCGCCACTTCAATTCGATAGAAAGGTCACAATCGGTAACTCCCACAAAGGAAGACAAACGTATAAATTGGTATGTAATGGCACAAAAGGTCTGCGTCAGAATATCGTTTATGACTCTGGACAACGGGACGTCATAGTGTGCTACCATTCTCCCATATCGACCATAGAATTTCTTCAATGACAATGTTAGTTGGTCACAAATGTATGACAAATATGGATAATGACCATATCCCTGTATACAGCACAAAACCGATAATTCAGAAAATTCTTGACTGAAGCTTTACTGAAAGCCGTCTACCTCAAAGAACAAAATCTGAGTACATCGAGCATAACGTATTAATTAAGAAATGAAAACGCCATATGCTGGTGACGACGGGATGTTGCTACTCAGAAAAAGAAAATTGGTGATATTAAAATTGAAGTCGTCACGTTTGTCATAGAGTGAGGTATTCAATTTACCTTGGGCGTCAAAAGACAACATGATATCCAAATAGGACGCTAAATTAACGGTCTCTGTCGTTTCCTTAACTTAAAGGTCAACGGAAAAGATTGCGCCAAGGTAATTTGCAAATTTTGTATTATTGATGGACAGTAGATCATCAATGTATATGTACGTGAAGTTGATGTTAAGAGCTAACATTCTTTTGTCCTCAGAGATCAAGGATTGAATGAATTGGTTCCCATTGGAATGCCAAAAACCTGTTGGAAGACCTTACCTCCAAAGACCACAAAACAAGGGAGGAGATCTCCAACAAGACCCCGTTGCAACATCAACAGCAAAACAGCAAAACACCCGATGCAAAAACACAAAAGACGAGTACAGCATGAGACGGAAAAGAGACACACGACATGTAAACATCAAACACAAAAGACTACACATAAACCGACGTGACCAATGGGCAACCTGTGCCGACTTTGGACGGCCATTTGCCACGCAAGTAGTAAATGGTCTGGTTATCTTGGATTACGTGCGCACAACCCCTCACTTCTCCAATTACGCAGAGGTCTCGAAGGACGTACAATTGTGGTGTAAAACAACCTCCTCAGTGTGAGATGACCTCACACAAACAAGACCGCGAAACGTAGAGGCCCAAGAAACCCAGATGAATATGTAAATGGATAAAAAAAGGCATGCGTAATACAGTCCGTGCTATGCCGGCTGTAGCGAGCTCATGTATATAATCACCCGAGGAGTCCGACTGACATTCAGAGAGGACAGGTGGTCGGAGCCCTGACTTCTCTAAAGAGGTTTGAACAGGGCCCGTCATGGAGTCCCGTCGTCACAGTCAGTCAGAGTGCAAGTCTCAAGGATGCGCTTGTATAAGACTGTAGATTGGTCAAGTACCAAGCCTAGTGTCCGTCTGGTGACATTAGGATCATATCCACGGTATAAAAGGCGTTTGATGATTCTGACGCATTTTCGATGGTTATGCTGCCTACCTTTGATCCTTCTAATTTTGTTTATCATATCACCATAAAAGACAGGTTCTGTAATACCCAAAGTAATGTACTCTGTTGCATGTATAGATCCGAATTTTAAAAGAAGTTGACTGTAATTATTGTAAAATTTCCAGAAAGTCTTAATTAGTTTATGAAAGCGGAAACCTTGACCTAAAAGTTTTTTGGTAATTTGGAAATTTCTACTGTGAAAATCCAAAATATCAGTACATGCTCTAGCGTACCAGATGAGCTGCGATATGTAAATGCCGTATGACGGTAAACTTGGAACATCACCGTCAAGGCAGGGGAAATTTACTATGTTGAATCCAAAATCATCCCTTTTGTCATTTACACTTGTATGAATTTTTCCGTTTACAATTTTGATATTTAGGTCCAAAAACGGTGTTTCTGTATTTGTAACGTTTGCCTTGTTAAGTGTTAATTCTTGTGGATAAATATCACTCTTATATAATTCAAAAGCAGGATTGTCAATAGTTAGAATATCATCCAGATACCTAGAAGTATTATTGAAACATTTCAGATCATCAAATTTTCTTTGCTTTTGAAGATTTTGGATAAATTCTTTTTCATAAGTGTATAAAATAAATCTGCAACAAGAGGCGCACAGTTAGTACCCATAGGAATTCCTACAACCTGCTTGTATAGATCCTCACCAAATCTAACATAAATATTGTCAAAGAGGAAGGACAAGGCATTACACAGGTCACTACATGTCCATGATTTGTATGATTTGTAGTCTGTCGAGGAAAAGAAACCCTTCGATTCAGATGTACAAATGTAAGTTTTCCGCTCTCGATCAAAAAACGTTATCAATTAGGAAGTCCAACATCTTAATGACATATGATTCGGTATGCTTTGTTTTTGACTCAGATTTCCCTTTTACAAAGTAAGTCTATTATCGTTTTTACTTAAATACGTTGCTAATAATTTGTGACAGTCTCTCTTTCAATTTAGTATGTGGAATTCTGGTGTAAAGTGTCGAAAATTCAAACGATTTTATAGAGTGTACTCGTTTCAACTGTGCTGATTTGAGGTCTTCTGAAAGCTCTTTCGAATTTTTAAGGTCCACATTTGGTTTATACCGCTACGCGAATACACGGTTGAACAATACTTTTTGAAGACCTGCTTAATTTTAAATTTGTGGTGAGTAAGACCGATACAGATTAGGTCGAACATTTTGAGGAACCAGCATTTTTGTGCATTTTTGGAATACAATACAGGTACGTTAAATCTAAATCCAATTTGATGGTGTCGAGACCGAAAGAAGTAAGTGCTGATTTGTGATTTTCAATTACTTCTGAAGCCGAAATAATTAATTGGAGCATAGATGGGTTTTCCAGAAGTCGAATTAGTCTCATTGGTTTCTGTGTTGTCCTTTGTGTTACATGGTCCTATGGCGTGTCCCTTTTGTGTCTATTTCTGTTGGTGTCTGCTCTGTGTCTTTGCATTGGGTGTTGGGTGCTGCAACCGAGTATTGTTGGAGATCCCCTCCTTTCTTTTAGTCCCCATCCTTTGACAAGGCTTTCTAAATATCTTAATACTTTTTACAAGTGAATGTGTAATTATTAGAGTGACAAATATGGATAATGACCATATCCCTGTTTACAGCACAAAATCGATAATTCAGAAAATCAGAAACCGAGGCATACGAAATCAGGATAAAACAAGAACAAAAGCAAACAAACAAAAACCTCCACCATATGAAAAGAAGCGAACTCCCGATATGAGAGTGAGACCAGGTGCCCAGGAAGAGTAAGCATCTCCTGCTTGCATGCAACACCCGCCGCTTCAATTCGGTAGAACTGTCACATTCGGTAACTTCCATTTCGGAAGACATAGAGTACAATCTTGGGTTGGATGGTTCAAATGGTCTACGAGAGAATATCACCCAACATTCTGGAGAGTGGGACATCATAGTCTATGACGAGTTCCCCATATCGACCGTAGAACTTCCTCAGTGACGATGTTAGTCGGTCACAAGCATATCCCTGACTGAGAAGATTATCTGAAAGACGCCTAGCTCTCAGAACAAAATCCGTATATTTCGTACTTGCTCTGGCATAGCGTATCAACTGAGATATGAACACGCCATAAGCAGGCGATGACGGAATGTTGCTACTCAGAAAAGGAAAGTTTGTAATGCTGAAATTGAGGTCGTCACGTTTGTCATAGAGTGAGGTGTTTATGTGACCATCAGTGTCGTAGGACAACATTATGTCCAAATAGGATGCTGAATTATTTGTCTCTGTAGTTTCTTTGACTTCAAGCTCTGAAGGATAGATACTGCTCAGGAAATCCGCGAATTTTGGATAATTGATGGACAACACATCGTCTATGTATCTGTAAGTGAAGTTGAAGTCAGAAGCTAAGTATCTTTTCCCTTCAGAGACCAGAGATTGAATGAATTCGGCTTCGTACGAGTAAAGAAAAATGTCGGCAAGGAGTGGGGCACAATTGGTCCCCATTGGAATTCTGTATCTGCTGGTGTGATGATACATTATAATGTTCTTGGAGGTAGGTTAATTCTATGATTACATCAGGACCTCAAGACAGACTCGAATCTGATGTTCGGGGTTGGTTTTAAATGTTTGATTTTGGAGAAAAGCAATCCTCTGATGGATTTTATCCATTAAGAAAGAGTGTCATGTAGAACATCCTCTTTCTTTGCCTAGCGTCATGCGTTCTCTTCACAAGAGTCCATTAATATGTTAAAGTTCTGACTCGATGTAAAGAAACGAGTCTCTCTGTATTTTTGGCCCTTCTTGATCAAATCCCTCAAATTGTCAATTTTTAACAATATTAATGTCCCCTGTAACAACGTGACCAAAGGGAGAGTACTTCAAAATCGATGAAGAGCATTCGCAAGGCAGTGTGTTTTGTATGGGATTATTTATATCAATACTCTGCAAAAATCGTTTGTAATAGGATATTTTGGATGCAACAGTTGATGTGTAGCTATAGGAAATGCATGGTGGTTCCTTTATTTTTTGAAATAAGGTGGAATATTTTCTTTTACATGTTTGTGATTGAAAATCTGACAAAGATTTGTCTTATCGATTCCTTTGTTTGCAAAGATTACTTTTATAAATGGTCTTTTTATTATTTCTTCTGTTTGGTCAGTTCTTACAGCTTGAAATAACCTGGATTTGGAAATATCCATAATAATGCCTTGAATTTTGTAGCTGGGGGAAAACAAATCTGTATATACATGATTCTTAGTGGTTTCTTAAATTTCATGTAATTTCCGTAAGGGAATTGAGTATTATTTGGCTCTGATGTGATGTCCTACATTCTTTGCCTTCTTTGGAGGGTGGATCAGGTAGCTTCTTTGTAGTTTCTTCAATCCAAACAATGAAATATTGCCAAAATGTCTGAATTTTATCGATAGAAGCACTTTTTTGTATCTAAATCTGTAAATATTACATATTTTTCGCATCAGTTTATCATAAATTGAAAAAGGATTTTTTTTCGATTATAAATCTGTAAACAAAAATTATATCGTATAAGGAATATTTTAAAGGGTATTGAGGGCCTTCACAAGACACATTTTTAAGTTCATGGAATTGTGAATTTGTGCAAAAATTGAAGTTTTTAATTTTCTTCAGAGCTTGCATATACATGTAATATCAGCCTCTATGTTGGTATTTATTGCGTATTTCATGTATACTGATTATCTATTTAAGCCTTTGAGGAAGGGGTTTCATATACATGTTTATGCATGTACAGGACTATTGATATTTCAAATATACACTTTACGAATAAAGAAATCATGTTTTGATAGAAAAGTATGGCAAGCAAAGAAATCCAAATTTTTTTAGGCATATTAAAAACTTCGGCGAGCTAGCCGCGATGGAAACATTTCAGGAATATAACGCTGAATTTTGTAGAAATTCTAAAAATTCAGATTTTATACATGAACTCACAAGAGCAAGATTAGCTTTACTGTCCCAACATCCGCAAATTAATTTTTTTTCATCAATATTCAGAGCAAAAGTTTTTTTTTTTGGAAAAAAAAACCCGAAGGCCTTCAGGAATATCAATAATACGGGAAGTGTTCCAACTCTATACCTTCTTGAAGAATATTTCAATCCAATTTAGTATGCACCTGACACGTGTGTCGGATATTAAATTCTCAACAGTGATGCTTCCAGCCAAAGTGATTTTTAGACACAGCAAAATTTTATATTAGAACCGCCCTCTAGTTAAATGTTTTGAAATTAAATTTCTGCATTCAATTTGCAGAATGTGCACTGCTCAATTGACCTTGCCTAAGGCCTCTAATTTGTCGATTCATTTTACTTCTATATCTATTTTGAGTTGACGTAATTTTACTGTGATTGGTTTTTCAAGTTTGTTTAAATGGATTACTGACTTTTTGGAGGAAGTTGCTGTTGTTGCTCTAGTACTGGCGTTGCTAAGATGTAAATATCAAGGGATAATACTTCGCGAAACACAGTTCTGATAAAATATTTTATTGATTTGTACATTTAAGGACACAACCGGCACCCAAATCTTTGAATCTTCACATCGAAGAGTATTCTGTATTTCTGACGTAGAAAGAAAGATAACTCCGATTTCAATTATGAAGTTCTTTGAAAAATATTTAAAAATAAAATGTTTTATGTTATTTTACCAAAAAGTTATGTACGGAAAGGTGTCAGATTCTTCGTTTCAATCAATTAGTAGAATATGCAATATATTGTATTCCAAATATGAAGGAAAATCATACAACAATAAAAAAGTTATTGATTATAATTTTGAATTTGCCATAGGTGGCAATGGAAAATGTCTGCATGATTCTATTTGGGAAATACTCAGAACTTCAATATTTCCTACGGTAACCTCATCAAATGTCACTACACATCACTTTTACATACGATAAGATGAAACTGATTCAAATATAAAGGATATCTATCCTAAAACTTAATAAACAGTATATGTCCTTAATCTACGTTATGCTGCTTCTAATCATAATTCTGTCATAATACCATGTTTCTTATTTTCGTTCAGAAACGTTTTCGATTCATCAGAGAACATACATGTGACGTCACAGGGCAAAAACGAGAGGATGAACAGAATAAAAAAATGTATCAGCATTTAGAAAATGAGTGTTGACCCAAACATTCTCAGCGGGTATAATGTTTTGATGTCAAAACACTTTGTATGTAGAGGATATAATAGTACACAATGAGGAAGTGTATGTATAATATTTACTGCAATTTGACATGGTCTACGAAATGAATCTCTGATAGTTGCAAAATCCTTACATGTATCTGCAAAGTTTCTAAAGTTAAATTATATATGTATTATTTGTTTGAGATAACCTATGTGTCTCTTAGAACATAGCTTCGCCTTTGTCATAGCCTGAACTGCATACGAGATGTTGTAATCATTGTAAATGTAAGATAACTGACAAACTGTGCAACTTTTGTTTATAGAATATTTAGCTTATTTTTACGATATATCCTTTATATATCAAATATGATATCTTATCGCTAATAAATACATCTTTTCCCTATTTATCTCTCTCCTCGGAGCATAGTTTTAGGGGGATATAGAAACACAGTTGTCCGTGTGTGAATGGGTGCGTATGTACGTGTGTATTACACAAAATCCTTGTATACAGCCTAGAGAATGCAGTTTTGAAACTTCATACACTGATTGGTTATGACAAGAGGAAGATCCGTATTTATTTTCATGGTCATAAATCAGAGGCCAAGGTCACAGATAGGACATGTTCAAAATCCTTGTATACAGCGTAGACGGTGCAGTTTTGATTGGATCTTAACTTAACTTCATGCACTGATTGGTTATGACAAGAGGAATAACCCTATCTATTTTCAAGATCATATGTGAAAGGCCTAGGTCACAGATAGGAAATGGTCAAAATCCTTGTATACAGCCTAGAGGTCGCAGTTTTCATGGGATCTTAAGTAAACTTTATGCATTGATTGCTGATGACAAGAGGAAGAACTACTAGTATTTTGATTTTCAAGGTCGTAGGTCAAGGTCACAGATTTGAAACGGTCAAAATCCTTGTATATAGTCTGAATGTTTGTGACAAGAGAAAGAATCCTATTGATCTTTAATGCCAAGGACAAGGTCAATCAGAGATATGAAAAGGTCAAAATCCTTGTATTCAGCCTAGAGGGTGCAGTTTTGATTGAATCTTAATCAAACTTTATACGCTTTCTGCTTATGACTAGAGGATGAACCTTTTTTATCCTTGCATACTAGACTGTTTTACATTGATTTTCCTGCCGTGCGAGGGGATACAATGCTTTGTGTTGCCTAGGTGACATTTATAATACTTTCTTGAAATCAATGCGTTTTACACTGTTTTGCACCAATTCAAACATTATCTGTTTTTTCTGTGACCATGATATAGAATCTATAGAACATGTATTTTTTCGTTGTGATATTGCTTCTTCAATCTTGCATGATTTAGAATACATGATATACACTTTGACTAACCATGTAGTGCAATTTAATGTCAAAGAGGTATTATTTGGCAAAGTAAATGATGATAATGTGGTCAATTTCATTATTCTATACTTTATAATTTATTTATTTACACTTCAAGAAGCACCAATATCCATCTTCACTTTTTGAAATCTAAGTATGACATTCATCTTCATAATGCTCGCAAAAATAAAGATGTAGACAGTTTGAGGCTCTGTGGATTGTATGGAAACAACTGTTTATAATGTTATCACAATAATATATTCTTCAAATATTGTTCAGTCTTACTCTCTATTACTTGACTAAATATTCCAACTAATTAGTTTATCTATTGTCTAAATTCACAGTCTATAAAACTTTATTTATTGTGTATATCTAAGATATGTCTTCTGCCATGATGTGTGTAAGTGATGAGTGAATGTGTCCCCCTCCCTCTCCCCTTCTTCTTTCTTCCTTCTCTATCTATAAAAAACGATCATCATAATTCTAATATTTATGATATATGTGCACTGAGCGATATGATGTATCAACAACAACAACAACAAATAAAAAAAAAAAAAAAAAAAACAACAACAACAACATTATTTGGCTACGTATTTTCTTTTAAGGTAAAGTATCCCTCAGGTCAGAATTGCTGGTAATTTTTTTACCTGGATACCATATTTTTCCTCTTTAGAATATTGATCAGATTATTAAACTTATATTGATGTTGGAAATAAAAATTTTAAGATTACATTTTATCACCTCTAAAATTGAATTATAAAACACCATCGAATACTTTAATAATTGGCATAAGACTATTCATGCTCATATTTGACATGACTTTTTCTCAGGAAAAGAGCTTTTATTTGATACCTTGATATTTGAACTATTGCCCTAGACCATGAATTTTTACCTACTTTTAAAATAACGTATAACAGCTTGGACACTATTACACACAACAATTGTGCATACCCGGACTACTCTGTATTTGGGATATGGTCATTGTCCATATTTGTCATTTACATAGGGATCTTTCGTTGCTTTGCTGTGGTGATCCCCGACTTCATTCCTTTCACTTTATCCTTAAAGTTTAAAAATTATCTTCCCTGAAAGTTTCTCTTAGAAAAAAATTGACAAAAATAGTAGCAACATTTAAAACAAAATCTGTCAAAGCTAGAGCTATTAATGAAAACAGACTAACAAATCTGGTATCAAATAAAAGTTTGTGATGATTTGTTAAAAGCAGAGACACATGAAGAAAGAGCGTCAATACCCTATATGATACCCCTTTACAGGTTATAAGAGAATATATGTATAGGAATACAAGGCTTCCGACGAATTTTCAGCTAGAAGTAGCATCTGAAATTTTTGGGGTATGACCATAAAGACTGATTTGTATACTTCTTAGAAACATAAATAATTCACTCAAAAAGATCTCATAACATAGCCTAATCGTCTACCAAAGTTGGACTGTTTTCTACTTTCTTTCTTGAGCCTCTATTGCCCGATTGAACAAATACTGATTCATTCAGAGGCTTTACACTGCTTACTGTAAGCAGAGTTAAACACCTAGATGATTCAAACAAGCTTTTCTGGCAATGGAGGTTCAAGACAGAAAGTAGAAGACAGTCCAACTTTGGTAGACGATTAGACTATGTTATGAGATATTTTTGGTTAAGTTATTGATGTTTTTAGGAAGTATACAAATCAATCTTTATAGTCATACCCCGTGTTGCCCTTCAAATGCAAAAATTGCACAAATGCTACTTCTAGCTGAAAATTCGTCGGAAGCCTTGTATTTCAATAGATACATGTACCAGTATTCTCTGATGACCATACAGGATATTGACGCTCTTTTTACATGTACATGTGGTTAAAAATATATCATTTAATTTCCATTGTCATTTTCAAGAAACGAAGATTCTGATTGGCTGAGAAATTTTGTTGATACATCGATCAACACAATTTTTTTACGGAAGTCTATTTATAGCACTATTTTTAGAACTGGGGGTTCCCTCAAACACGAATGCACTCGTTGCTGAAAATACAATTTGTTGATGTTTTCTTGTCATTTCAAGGGTATCATTTCTTTTCTACTTACTCAAAAATTAACAGTGCATGTAGAATTTGCTCAAACTGGTCCATATTCCAAAGATATAGAGAGACGATCGTTCGCTGTTTGAATCATGGCGGCTGCCATAACTTGTTTTGGCAGACGTATTACTGCGAAACCTTCCGACTTACGAAATATAGTGCGGTAATTGATTGTTTTTAGATTCAAGAAAAAAGTCTGTTTTCCGTAATTAAATGATAAGACATGAATTTTATATTTTTTTCTGTTGATGCAGGTATCACCCGAAAAATTGGACAGAAAACTGCATCAATGCGCGTAGCGCGTTGATGCAAAAGTTTTCTGTCCAATTTTTCGGGTGATACCTGCATCAACAGAAAAAATATAAGATTCATTTCTTAAATCTCTCTCTTCTTTTATTTTAAGTTTTGCTGTTTTGAAACCCCTAAAAATTCTTGATTTTTATGAAACTTCTGGAACTCAAATATAAACGATGTTACTTATAGAAAGATTTCTTGTTACCATCATTATTAATTTTGTTTTTCTCTTTATTTAGAACAGATTGATAGTTCAGGCTTGAAAACAGTTGTTGTGTACATTTCATGATAGTTTCGAAAATTGGAATACATTTGTATTGCAAGTCATAGTCGATGTCGAAGCGGTAAATTGATGGAATATATATTCGATGGACTATTTAATGATGATGGTTATAGCGTTAAGAGTCGGAACTCTTCCCTTAAGATGGTAGTATCAGGGTATGGGACGTAACTCAAAATTGATCTCACGAACGTTTGTTGTGTGGCGTAACGTTACCATCGTTTGTTTTCATGACAAGCATCTGTATGACTTAATCATGACGTCATGATAGAGGAATTTCCCGCGCGGTGCACGGAGGTACAGTAAACGGGTTTTTTTAAAAATGGTTGCTCTATATATCATTATCTATTTTCATAACTATACATGTCATTTTGTCTGTTTTACTTCCTGAAATTGAGCATTACTTATCGATTAAATATGTTTCCGAGATTTATATATTAATTTTCTTTATTCTTTTGATAATTTCAGTATCTTCATGAATTCCTTGACCTACGGAATGTTTCATCCCGTAAATGTCGAAAGAAATGTTATCAAAAAATTATGAACATGATTACTTCGATTTTATTTGAGCGTGATTAGTGTAAATAGAGTACATTTAGATTTATCAAATACCTTCGTTTGATAAGAAATTCATCCAGAAAAAAATGTATCGTAGAAAGGGGTTAAGAGGTCCGGCTCGGCAATCTGGGACGATTACTTTAATATAAAAAATATCGGGAAAATAAAAAAAGAAATTATACGAATTTCAAAAGGAGAGGTCAAGGATTGGGTGGGGGATTCGGTTTTTAACAACTCGACTACAACTTTACCCGCGCATACGACAGTCCATCCTATTTTTCCTTATTTTTTAAATTTTCCTTTTTATCATCTCTTCTTTTTTATTTTACTTTTTGTTCGGTTGCTTCCCGTGTTTAATCGGAATATCAACTGAGTCAAATGCATGAATTACGTCTAAATTCTGAAATAATGATAACTGTTATTGATTCAAATTAATTTTACAACTTCGCTTAAGCATGTTGATTATAAATTTGCCGACAATACATACAACGCTATGCTTAACCCTGACGTAACGTATCGCACCGTAAAAAAGAAGGGGTAGAGAAAACCCAAATGGTGCTTATTCGGTAAAAATAGGTTCGATTTCCCTGTAATTTGCACAGATTTAAGATAGGTAATTAATCTCTCTTCAATTACGTTTTTATTGAAATTTTAAAATTATACGTTTTGTCATGAGCAATATGAATGTGACAATTTTCGGAACTTCAGACAGGTACATGTTTATCCTTATTTTCTATAAAAATCGCTTCTTAAATAAGTATGGTGATATTAAAACATCAAAATTTTACTAAAAAAGAATGATGCATGTATTATCTTTGAAATGCAAAACTGATAATTAATAAATTTGCAGGCTCATTAAATATCTGGGAACAAATTTCGTGACAAAGTCGACATTTTCTTCATTGAAAGGTGAACACAATTTGGAGATTTGGATTGCGACCCACGCAAAACGATTGGTTCGATTTCTGTCAAACTTTAACAAGAGATGCATAACATCATAGTTATTTAATATTGCAATTATGAAGAAAATTGAATGTAGGGAAGTAATGGGGGTATGGTGAGACTACCACCTTAATCATCAAGGCTGTCCTATTTCAATATTATGAATTGTTTCCATTTCGACATTCTTTTTGTCCTCCTTTATTAGATTCAAATCACTTACAAAATGTCACTTTGAAGGACGGGTTTGTTTTTTAACTGTTGTCAATTTGTATATGCGAATGTTCATTGTTGTGTCATATTTGTAAAGCAATATAATTTGAGTAATCGTATACAAGGAACTTTCCTTAGAGATTTGGATCTCATATTCTCATATTTTTATTCCTCATCTTTGAATTAATCGAGTATTTAAAAAAATCTGATAAAACCTTGAATCCTTTTATTTGAAGGTATTTCCCTTTATTCATCTAGAACATAGAAAGTTCATTATTGATAACGTCCCATTGGCTGATGTCTATATTTTTGTTTTATTTTTCATTTCCACTTGAAATATTTCTATCTTATGTCATCAAATGGACCTTACAAAATTGTATTGAACTTAACATTAATAAACGCACTTCTTGCATTCATGTTTTGGATGTTGAATGATCGAGGAGACGTTTGGTACTTTTTGCAATTAATCTTGACATTTGAATGGAATAAAGGAGGATTATTCCAACGGGGATGGTTGCAGCACCCACAGCAAAATACCAAATTAAGAGAGAAGAGTGGATAAGCGCATTTGAGAATTACCAATTGGCAATCGTTACCAACTAAAGATGCCCATCTTCATATGCATATGTACTTACATGACAAATATGGATACTGACCATATCCCTGTATACAGCACAAAATCGATAATTCAGAAAATCAGAAACCAAAGGCATACAAAATCAGGACAAAACAGAAACAAAAGCAAACAAACAAAAACCTCCACCACATGAAAAGAAGCGAACTCCTGATATGGGAGTGAGAATAAAGATAATGTTAGATAATAAATAATGTTAGATCAGAGAATAAAGTAGATAATAAATAATGTTAGATCAGAGAATAAAGTAGATAATAAATAATGTTAGATCAGAGAATAAACTAGATAATAAATGATGTTAGATCAGAGAATAAACTCCCGATATGGGAGTGAGAATAAAGATAATGTTAGATAATAAATAATGTTAGATCAGAGAATAAAGGTCAATAACAAAACCAAAAGTCATAGTGTAGGAACGCAAATACTTCATAAGCAAGAAGAACATTTTCATTAGAGGTATCATACCCCAATTATTTTTTCCTATATATTCCTTTGCAAATCATACTTATATGACGATTAAATACTCAAATCGCACCACCATTTTTTGCTTGAAACTTTTATATCTGCTAGATATTATCAAAATAAGCTCAGAAATGGATTCATGCAAAAATCTGTCGCTTAGTAGACTTTTAATATCTTTTTAATCCCAAAAGGGGGTATCTGTGGCTCTAATGCTCTACAATCTATCAATTCTAGAGCCTCATAACACTTCTGTCATTCCGCGATTAGGATGATGCAGTATCACTTAACATGCTAGAATATTTTTTTTCAAAAGAAAGGAGGGGATCTCCAACAACACTAGGTTGCAGCACCCACAGCAAAATCCCAAAACACCCATGCAAAAAACACAGAACAGATACCCACAGAAAGAGACGCAAAATGGACAAGGAACACCAACTCACAACATAGAAACATAAAAGACTACACATAAACCAACGAGACCAATGGGCAACCGGTGCCGACTTAGGACGGCCATCTGCCAAGTAAATAGCAGACGGTGTGGTTATCCTGGATTACGTGCGCACAACCCTCTCACTTCTCCAGTTACCTAGAGGTCTCGAAGAACGTACAAATGTTGTGTAAAACAACCTCCTCACTGTAAGATGACGTCACACAAACAAGACCGCGAAACGCAGAGGCCCCAGAGACACAGATGAATATGTAAATGGATATAAAAAGAGGGCATGCGTAATACAGTCCGTGCTCTGCCGGCTGTAGCGAGCTCATGTATGTAATCACCCGAGGAGTCCGACTGACATCAACTCATCTGCGACTCATTGACGTAAAAAACGAATCATCTAGTGTAAAAAAAGTCGTAGAAATTAAATGTAAGAAGACGAGGGATTGAAATAATCAGGAACTATTTGCGTGGTCAACGAACTTGAAAAAATTATTGGGATCTGTAATCTAGATTGTCCAGAAATTACCATAAAAGTATGTTATCTTACAAATGATGTGCAAGTCTGTCGTTCAAGAAAGGGTGATGGCGTGTTCATATCTCAGTTGATACGCTATGCCAGAGAAAATACCAAATATACGGATTTTGTTCTGAGAGCTAGGCGTCTTTCAGATGAGCTTCTAATTCAGGGATATGTTCGTGACCGACTAACATCGTCACTGAGGAAGTTCTACGGTCGATATTGGGAACTCGTCATACACTATAATTTCCTACTCTCCAAAATGGTGGATTTTATTCTGTCACATTTGAACCATCCAACCAAAGATTGTACTCTACGTCTTCCGAAATGGAAGAAACCGGATGTGACAGTTCTAACGAATTGAAGCGGTGGTTGTTGCATGTAAGCAGGAGATGCTTACTCTTTCTGGGCACCTGGTCCCACTCCCATTTCGGGAGTTTGCGTCTTTTCATATGGTGGAGGTTTTTGTTTGTTTGCTTTGGTTCCTGATTTATCCTGATTTTGTATGCCTTCGGTTTCTGAATTATCGATTTTGTGCTGTATACAGGGATATGGTCATTATCCATATTTGTCACTCCAACAACACCCGGTTGCAGCACCCACAGCAAAACACCAAAATAACCATGCAAAACGCAGAGATGACACGAATAGCAAGAAACGCAAAAGGGACAAGGAACACCACAGATACATCGAACACAAAAGACCACACGTCAAGCAACAAGACCAATTGGCAACCGAGCCAACGTAGAACGGTCATCACCAACGACTGTAGCGGTTATCCGGATAAAATGCAAACAGCCCTTTCTCTTTCGGTTACGAAAAGAAGGGAGGAGATCTCCAACAAGACCCCTTTGCAGCATCAACAGTAAAACACCAAAACACCCGATGCAAAAACACAAAAGACGAGTACAGCACGAGACGGAAAAGAAACATACGACATGTAAACATCAAACACAAAAGACTACACATAAACCGACCAGACCAACGGGTAACCGGTGCCGACTTTGGACGGCCATCTGTCACGCAAGTAGCAAATGGTGTGGTTATCCTGGATAACGTGCGCACAACCCTCTCACTTCTCCAATTTCCCAGAGGTCTCGAAGAACGTACAATTGTGGTGTAAAACAACCTCCTCACTGTAAGATGACATCACACAAACAAGACCGCGAAACGCAGAGGCCCCAGAGACACAGATGAATATGTAAATGGATATAAAAAGAGGGCATGCGTAATACAGTCCGTGCTCTGCCGGCTGTAGCGAGCTCATGTATGGTATCGACAAATGCACAATAGTAGTTTAAAACAACGTCCTCACTGTAAGGTGACCATAAAAATAAGACAGCATGGCGCAGAGGCCCAAGAACATTCAGATGGATATGTAAATGGATATAAACATTACAGAAGTACCCATCAGTTATGCAGTCTCATAGTCGAGAAGGCAAGGCAAAATCATTAGATTTACCACAGGAACGATATAAAATTTACGAAAAACAGTCACGTATTCTGGTGGCTGTAGCGAGCTCATTCATGTTATCACCCGAGGAGTCTGACCGACATTCAGAGAGGACAGATGATGGTCGAGCCCTGTTATCCAAGAGGAAGGACAAGGCTTAACACAGGTCACTACGTGTAGATGATTTGTATCCTGTTGCCCTTTGATTCAGATGTACATTTATACTTTTCGCTCATAAATTTTATCGTGCGGAAGTGTGATGTACATATTAGAAAAGGCCTATGAAAAAATCGTATTGGCTTTGAAATTTCTAGATTTCATTTTGTCAATCACATCCCCTAAATAATTAGAACCTTAAGGAAATTTATATTGTTACTGTTTTGAACAGTTTCGCAATATTTTGATATGCTGACGTCAGAATTCTAGACAAAATTGTAGTGGAGCAGTTTCTAGACTTAGCAATGAATCGAAATTTGTAAGGAGACTTCTAGAGTTTTTGGTATGCAATATGGTAGGGAGGTCAAATTTAGAAATAGAGATGTTGAACGAAGACACTGTTATGTTTGCTCAAAATTTTAGACGGTTTAATTGTTTTTCATACATGTTCCGAAACTACAATTGATATGTAGAAATGTTTAATGATTAAGGTGCCATTTTTGTATAAATTACATAACTTGGTCGCCATAGCACTTTCTACATAGAAATGGCATCAGACAGTGCAATTCATGTTTTAATTTTCGTGCATGATCATCGACGGCGGGTGCGGCTAGCCAATAGGAGATGCATAGTCCTCCCGGGCACCTGGTCCCACCGCTAGCTTGCTAGGGGTCCGTCGATGCTCAATTTGGTGCTCTATTGTGAGTGCTGTTGAGATTATCGTCAGGATCTTCTTTAACTCAATTGGATTTGAAAAGTCTTTCAGATTTGGAACGTGGATTTCGAAAAAGATGTAAAGTCGATCTGCCTTTGATCTAATTTTTGTTTATCAAGTCAATGATATAGATATTCAAAATGATACTGTCACTCTATCTTAAGCCGGGATCGTCCCAAATTTCGATAGTATTTAAAGACAAGGCATGTAAAATGTTCAGAAGAAATTTCCCAATTATGTGAAACCGAAATCTATAGCCTAAAACTATGAAAACTGTTAAAGTTTATATTATTTTTTAACATAATACATGTAGTTCGAAATGTGAAAGGAAGCTAGCTCTGACTTATCAAAAGAGTTAGTTTATGTAAATACCGTATGATGGCAACCTCAGAGCAGTGAACTTAAAATGCGTAATTGATTATATATACACAACACCGTTCCAAATTATGTTTATTTTCAATGAAATATGATGCAACATTGTATAGTAATGTATAATCTATAAATTAAAGTCATAAATATTTAATAAAATATGTGTATCACAGTTATAGAAAATATGTAAATTGATTACCATAAAAAAACCCGAAAAGATTTTCTGCAGAATAAACCATTCATAGTCTAATTTATCTACTAAAAGCAGGACGGTCCGTCAGGATTTGATCATGATAAATTATTGAAAAGAAAATCCAAAACTTTTGTAACATACTCAATTTTATCAACATACTTTTATATCAATAGGTCCTATATATTTATTGTTTTACTGTGTAAAACGGAAATCATTAAAGATGCCGTGTGAATTAACAAGCAAATAATAAACCAGTGTTCTGGTTGGTCTGGTTTGTCTATTTTTCTTTCTCTGAACTAATGTATGACGAGACATTGAAATTATTGTCCTGCAGAACTTTTTTTTCTGGCGGACCGTTCTGCTTGAATACTGTTACAGAAACATAAAAACAAACAAAAGAGCACACAAACAATAATAATGCTAGATCTAACAAACGTTTCTTAGCTGTTATTAAGAACAAAAGTCACATAAGAATGCACATTTACCGAAATATAAAATGTTAAAAATCAATTTATCAAAATTATTCTTCAATGAACAAGGACAAACACTTCTCGTTTTTTTCAATAGAACGTCAAATGCTAATCAATAGTGTCAAATTTAAAATGATTTTCATCCAAAGCGTTATGTAGTATTTATTCACAGTGTAGGAACGCTCATGCTCTCGACCAGTAACATGTACTAAGCGTATTTGATCGGTACCATACATATACGATAAATACATTGTACCTTTGAATTTGAAGTTTATTGACTAGAATTACCGAAACCCTATCAGTTTATTCTCCAGTGTTATAATTATATTGTTTTATAACCCCGATAACGAAGTTGAGGGAGATTTATTAGTGTGTAAGGTGCCAGTAAAAGATGATAAGTAGATAATTCTTTACAGTGGCTGCATAAAACCGCATAATTTGTGTTCGCTATTTTTTCATTATTTCAGCTTTATTTCTTTAAATACACAATCAAGTTTGTGTTCACGGAGTACTAGGTTATGTAAGCTTTCTTCAAATATGGAACTTGTCACAGTGGATATACCTAGGGACTCAAAAATCACAATTAAACGATATAATTTCACGGCAATCCAATTTATTTAAATCACGAAGTACTACCTGTCTATGAAGTATCAGTCTTAAGGAAATGTTCTTTACTGAACCTTCAAGTGTTCACGCAATAGATGGATATTAAATTTACACATATAAATCTTTCGCTTCGGAAATCGCAAAAGAAATTATTTCGTACAAAAGCGTTTTTACACTGTGTTCATTGTACCTTTTTGTAGGCAAATAAGTATTTCCAAGATGTCCTGAACCTTTCGGATAGAAAGAATAAAGAAACTCGAAACTACATGCACTAACTTGGTATGATATGAAAGTCATATTGAGTTACATCACTTTTTTATGTAAACAGATTAGAGATATGCTTAAATTTCTAATATTTATTTCTTTGATGAAAAAACTAAAATAAACACATTTTATATAAACAATTTTACAATAAACACAATTAAGATCATTGATATCTCAAAAGAAATGCTGCTTGTTGTATCAATATCCAAATAAAAATACAAAAAATCAGATCATCTTCAGAATCAGACCTTATTACATAGAAAATAACTGAAATGCTTGTTTGATGCAAATGAAACTTTTTTTCAAACACTGAATAGCTAATATGATGAATAATTTACATTATATGTATAAATGTACATGAATGGTAATTTTCCGTTTTTCTGATTGGCTGAAACAGTCGTTTTGTGAAACGCTCAAACGTTATATTTACCCAGAATGACGTCATCCCGGGTAGATACATGTATAAGAATCCAACAGCACACCATGTGCTAAAAAGATCAGAGAGGTTTTTATCGTCTGAAAGTAATGTTTTGGTGATTTATATAGTTGATTTTAAAACTTCAAGTAATAAGATAATTATTTTACTTTTACCTTTGTATATACAATGGTTTAGCTCCCCTCGAAAATAATATTCAGCTCGCCCATTGGTCCCCCCGGTGAATACTTATCTTCGGGGAGCCAAACCATTGTATTTACCTCAATAAAGTAAATAATTGTATAATGCAAGTCATTGATCAACAATCTCTTCGTACATAAACTTAATGCATCGTTCCTGTATACCTTCCTTCAAGTAAAGTGGTAAGTTGGAAATAAGAAAGCAAAATATATTTTTGATGCAGACATTTCTTTCAACTGAAGATATTTACACATGTCTTTGCTTCTTTTATACTATATTTATTTTTTTAAAGTTACAAACTTATACCAATGTCTCACTTTGGCTCAGATGTTGGCATGAGGGGGTCCTAGGAGCAGAAGGAAACAGGAGTATCCGGAGAAAAACCCCTGACAAGGCCTGGGTGAGGGACCACCTACCCTTCCACATAAGATACTTCGCGGAATCTGGGATTCGAACCCGGGACTTTAGAGGTGAGGCGAACGCGCTACCACTGCTCTAACTCGGCACAGTTAGAACTAAGCTTTCAAGTAGTAAAATGAATAGTATATTGTGATAAATCTTTAACATACGCCTTCATACAAAAACTACGCCCTCGAACCCTAAGAGTAAGTTTGGTAAGATGTTTTACCCTTTTTTATCTTTCCGACGAATACCGACAATTTAATAATCGTGATTCTGCAGAGAAAGTAGATTTGGTCATTGTATGGGAAGAGTTATCATTCATTTAAGCAAACTAGTATAAATAGTATTCTTTACAAAGAGAATATTTTATTGCTACAACATGGATGTAGGAGCGAAATACCTTTTTGCCCTTATAGAATAAAAGGACTTCATTTATTTCTCATTTATTCAATAACCCCTAGAAAATCATAATTGAAATCGTTCTCCGTGACCTGATGTTTGTCAAGTTTATTAATTACTTCTTTCCAGCTCTGTATCCGGAAAGGAGCTTTAATCTTTACTTTCTTTCAAGCTATGATAGAAATAATAAAGAAGGGTTCAAACTCTATACCTTCTTGAAGAAAATTTCAAACAAATTTTCATGCACCAGACGCGTGTTACGAAATAATTTCGGCACGCATGGTCTCCGATTTTCATGAAACTGCACACCTGTCTATGAAGTATCAGTCTTAAGGAAATGTTCTTTACTGAACCTTCAAGTGTTCACGCAATAGATGGTTATTAAATTTACACATATAAACCTTTCGCTTCGGAAATCGCAAAAGAAATTATTTCGTACAAAAGCGTTTTTACACTGTGTTCATTGTACCTTTTTGTAGGCTAATAAGTATTTCCAAGATGTCCTGAACCTTTCGGATAGACAGAATAAAGAAACTCGAAACTACATGCACTAACTTGGTATGATATGAAAGTCATATTGAGTTACATTACTTTTTTATGTAAACAGATTAGAGATATGCTTAAATTTCTAATATTTATCCTGAAAGGAGCTTTAATCTTTACTTTCTTTCAAGCTATGATAGAAATAATAAAGAAGGGCTCAAACTCTATACCTTCTTGAAGAAAATTTCAAACAAATTTTTTTATGCACCAGACGCGTGTTACGAAATAATTTCGGCACGCATGGTCTCCGATTTTCATGAAACTGCACACATAAATAGGGACCAATGGAAAAAGGAAAATTTGACAAAAAACATTAATTCTAGGTCATCTGGTTACCATGGCAACGGCTTTAAAGTTGAGAAATTGGCAAAATTGAGCTAATCTGAAGCTCTATAATTTGGTCTATATGTGACATCAATGGAGGATTTTTTTATGCATCCTAAAGATTAGGACATAAAATTTTGAATAAGCTCACTACTACTGTCCTGTTCACTAAATCCAGAGCACCCTGTTTTTGGCGATTTATTCTGTCGTCTGAAGAATTTAGCTATAAATGATTGTTTCCGAGCATTGACCTCCTTTAGTCGTAACTGGAAATTAACTTCAATTTACCCTATCAGCTGCCTTCAAACCGCAATATGAAAAAATAAAATGTCTACGGGAAATTCCCATGTTAAATTCAAGCCGCCGCCATCTTGTTCTCGAAATTCTTATGAGTGATGTTTTTCATGAGCCGTCCAAATTAATTTCACTAGCGCCCTCTTGCGTTATTTTTAGAATTTAAACATCTGCATTTACTTTACAGAGAGTGTGCGACTCCAAAATACCTGTAGGGTCGATTCAGTAGCATATTCAAATAAAATCTATGTTCAAAATAGCATTGGAGGGATGGTGCTAAGATAATAACCTCCTTGAATTTCGATGATATTTTTCGATGAAATGGCAAGTTTCCGAAAAAGCAAAAAATATAGATATGATGTCACATTGATAAAAGGCCAAAACGAAGCTTCTTTCAGGATACAGAGCTGGAAAGAAGTTATTGATACACTTGAAAAACATCAGGTCACGGAGACGATTTTGACTGCTCCACATTGCAAAATGAAATAAGTGTTTATATTGATAATGCGGAAGGGTTCCAACTCTATAAGAATTGAATCTTATACTTTTTTTATTGATGCAGGTATCATCCCAAAAATTGGACAGAAAACTTTTGCATCAACGCGTTACGCGCATTGATGCAGTTTTCCATTAATTTTTTTTGGGTGATACCTATATCAACAGAAAATAAAATAAGATTCATTTCTTAATTCAACATTGATCATTGGTACTATGACACAATAAATTAAATTAAATACCAGAAACGTGTATGCCTGATCCTCGCTGTTAATTAATCTGCTTTTAAATAATGCCTATGAATTTCAAGACCTTTAACACTGCACAATAAGTTACAATCCTTTTGCAATTCAACGATGATTGTATGACCGCATGTTAGATAGTCATACACCTGCGTGTATCATTATAAAAGACATTCCAATGTACTTTTCCCAAAGAATTTAACGAAAAAGCAGTGGACATGGTGTCGTATTTTCATGTATGAAAATGTTATTCAATCTCTTCTATGTTTGTGTTTTTTACGTATGGTATGGCCCTTTTTTCACTTGCCCTGCTGTCCCGCTCATACATTTCATCATAACGATCTTTAATTTTTTGAGACAACCTTTCGACATCGTCTTTTTCTAGTAAGTCTTCTGCATAGAATTTATCTACGACATCTTGTATCTCATCAAGATATATCTCTGCATAGTACTGCGTAGAACGTCCAACAGACGAAACGTAAATTCGTAGTACCTCAAGATAATTCGGTGTAAGTGCAGCTTCGTCCTGTTCGCCTGTTAGTGTATTTCCCTCCTCTATGACAAATTTTACGGAGCTAAAAAATAGTTTATATGATGTCCATTTAACGAAAAGGTTCTCGAGACTTACACGACAAGAGGACATATCTTTACTCAAAGTTGGAATGTTAGCAAAATTTGATTCAACACTATTGATAACTTCTGTTACCTTTTCTACCTCGACTAACGTTTCTTCTATAATTTTCTGTCCTTCTTGAATGTCTTTTGCCATCCTAGAAATCTTTCCACTTATGTCAGTCTTTCGATTGTTGTTCAGTGCCTCAGAGATTCCATTCAAATGTACTGCCTCTGTTTTACGAGACAGCATCTGTATTCTCGTAATATTTTGGTAGGACAAAGTCAGAACTTGAAAAGTTTGCTTTTTAATCCCGTCTAGAGAGGATTTTAATTCCGGCGTTTCATCAGTATGAGGGGCTTGTCCAATCGCTTGTTGAAGAAAAAATAAAATATACGGAATGGAACTCAAAGACTTGATACATTCGTGGTGATAAATTGCTCTTGTTGCCTCTGAAATTTAAAAGAATTTGGTAGATATATATTTACATTCACCGTCTATCCTGTATCAAAAATGCAAAACCAACGGGCATTCAAAGCCATACAAACACACTACGAAGCAAACCTAACTCCAAATGGAGATGAATTTAGGTGCCCGGATTTAGGTTCCCACTTGCCATAAACATCGTAACAGAACAGGTCAAAACCTATAAAACGATGTATGAGTATTATGATTTTTTTCTTTTTTCATCTATCAAAAACATTTACCAAATATACGGATTTTGTTCTGGGAGCTAGGCGTCTTTCAGATAAGCTTCTCAGTCAGGGATATGTTTGTGACCGACCAACATCGTCACTGAATAAGTTCTACGGTCGATATGGGGAACTCGTCATACACTATGATATCCCACTCTCCAGAATGGTGGATGATATTCTGTCATAGACCACCCGAACCATCCAACCAAAGATTGTACTCTATATCTTCCGAAATGGAAGTAACCGGATGTGACAGTTCTACCGAACTGAAGCGGCAGATGTTGCATGCAAGCAGGAGATGCTTACTCTTCCTGGACACCTGGTCTCACTCCCATATCGGGAGTTCGCTTCTTTTCATATGGTGGAGGTTTTTGTTTGTTTGCTTTGGTTCCAGTTTTATCCTGATTTTGTATGCCTTCGGTTTCTAATTTTTTGAATAATCGATTCTGTGCTGTATACAGGGATATCGTCATTATCCATATTTGTCATTTCAATCATTTACATTTTCGTGAGAATCATTCAAATTTCCTATGTAATACAATGTGCATGTCTGGTCCATGCTGCAAATTTATCTTTTCTTACGGCCGGGATTCTACTTGCCTCCGCTTCGTCTCTTCGAATTCAAGCGCCATGTTGTAAGTTTACACTCATACGTCAGGTCAAACATGTGACACCTCGATCCATATGAATGGACGTTGTTATGGAAACAACCTCGCGGTGTCACGTGTTTGACCTGACGCATGAGTGTAAACTTACAACATAGCGCTTGAATTCGGAGAGACGAAGCGGAGGCAAGTAGAATCCCGGCCGTATCATTGATATTAAAGCTTAACAAGATAAAATATGGTTACCGATCGTTTAGTTTTATGTTATTCGAGTGAGACACAGTCAATAATCCCCTAGAAAATTGGTGCTGGCTATATCCTAAACTTGGATTCCGGGTTTGTTCAATGTAGATTCCTGCGGCCAACATACCCCTACCAACCCAAATATCCAAGTGTCGATGGCCGTTTCTGCGGCTAGGTATGAGTCAAAGGACAATGTTCGTTTGTGGCTAAAAATAGCGGGTTTTTTTTTTTTGGAGAAAATTTTATTTTCAATACCATTTTTCATTCAAACTTTGTACACCTGATCTTTCATGTTTCTTTTGTCGCATAATTTAGATTATGTGGAAAGGTCAAGTCATTTTGGAACTAAAACTGGCATAATTGCATTCACAAAATTATTTATGAGTTAAACGTCTTTCAATTCAATAGCATCATTTAAAACCTGATAAATTTACAGCATGGACCAGACATGCACGTTTCGGGTACTAAACCCTCGTCAGTGATCCTCAGTCTAAAATATGTAATACGGCCAAAAAGTATGAAAATTATTATGTCCAAAAATGCACCAAAAGACGTAGCAGAATGGGTGGGATATGATGCTACAGGACCCACGTTTTAGAAATTTCAAGAAATTTTGTAACAGAAAATTTCAAATGCGTTGAAGAGACACACGATCAACCGAAGTTGATCGAACTTGGCTACATGTGCCCTCGGGGACTCTTGGTCCACCAGCAGTGACACTCACCAAGTAGTTCAAATGTTAAACGTCTTTCAATTCAATAGCATCATTTAAAACCTGATAAATTTACAGCATGGACCAGACATGCACGTTTCGGGTACTAAACCCTCGTCAGTGATCCTCAGTCTAAAATATGTAATACGGCCAAAAAGTATGAAAATTATTATGTCCAAAAATGCACCAAAAGACGTAGCAGAATGGGTGGGATATGATGCTACAGGACCCACGTTTTAGAAATTTCAAGAAATTTTGTAACAGAAAATTTCAAATGCGTTGAAGAGACACACGATCAACCGAAGTTGATCGAACTTGGCTACATGTGCCCTCGGGGACTCTTGGTCCACCAGCAGTGACACTCACCAAGTAGTTCAAATGTTAAACGTCTTTCAATTCAATAGCATCATTTAAAACCTGATAAATTTACAGCATGGACCAGACATGCACGTTTCGGGTACTAAACCCTCGTCAGTGATCCTCAGTCTAAAATATGTAATACGGCCAAAAAGTATGAAAATTATTATGTCCAAAAATGCACCAAAAGACGTAGCAGAATGGGTGGGATATGATGCTACAGGACCCACGTTTTAGAAATTTCAAGAAATTTTGTAACAGAAAATTTCAAATGCGTTGAAGAGACACACGATCAACCGAAGTTGATCGAACTTGGCTACATGTGCCCTCGGGGACTCTTGGTCCACCAGCAGTGACACTCACCAAGTAGTTCAAATGTTAAACGTCTTTCAATTCAATAGCATCATTTAAAACCTGATAAATCTACAGCATGGACCAGACATGCACGTTTCGGGTACTAAACCCTCGTCAGTGATCCTCAGTCTAAAATATGTAATACGGCCAAAAAGTATGAAAATTATTATGTCCAAAAATGCACCAAAAGACGTAGCAGAATGGGTGGGATATGATGCTACAGGACCCACGAACTGATATCCGGATGGGCGTATTTTGCAGCATTGTCGATATGAAATACATCATATATGAAAGTTTCGTATATGTAGTACTTATTATTTGAATTAATATTTGCTTTTAAATGCAAAATGCTGAAGCGGAAAATGTACATAAAGGTCAATGTATGAAAACTGTGATCACAAATACAAACAATTTGCAAATTAAAAACTTGTAGCCTTTTTATTTTGCTCAATTTAAGCTTTCAAAAGCAAAATAAGTTAAATAAAATAAGTAGGTCAGAGTCACCATCTGATTCATTGATAATTCTAAAGTCACCCTCTTGTGGAATTTGTGGAATTATAACTATGTCCAACATTGTCCAACATTATGTCCAACATTGTCCAACATCCAACACTATGTCCAACATCCAACAAAAGATTGTACTCTATATCTTCCAAAATGGAAGTAACCGGATGTGACAGTTCTACCGAATTGAAGCGACGGGTGTTGCATGCAAGCAGGAGATGCTTACTCTTCCTGGGCACCTGGTCTCACTCTCATATCGGGAGTTCGCTTCTTTTCATATGGTGGAGGTTTTTGTTTTTGTTTGCTTTGGTTCCTGTTTTATCCTGATTTTGTATGCCTTCGGTTTCTGATTTTCTGAATTATCGATTTTGTACTGTAGACAGGGATATGGTCATTATCCATATTTGTCATTGGTCTAACCAAAACTTCTTAACCGAGACAACTAAGCAGAAAATATAGGATAGTCAAATGTGTGGGTCAATCTCTGTATTCCAGGCATGATTCACTTACGCAATAAAGGAGGGGTCTCAAACCGGACTCCGTAACAGCACCTACAGAAAATACCCGGAACACAAATGCAAAAGCACAGAGTGGACAAGCAAAACAGGGCACAAGGATGGCACAATTTTAAGGAGGACATCAACAACAACACTAAAACATTACACTTTAAAGACCATATATACATGTTAACCATTCGCCACAAACTGAGTTACCCTGAACTTCTTAATTGCGGTAGTAAAGCGGAAAATGTAGGTCAGATGTGATACATGTGTCGATTGCAAATTATGCAAAGCATGGACATGTAGTAACCTGTGTATTGCCCTGTCCTTCCTTTTGGACAATATGTAAGATTTGGTGAGAAACTCCACAATCAGGTTGTAGGGATTCCTTTTGGAACTAATTGTTCCTGTTTTATGACAAATATGGATAATGACCATATCCCTGTATACAGCACAAAATAGATAATTCAGAAAATCACAACCCGAAGACATACAAAATCAGGATAAAACAGGAACCAAAGCAAACAAACAAAAACCTCCACCATATGAAAAGAAGCGAATTCCCGATATGGGAGTGAGACCAGGTGCCCAGGAAGAGTAAGCATCTCCTGCTTGCATGCAACACTCGCCGCTTCAATTCGGTAGAACTGTCACATCCGGTTACTTCCGTTTCAGAAGACATAGAGTACAATCTTTGGTTGGATGATTCAAATGGTCTATAACAGAACATCATCCACCATTCTTGAAAGTGGGACATTATAGTGTCCCCTCCTTTGTATTATAGTGTATGACGAGTTCCCAATATCGACCGTAGAACTTCCTCAGTGACGATGTTAGTCGGTCAAAACAGATCCCTGAATGAGAAGCTTATCTGAAAGACGCCTAGCTCTCAGAACAAAATCCGTATATTTGGTACTTGCCCTGGCATAGCGTATCAACTGAGATATGAACACGCCATGATTTTGATTTTCTGATTTTGTATGCCTTCGGTTTATGATTTTCTGAATTATCGACTTTATGCTGTATAACGGATATGGTCATTATGCATATTTGTCATTCATACCAATAGAAAGGTCTTGTCACAAGTAATACACAAGTGAAATATGAAAGATTTATCGCCTACCATTCAAAAGCTGTATCCATTGTTAAAATTTTTGTCACTGACAAACAAACAAACAGAAGAACGGACCGAAACTTACATGCCCCGAGTCGTGATTTCGAGAACATGGAGTCGATATCAAAGTATTGAATGAGATGAATGTTAAGTGTAAAGTCAATGATTGTATAATTCTATACCTTCATTGATTACTACGAAAAAGATAATAATTTCTTACATTTATTGACAAATATGGATAATGACCATATCCCTGTATACAGCACAAAATCTATAATTCAGAAAATCAGAAACCGAAGGCATACAAAAACAGGATTAAACTTGAACCAAAGTAAACAATAAAAAAACCTCCACCACATGAAAAGAAGCGAAATCCCGATATTAGAGTGAGACCAGGTGCCCAGGAAGAGTAAGCATCTCCTGCTTGCTCATTGAACTTATTATAAAATGAGAATGAATATCTGGTGAAGTCAAAGGTATACCAGAGAAGAAATATCAATCCTAGTTCGATAGTCAAAGGTCAAGTGTAATATGGCATAACTGTGAAAGTCTCAATCAACAAGGCATTCGCGAAATCCGAATAAGACAGCACCAGGTGCCGGGTAGGGGTAAGACTGAACCGCTTACGGAATGACATTGGAGAGGAACAATACTTTATTGTGAACACAATGCTTATCTACGCAGCTACGTTAAGGCACCCCTCAGAAATGACGTCATCAAATATGGAGCGAAATGACGTCAACCTCCGATTTTGACGTCATCGACACGGAGTCTATTGTCGTTTGCAAATGTTTATGCTCTTTATTGTCATTTATCATCGAGTTAGATCTTTATGCATTGTTGATTTTTTTTTTGCTGAATATGATATTATTTTTATCTTTAGTGAAAATTATAGCATAGCATTACGTAATAGACATATATTTGATGAAATGCTTGCCTATCAACCATGTGCGACTGTTACTCAAAGTCTTTGAAAAGCTTGAAGGCTTTTATCGATTCGACTCCATTTCTTCTAATAGACGATTCGTTTTTAAACCGAGGATCCAGCCTTTCACGTGTATAAAGGCTAAATTTAAAAGGCGACATAAAAGAAAAATACTTCCGTAGACAAATTAAATTTTAAAAAAGACTTAAAAACTAAGAGTCCCCTGCCGGTAGGGGACTAAAATCAAAGGACTGAAGGTCCTGAGAGATACTTCTAGATCTACACAAAATTTATTGTCAGCAGATATAAAAATGTTGAATAATTTTATCGTAAGGCAATGATGATTATTTTTTTAACACAGGATGCATGTGTGAAGCTTATAATATCTCTATAAACAACACAAACTATGTTTATCTAACCTCAGTGTTGATATAAGAAAGACAACTCTATAACTCTAATACAATTTTTGAGTTATCTTTCCTAACATTGTCATAAACAAAGTAGTATATTACTACGCCACAATGTGCTATGAAAACAAGAATTATAGTTGATATTGTATGGTGTATTTATTCTATATGAAATTGGAACTGTTTTCAATATGGAAAATATTCTTGTTCTTGCATTTGTATGTGGTAGAAGGCAAATTCCTGAACTAGACACAGCACTATATTTTGAGGTGCAAATTGGCAGTATAGATACTTCCTGAAAGGAAGTATCTCAAAAATGGTGATATTGGTCTATTCTAAAAAAAGTAACGCGGCGTGCGTTACATTCAGACCGGGCTTTGTCAATTATGAATAAATTGTACAACATACATTTTCATCAGTCACGGTATTCTTGATAATAAGAATGATAGAAATTTTTTTTTATAGAATCGCCACTTTTTTTTTCGGGGGGGGGGGGGGGGTTGTAGTTTTTGTTAGGCGGTACGTAATCTAAATATCACAAGCTGAAATAGAGATTATATATAAATCTACAAATGGCGGATGATTTCGATCAAACCATCACATGAGAAAATCAAAACATTCCTCTATAAATGGTTAAAATTTGAGAATAGATAAACACGCTAATTTAAACACGCTGCGAGCCAACTTAAAGTAACGAAAAGGCGACATAAAAAGCAAGAACATCGTGAAAATTTTGAAAATTAAATTTACCCACGGTCAAGATCGAACTCGTGACCATGAAATTTGCAGGCCTGCGTCATCTCCCTTACTCCACAAACCCGTTGCGTCACAGAGATAAAATTGTAGAATAGATTTCACTGATTGCTAAAGATTAAATCATTTAACTTTTTTGATAAAAATGCAATAAAATATTTCACATATAAACAATATATTTCATCTTCTAAAACAAAAGATTTTTGTTAAAGTTAACAGCTACAAAACTGTGAGAACGCAATCGGTGATGTCGTCCTTGATAGTTAAAAAGTACGAGTTGCTTCCCTTCGCTAGTCACATATGCGTTTGAAAATAATGCGGAAGGGTTCCAACTGTATAGCTTCTTAAAGAAAAGTTCAAACCAATTTTCATGCACCAGACATGTATTTCGAACATAAATTCTCATCAGTGATGCTTCCAGCCAAAGTGCTTTTCATAAGCAGTCCAAATTAATTCATTAGCTCCCTCTTGCGTTATTTTTAGAATTTGAATTTCTGCATTTACTTGACAAAGAGTGCATGGCTGCAAAATGCATGGATGAAGAGGTTTTTAAATATAAAATTCCGTATGTATGAAATTTTCAGCGGTTCTAGAAAATGAACGACGGACACCTAGACACACTAGAGATGTCTAACGCAAACGTAAAGGCAGATAAAACAGGGAGCAGTTATTAAGTAGACACAACATACCATCGGCAACGCCATAGTATAATCGCAATCGTAACATCGCCATCATTACATCGCAATTCTTAAATCCTACCATCGTCAATCGAATTTTCGGTATCTCATTATCGCATCGTATCATTGTCGTCTTATCGTGAACACAATGGTACTGCTGTCGTTATCGCTGTTATGTCGTCGCGTTATCGCCATCGTAATGCTGTTTTATTACGCCTAAATAAATTCTGTGCAATTTCTTCGTCGACGACGTTTTAAATACCTGTCGTTACAGATAGATTATTGTGTCTGTAGCGGTTTGTGAATGTTGTTCATCTAACGTGTCGTTAGACTCGTTACAGGTAGATTATTGTAAATAAATTCTGTGCAATTTCTTCGTAGGTGGCGTTTCTAGTATATTGATTGCAGCGGTGTAAATCCCGAATCGCCTCACTACATGAACCATTACTTTGCAGAGTATCGTATGTTACACATGACATGTATTGTGGATAGCGACTAAAGAAAGAAAGAATAAAAGAAAGAAACTTGTATAAAATGATCAAAAATAAAAAGAAAAACCCCAATTCATGAACCCATGTACACACGTACCTTTTATAATATAATGTTCTACTTAATTAAGTAGGAGAGGGCATTATATAATGTTGAGAAAACTTTTGCCCAATCCTTTTTCTGCTTTTTGAAATAAAATATAACACTGAAATAAAATTGAAATAAAATATAACTTAACACTGCAGCGCCCTATGGGTGCAACGATAACATCAGCACTATAGGAAACTTAACAAGTCCCGGTTGTCAATCGGTAAATGTGACTAGCTTATTCAACAGACAACAAAGAAGACCTCGAAGTCATGGCATTCGAAAATACAATAGGCCTGAGATACATAGTTTCTCCTTCGATGACTTGGTTCCATTTTTGAATGAGCCTCTAGGCCTGCATTATATTCGTACCAAATTATACTCTGTTCCTTTACGGAAGTTGCACGAAATCTACGATTATACGAAGGACCTCACATATACCGATACACGTTCCCCAGAATACAGACTACAAGGAGTCATATTGGACATTTCTACTTTTCGTTTATTTCAAGCAGTTAGATCAGATAAATCAGAGGAGAAAACAAACCGCCCTTTCAATAAAGTAAGATTTGCAAACAAAGGTATTGATAACTTGAATCTTGGTCAAATTTTGAATCACAAAACTGTCACAGAAAAAATCCCACCATATTTCAAAAGAAAAGAAACTCCTTGTATTTCCTATAGCTACACACCAACAGTTGCATCTAAAATTTACAATTACAAACGATTCCTGCAGTGTATTGATTTAAGTAATCCCTCACTACATCCACTTCCCTGCGAATGTTCTTCATCGGATTTCAACTACTCTCCTTGTGGACACGTTATTACTGGTGACCTTAGTATAGTCAAGAACGACAAGTTGAGAGAATTGTTAAAAAAGGGTCCCAAATACAGAGAAAGTATGTCCTTTACATGGAACCAAAATGTCAAAATTATCATGGACTCTTGTGAGGAATATGCAAGACGTTGGGCAAAGAAAGAGGATGTACAGCTCGACACGGGCCCTTTCCGAATGGATAAAATCAATCAGAGGGTTACTTTTATCTAGAATTAACCGATTAAAATCAACTGTGAACACCAGATTCGTGTCTATATTTAAAGACCCTGATGTTATCACAGAGCTCACCTACCTCCAAGAACATTATGTCATCACACCAGCGGACAAAGCCTCAAATAATTACACATTTACTTGCAAAAAGTACTATTTCGACAGTCTAGTTAAAGAGTTGGGTTTAAATTCGACACCTGGAAATCCCACTTACACCCCAACAAACCTTTCTGCCTCTGAAATAATAGATAACCACAAATCAGCTCTTACTTCCTTTGGCTTCGACACTACCAAATTAGATTTAGATTTACCATACTTGTACTGCATACCTAAAATGCATAAGAATCCGTACAAACAACGTTTCATCGCTGGTTCCTCAAAATGTTCTACCAAATCTGTATCGATCTGAAATCAAATCTGGGCTTCAAAAATATTGTTCGACAGTGTATTCTCGCAGTGGTATCAACCAGATGTGGATTTTAAAGAATTCGAAGGAACTTTTAGAACATCTGAAATCCACTCATTTTAGTAGAGTCCATTCGATCAAAGCCTTTGATTTTTCGACACTTTACACTACAATTCCACATTCTAAATTGAAAGAAAGACTCGCAAAAATTATAAGTAATGCGTTTACAAGTAAGAACGGTAATCGCAAATACAAATTTATTGTTGTTAACTATGACAAAACCTACTTTGTAAAAGAAAAGTCCGATTCTGAAAATAAGTACACTGAAACAGACATTATTCAGATGTTAAACTTTCTGATCGACAACATTTTTGTGGTGTTTGGAGGAAAGGTCTTCCAACAAATTGTCGGAATTCCAATGGGGACCAATTGTGCCCCATTCCTTGCCGACATTTTCCTTTACTCGTACGAAGCTGAATTCATTCAATCTTTGGTCTCTGAAGGGAAAAGATACTTAGCTTCTGACTTTAACTTCACTTACAGATACATAGACGATATGTTGTCCATCAATAATCCAAAATTCGCGGATTACCTGAGCAGTATCTATCCTTCGGAGCTTGAAGTCAAAGAAACCTCAGAGACAATTAATTCAGCATCCTATTGGGACATAATGTTGTCCTACGACACTGATGGTCACATGAACACCTCACTCTATGACAAACGTGACGACTTCAATTTCAGCATTACAAACTTTCCTTTTCTGAGTAGCAACATCCCTTCATCGCCTGCTTATGGCGTGTTCATATCTCAGTTGATACGCTATGCCAGAGCAAGTACCAAATATACGGATTTTGTTCTGAGAGCTAGGCGTCTTTCAGATAAGCTTCTCGGTCAGGGATATGTTTGTGACCGACTACCATCGTCACTAAGGAAGTTCTACGGTCGATATGGGGAACTCGTCATACACTATGATGTTCCACTCTCAAGAATGGTGGATGATATTCTGTCATAGACCATTTGAACCATCGAACCAAAGATTGTACTCTATATCTTCCAAAATGGAAGTAACCGGATGTGACAGTTCTACCGAATTGAAGCGACGGGTGTTGCATGCAAGCAGGAGATGCTTACTCTTCCTGGGCACCTGATCTCACTCCCATATCGGGAGTTCGCTTCTTTTCATATGGTGGAGGTTTTTGTTTGTTTGCTTTGGTTCCTGTTTTGTCCTGATTTTGTATGCCTTCGGTTTCTGATTTTTGAATTATCGATTTTGTGCTGTAGACAGGGATATGGTCATTATCCATATTTGTCATGATTAAACTAAAAACTACTTAATTAGTTGATAATGTCTTTATATTAAGTATTTCATTACAAAGTATATAATGTTTTTTTTGGGGGGGGGGGCGCTCTTATATTTTAGGCTAAGTTAATAAATTGTCAGCTTTCTTTGTAAGAGATTACTTGGACCCAAATGATTTACTTCAACGTTGTGTTGAAACTGCTGTCAAAGATGGTCTTTCACAATAAATAATTGGCTTTCATCAATTATCTTATGTAATTAATAGAAAAGAAACTTTAATATTTACGGGCTCCTTGATTTTTGGCACGGGCTCCTTGAATTCCAGAACTAGGAGCCCGTATGGCTCCTTTGGAATTCTCTATGAATTTCAAGCCCTGACTGTCCTCGCATTTTCATGGGAACAAAGACTCCCACACATACGTACATCATCACATGATCGCACCTTATAATTTCGTTTGTTGTGGGATTTCGAAACCCTTAGATGACAATTCCCGTTTTTGTTTTCAGTAACATTTAGACAATGAAGGTCCACCGATGAATTTACTTTTGCACATAGTTCATTATATTTCATTTCCTCTTTTTTAATGTCAAGTTCTAAAGTACTTGGATGTGATTTCGAAAACTTTATTTTTTTTTCGCGCCACTTTGAAATTGTTCAAAGAATAACTATTTGGCAATGAATGGCGATCTCCCAAAGACTTAAACATGCGTGGATTTGGTCCAAATTTTGAATCATGTCTTGCAGCCGATAACATTTTTGAGAAGGACTATTCATTTGCATCTACCCAGTCGCCTTGATCGTCACGATTCATTGTCTTATCGGACATGTTATTTGATGCAGATATTTCACTTCTTAATTTTTCACAAAATCCATGGTAACCGTAATTTCGTAAGTCACATATGTTGCATTCCGCAGAAACGCGAGTTTCACGTCAAGGAGAAGTACAATGGACTAACGACGTCCGACATGTTGGACATAAAGGTTAAAAGTGACTGTTTAGTATGTGTCTGGGTATAAATGTTCTACAAAATTGATAAGAACCAATGTAAACATTGTCATCGAGGATGGGTTCTGTCACAAGCTATAATTATAGGATTAGGAGTACAATGGCGAGGTACACGATACAGATCCTTATTACTGTAAACATGGTCAATGTCATAAAATCTGTAAAGATGTTAGTAGACCTAACATGATATGAATCAGGAGTGGATCTAGAAAATTGTACACCTTTAAGAGGAAAGAATGAGAAACGATAGGGAATTAGTTTGGTTTAAACAATATTTATTGATATTCATTTTTCAAAGAACTTTTTTTCAGGTTGAAATTATTTTTTTCAATATGAGTTTTTCATAGTTGAACTTATTTAAACTAAAATAAGCAGTGATATCAATACCCAAAAACTGCATCCACCCCTGGTGATTTGCACTGGTCTCATTAACAACTATTAATAGAGCCATTAAAAGTTCATTGTCATCGGGACCATTTACATTAAAGAAACTTTCAAAACCATCTGCAGAAAGATTTACTGATGCAAATATGCAATATACTCAAGCATTTATGAACTACATGCATCAAAAATAGGCACATAAAATGAATTTTTTACGAAGCTGTCTTTAATTCAAGAGAAATGTATTTAAGACATCTACATCACCAAATATTACACTTAATCTGTCAAATGGATTACATTGATTGATGCATTGTTACGTTATAGAAGGTGCCACTGATTTAATTTCATTTCGATCTATGGATGCTTACACTGAACATGACGAGCATGCAATATGTCCAGGCGACATTGTTGTAGCAGACAACACACCTGCTGAGAGAAATCAAAGGGGGGGGGGGGGGGTGGCTCTATCAATTTTCTTGGATAATTTTGGTGTAGAGTACATCTGTACATCCACTTAATCCTGTCGAACTGGCATTTAGCGAAGTTCGATCAATTCTAAATAGATCAGACTTTATCTGTTTGATACCCTCTGTCGTGATAATTTGATGCATGCATTTTACTAGTATCTGGTTGTTTCATTCATAACGTCTGAAGATTGCAAAGGCTACTTTAAAATATCTAGTACGAAAATTACGTTTTATGAAAGTACCTTTATACTACACATTATCATCATTGACACGATAAAATCTCAATTGACTTTTGTTTAAAAAAAACTGAAAACATAGCATATTGTATAACTTATTTTTTTAATTTTGGCGAGAGAGAGAGCATATTATATTATAAGAATAATTTTCTGTCAAATGATCTTGGAACTGCTTGTGCCTCAATTTGAAGCATTTAAACATTGTAAATACATTAACTTATATACGTGATTTCTAAAATTGCATTTTACTTTCTCTCTTCTGTTTAATTATGCATTTTTATATATCTGAACTACAAGTCTCTATAAATGAGGACCGTTATGTTTTGCTTCACCGCACACACTATCCAGGTAAATGGAATCCCTACCATCTACGAAGAAACTGCACAGAATTTATTTACAAAAATCTACCTGTAACGAGTCTAACGACACGTTAGATGAACAACATTCACAAACCGCTACAGACACAATAATCTATCTCTAACGACAGGTATTTAAAACGCCGTCGACGATGAAATTGCACAGAATTTATTTAGGCGTAATATTTCCATAGAAATACTGCAATCGCAATAATGTAAAGTCGCATTATCATCATTGTTCTATCGCAATCGTAACATCGCCATCATGACATCATACCATCGTCAATCGAATTATTGTTATTGCATTATCGCACTGGTTGCTAATTTTCCCCACCGATGACTTCTTTTAATAATATCATTGATGCGTATGGACGTCATTGTTGATTGCGCTACGACGTCAACAAGGATGATACAACATGTAACACTGGGACGTCACAGAAGGTATGGTATAAAAGTCTAGGCACCTGGCATAAAATAGCCCACGTCTTCATGTAAATATTATTAGTTTAATGAATTTCCCAGCAAACTTGTGGGGTAAACGTCGGCATGATGGTGATGATACTATTTAAGGATTGTTTTTTCAGCTTTTGCGCTTTATCTGTGTGTATTAACAGTAGGGAATGGAAACAAAATATGTAAAGCACGAAGTGCCTTTCGTGAATTTTGTTTAAATTCCCTACTGCCAATAAACACCGATAAAGCGCAAAGCTGAAAAACAATCCTTATATTTACATTTTACGTGTTAATCAAGTTGTTTCTCATCTCATTTCTTTATATTTGAAATATACTCGCGGAGGGAGAACATCACTTGCCGTAACAGCAAACGAACGTTCTACGTTTTTAGCAAGCTCCGAAGTAGTACCTTTCGCACGGAAACTTTGTAGAAAAATAATTAACTGAAGTTTGTCTTTTAGTTGTATTTTATACATTTCATTTAAAACTGAAAAAAATGAATCGTAAAAATTAGCGATATTTGTCCTACATAATTCAGACTAAGCGGAGTAGTCGGGGAGCCAGTGGGACCCCCCATGCACCCCCTTGAGTACTTTTTTTCACGGGTACCTTAATGTTCCTTAGGGTCTGCAGAATCAGTTTTCAGAATGTACTCAAAAATATACTCATTTAGGCTATGTGTTTTTCGATCGTTTTCATGGCAACCCCCTGCTTAAGTAAAGAAAGCACTATTGGTTAAGTAAAATAGCCATATATTGGCCAAATGTTGAGCTAAACATCTGTAACTGGTATCAATATAACGAGGAAAGATTGTTCTATTAGTCAAGGGTACATAATTATGCAAATTAACCCATTTGCATATTCATGAACATTTATTAATTTAAATAAAAATGCTTGCAAAATATATAAAAAGCAGCTTTTTTCATTTCCTTTTTGCTTCTTAACTCTATATTTTGATTAATGATCATAATCAGTTGATATAAGAAATATCTACAAAGTCATTCCTCTCCATTGAAATATTATGTTACTCAATATTTTAGATCAATGGCTTCAAAATTGATGTTTTTTACACATAAATGGCTATTTTAAGTAAGATGAGCTGATTTTTGTAAACTAATTAAAGGATATTTACTATTCATAAAATAGAATATCTTAACCTGTTCTCTTGTAGTTTTATGTTTTTTTTTTTATGTAATAAATGTTTACAAAATATGATATACGTATTCTCCATAATTTTGGGGACAAAATCCGTATTTTTCAGTAAAAAATATCAGATATCTGGATATTTTTCAAAGAAGGCAAATAGTTTCTGTAATTTATAAATGAAACGTATATGCTGATGTAATGTCATTGCTTTAATACCGATGTATATGTTACATGTAGAAGCGAAAAATGTGGGGGATTTTCTGCTATTTTGGGTTAAAATTTCGGTTTTTCATACTGAAATTACAGATTAAGAGAAATATTTTAAATACTTTATAGTTGTTGCAATATAGGAAATGAAACTAACTTTCTTTGTGTAACAAATTAGAATAATGAAAAATGTTAGAAATATAGAAAGCCATAACATCACCACCGAAATAACAGTACAGTAACACGGTATGACCAACCACCAACGTAAAAGAATGACAACTATGGATAATGACCATACCCCTGTATACAACAAAAAATAGATAATTCAGAAAATCATAAACATAATTTTAAGGCATACAAAATCAGTATAAAACAGGAACCGAAGCAAACCAACAAAAATCTCCACCACATGAAAAGAAGCGAACTCCCGATATAGAAGTGAGACCAGGAAGAGTCAGTTTCTCAGTTAATTCCCAGGTGTCCAGGGAGAGTTAGCATCTCAGTTAATAATACAGTGCAAACACTCAATAACAAAGCAAAACCACTCAATGTAGTGGTTGTTTGACCGTTTGCTAATGACAATCACTTAATAGTACAGCATAATATAGTATAATAATATAGTATAACAAACCAATAACATCGCAAAGCCACTTAATAACATAGTCTTTTTATCCTTTATTATATATAAACAACCTCATAATACAGTAGAACCACCCAATAACAAATCCATATCATTCAATAACATAGACATTTGTCCCTTTATTACATAAAAACCACTTAATAATACAATGTAAATACTCAATAATAAAGCAAAACCACACAATATAGTGGTTGTTTGACCCTTTACTATATGAAAATCACTTAATGATACAGCATAAACGCCCAAAAACATAACAAAACCACCTAATAACGTGATGGTTGGACGCTTTTTTATAACAGAACCACTTTATAACATAGCATAACCATCAAATCACTTAGCATTACCACTCAATAACGTGATGATTTCAGTGTAAATACTCAATAACATAGCAAAACCACATAATATTTATTATTATAACAAAACTAAACTACTTAAAACATAGCATAACCACCCCAAAACTAACCTTTACTACTCAAAACGTCATTGGACCCTTTATCATAACAAAACCACTCAATAAGGTAAAGGTAAAGGTAGGGTTTATAGTCTCGTTCGCCTGGGCCTCACATGACTTCTGCAATCACCTCCATACCATTACTACTCAATAACGTAATGGTTTGACGCTTTATTAAAACAAAACCACTTAATAACAGAGCATAACCACCGAATTACTCAGCATTACTACTCAATATAATCTTTCCTCGTTATATTTATGGAACACCATGGCTTCATTAAGTTGGATGTTATCAATATAAAGGGTCAAACAGACGTGGTAATCAGTGGTTTTGATACAAAAAAGGTCAAACAATCACGTTATTGGGTGGTTTTGTAATATTATTGGGTGCTTATGTTGTGTTATTGAGTGGTTTTGTTATAAAAAGGGTCAAACGACCATGGTATTGAGTGGTAATGCAAAGTTATTGGGATGCATTACTGTGTTATTGACATCGTTATTATAAAAAAGCATGAAACCATCACGTTATTGGGTGATGTTGTTGTGTTATTGGGTAGTTATGCTGTGTTATTTTTTAAAAGTGCTTTTCATGTAGTTAAGGGTCAAACAACCACTTTATTGAGTGCTTTTGCTATGTTATTGAGTGTTTACACTGTATAATTAAGTGGTCTGTATGTAACAAAGAGTAAAACGACTAATATTAAGTGGTTTTGCTGTGTTATTGTGAGGTTCTTCTAAATTATTAAGTGGTTTATATATAATAAAGGGTTTAAAGACAATGTTATTGAGTGGCTTCGCTATGTTACTGGTTTGTTATACTATATCATTGAGTTGTTCTGTTACGTTATTGGGTGGTCATAATGTGTTATTCAAGACTCATTTAGTGTTTTTGCGATGTTATTCGGTGGTTATGTTATAACGTTCCATACTTACGACTTTTTTATCATTCTAATTTGATACACTGGTGAGATGTACAAATAACTTTAGTTTTATATTCTATAATTCAACAAATATAAAGTATTTAAAATATTTCTAAGAAATCAGTAATTTTAGTATGAGAAAACGACATTTTAACCCAAAATAGCAGAAAAAAAAAACATTTTTCGCTTCTAAGATATAAATCGATATTAAAACAATGACATTACATCAGCATATACGTTTCATTTATAAATTACAGGAACTATTTTCCTCTTTCCGAATCTGTTCTTTTTTTTACTGAAAAAAATACGGTTTTTGTCCCATATATTACGGAAAATACGTATATCATATTTTGTAAACATTTCTTACATGAGAAAAACATAAACCATAAGAGAACAGGTTAAGATATTTTTATTAGTAGTAAATATCTTATAATTAGTGTACAAAAACCAAGTCATCTTACTTAAAATAGCCATTTTTGTGTAAAAAAAACATCAATTTTGAAGCCATTGTACTAAAATATTGACTCACATGATATCTCAATGGAGAGAGAAGACTTTAGATATTTCTTAATCAACTGATAATGATCATTAATCAGAATATAGAGTTGAAAACTCAATTCAACATACCGTTAAACGCAAATCAAAGCACAAGTTTGTTTGGTACCTTTATATATTTGTATAAGGGAAACGTAGTAGGAATTTAAATATATTATGATAACAATATTATAATGTTAAGATGACGATATTTCGATGACCATGACGCGATGTTACTTGCGATGTCTGTAACGAGAAAATACAATACATGTTGTGTATGTCAGCAAATAATGATACGATCTTCATATTACGATTGCGATGAAACGATGAGGATAGTACGATTTTGATATGGGGATCACTCGATGATGTTATGTGATGATTAGATGGTGATTGGTTTGGTTATCCGAACAGATAACTACAGAAAAATTGCACAATTCAAACTTTCAGTAATTTTGTCACAAACAACAAGAAAAAATAAAGCAAAGTATCTGATTGGCTGGCTAACTTGATCCCATGACAAAATAATCTGAGGTAACGAAAGAGTAGTGCAAAACATGTCTATCGTTCCAACGACAAAATAACATTGGCCACGAGATGATGACTCGAAAGAGTGAACTGCAGGTCATTTCTATGCTAACGTAATGATATTATTTCTGCGCTAAGGATCTAATGTCAAGTGCGACAATAAGTATTTAGAATATTTTTGGACTTGTACAGAGAATTCATCTGAACTGAACAATAATCGTCACAATGGTATTGATGATTTTATGTAGACTCTTAGGGATTTCTGAGAGGTAAATAAGTTAAAGAAGATCCTGACGATAATCTCAACAGCACTTACAATAGAGCGCAAAATTAAACATCGACAGACCCCTAGCAAGCCAGAGGTGGGACCAGGTGCCTGGGAGGAGTAAGTATCCCCTGTTGGCTAGCCGCACCCGCCGTCGATGTTTATGAAGCATGGAAATGAATATATAAAAACTTCATGCGCTGTCTTACGTTATGTCTATATAGAAAGTGCTATGGCGACAATGTCAGGGAAGTATATTCAAAACACTTACTGTCAAACCCCTGGCGGGGAACTTTTTTAGTTTATTCGGTATGTTTAAATTAATGTTAATTACATCAATCTTTGTATATGATGTTCAGTTGATTTTAAGGGATGCACGGGTCATTTAAGGATCATTATGGGGTATGCCACTTAAAGTTTGAGAAACGGACAACGGTTAAACCGATCCTTAAGTGTCGGTATGTTTCGCAATTGACACAAAAGTTACATGAATGTAATCGACTGATCACCATTTTAGTAATACCCGAGACATCGCTTGAACAGTTCATTTGATTTGGAGGACATAATGCCAACATTTACATAGTATCCGTTTTCCCGCATTCTCTCATTCCATCTAATTTTTCTTTTCATATTCTCCACATACTTTAAGCCATGGTCACAACCCGCCGGATTTGGGAGCATGCAAGCAGAATTTTTGCTGCGTTCGATCTGCGTGCAGTCTACGGATTTCAAGAGATACGATATGCCCAGATAACAAGGGGAAATTGGTCCGACGTCGGCCCAACAACATTCGTTTTATCGGCCCGACGTCGGCAGTATACATCGGGCCAATGTAATCTTGCTCATCGGTTCGCGGATGGACCGATATATTATTATATACGTTGTAACTATGTTTCAAGTACGTATACTGCATTTGCCACAAGGAAGTGAGGACTCATGCGTTAGAAGTACTTGCAAGTGCTACATTCTCATGATAACCTGGAAGACGTACGGAGAAAGTACGTTGTAAGCAAATTACACGTACGTTGTCAGTACGTACAATCGTACCCTTGCCTCTTCTTTCACTTCGTCTTCAGAAGAAAATAAAAGTAGCACCCGTAAAACACGTGCGTCCAAACAAAAAAAAAAAACAAACAAACAAAAACAAAAAAAATAAAACAAAACAAAACAAAACAAAACAAAAAAAAAACCAAAAAAAAAAAAAAAAAAGAAACAACACACAAGGCGGTTTGTGACCAGGGCTTCTTTATCTGTCTGAGGTATTCTGTTTCACTTGACATCATTTTCACTTTAAAATAAAATATATGATTACTTTCAACTTTTAGATGAACGGTATCTTTTTCTTTTGAATTGGTATTGATGCATGTGTACTTTCCCTCATCTTCTCTTGTCAGTTGAAAAATAATGAGTCTGTAGCCTTCCTTTGTGTTGCACATTACAATTTTTTTCCCAGCTGATACATCTCTTCCGTCTTTTTTTAACTTCATTCCCTTGTCGGAAGATTTTAAGCTAAATGTCCAATCAAAAATTCCTCCCTCTTTTAAATTTTCTTTTAAACCTGAAAAAGATAATAATCGAAATAAACCATTTATATGTTTGTTTGTTTGTTTAATGTTGGAATTAATCAGTTGGAAACACCATGCATTAGGGAAGGATTTTTTATTGAACTCAGCAATATTTCATTCAGGGTGATAATTAACTGTAACTCCCATATATCAGGAATGGAGTGATCTGCTTTACTTCTACATTTCACTTTAGAATGTTTTTGATATCACGATAATAATACTATTTTAAGCTTAATCGGAAGGGTACAACGACGATTTCGCTGGCATCGATTATTATCGGCACATTTTTTTTACTAGTATTTGTAATTTTTAGTTTTTTTTTGGGGGGGGGGAGCTAGGTGTGCTCAAGACGTAGGCGAATAACAATGATAATAAAAGAGGTTTCCTCACTGCTAAAAGTTTCGAATGGCCTCTACTTTAATATCAGTTTACAAAGTGTTTGTGTTAACAATGGCATCAGTTTACGTAGTGTTTGTGTTAACAAGGGCCCATGCGTTTTAACGACTTGTTTGTGATGTTACCTTACAGTGAGAAGAGTTTACATGTAATGGTCGCGTCACACCTTACCGGATAGCGCGAACGGACATCGAACGGATGAAAAATATGCCAAAATCCTTAGTCCGTTGGTCGTCCGTTTGTGAAAAGTCAACACTGCCACTGCTCGCGGCTCTTGCGACTAGTTTTGAACGGACACGTACCGTACGAGTACCGGATATCTACCTGAAAAGTAACGGACGTGTAACGGACTTGACCGTACGCGTAACGGAAAAGCAACGGATAAAACGGATATGCAACGCATAAGAACCGGACAAAACGGACATTCGTTACTCGTCCGTTGGCCTCCGGTAGCTGTCCGTTACATCTCCGTTTTATCCGTTTCACGTCCGGTAGATGTCCGTTCGTGACTCGATTCTACCGGACATCAACGGACACCTAACGGATATCAACGGACACCTAACGGATATCAACGGACACCTAACGGAGGTGTAACGGACGAGTAACGGACAAAACGGATACCAACGGACACCTAACGTATAAGTAACGGATGCCTTAGTCCGTTCTGTCCGTTGGCAAGTTTTGAGCATGCTCAAAACTTGCCAACGGACAGAACGGTCACCAACGGTCATCGCCGGACGAGTAACGGATAAAACGGAGATGTAACGGAAGAATAACGGATGAGTAACGGATGCGAACGGATACCAACGGATTTAAGATTTTGCTATCCGTTACTCGTCCGGTCGCCTTATCCGGCTAGGTGTGACTGAGGTATATGACCTGTATGTATCGGAAGACATACATACAGATGGTGTACATGTATAGGCATAAACTCATCTCACAGTAAGGTAACATCGCATCATGTAAGTGTGAGGTTTGTGTACGCGTTACATGTTCCTGGATAGTTACACCATTCGTATTGAATTATATAGCTGATTGTCATCCAAAGGTGGTACCGATTGCTTATTTGTCTTTCTCGGTTTATGTAGTGTATCAATTTTAATGCTTCCGTGTGTCTGCTTTATTGTTAGTTTGGCCGTTTAGTTGTGTGTTGTTATTTAATGAGTTAAAGATGACCCTGACGATAATCTCAACAGCACTCCCAATAGAGCACAAAATTAAACATCGACGGACCCCTGGCAAGCTAGGGACCAGGTGCCCGGGAGGAGTAAGCATCCCCTGTTGGCTAGCCGCACCCGCCGTCGATGTTAATGAAGCATGGAAATGAAAATATATGAAAATCATGCACTATCTGACGTTATGTCTATATAGAAAGTGCTATGGCGACAATGTCAGGGAAGTATATTCAAAACACTTACTGTCAAACCCCTCGCGGGGAACTTTTTTACGACTTCCACATGGCAAAAGGCATAAGTGTGACACAAATGAGTTAAAGAAGATCCTGACAATAATCTCGACAGCACTCTCAATAGAGCACAAAATTAAACATGGACGGACCCCTAGCAAGCTAGAGGTTGGACCAGGTGCCCGGGAGGAGTAAGCATCCCCTGTTGACTAGCCGCACCCGACGTCGATGTTAATGAAGCATGGAAATGAAAATATATAAAAATCTTACGTTATGCCTATATAGAAAGTGCGAAAAATTGGACAGAAAACTGCATCAATACGCGTAGCGCGTTGATGCAAAAGTTTTCTGTCCAATTTTCGGGTCATACCTGCATCAGCAAATAAATTATAAGATTCATTTCTTATCATTTTATTATTATTATCTATTTATGGAAAACAGACTGCTTTCTTGGATCTAAAAACAATCAATCACCGAACTTTATTTCTTAAGTCGGAGGGTTTCGCAGTGATACGTCTGCCAAAATAAGTTATGGCAGCCACCATGATTAAAACAGCGAACGATCGTCTCTCTATATCTATGGGATAAGGACCAGTTTGAGCAAATTCTACATGCACTGTTAATTCTTGAGTAAATAGAAAACAAATGGTACCCTTGGAATGATAAGCACACATAAATAAATTGTATTTTCAGCAGCGAGTTCATACGTGCTTGAGGGAACCCCCGGTTCTAAAAATAGTGCTATAAATAGACTTCCGTGAAAATTTGTATTGCTCGATGCATCAACAAAATGTCTCAGCCAATCAGAATCCTCGTTTCTTGAAAATGACAATGGAAATTGAATAATGTTTCGTTATCCCATATTGTTGTTTAACAGCAATTCTCTGTAAAAACCAAAGAATTTCAAGAAATGCTGGCACGGCATGTCATATGGTTTTTTTTTTTTTTTTTTTTTAGATTTTTGGTATGGAAGTTCATTATGAAGTACTAGTATGTAAATCAAAAACCCCAGTTTTTTTTCAAAAAGGTTGTCGTTGCTATGGTAACCGTGTCTGAAATTTCAAAAATCGGGAAAATCTATAGGATGAGGTATATTTGTAGGCTTCGTTACCATAGAAACAGGTACTTTTTTAATCTGAAATTGCTTTGATTATTTTCTTTTAATGTAAACGTCTTCAGATTGAATAGCATCATTTAAGAACAGATAAATTAGCAACGTGGACCAGACATGCACGTTTCGGGTACATAACCCTCATCAGTGATCCTAAATCTAAACAATGTAATATGCCTAAAAAGTATGAAAGTTTCTATGTCGAAAAAGTGTACCGAAAGACGTAGCAGGATGGGTGGGATATGATGCTACAGGACCCACTTTTTAGAAATTTCAAGAGATTTTGATAACAGAAATTTAGAACGCGTTGAAGAAACGATCAACTGAAATTGATCGAACTTGGCTACATGTGCCCTCGGGGACTCCTGGTCCACCAGCAGTGACACTCACCAAGTGGTATAGATGTAAACGTCTTCAAATTGTATAGCATCATTTAAGAACAGATAAATTAGCAACGTGGACCAGACATGCACGTTTCGGGTACATAACCCTCATCAGTGATCCTAAATCTAAACAATGTAATATGCCTAAAAAGTATGAAAGTTACTATGTCGAAAAAGTGTACCGAAAGACATAGCAGGATGGGTGGGATATGCATGATGCTACAGGACCCACTTTTTAGAAATTTCAAGAAATTATGATAACAGAAATTTAGAACGCATTGAAGAAACGATCAACCGAAATTGATCGAACTTGGCTACATGTGCCCTCGGGGACTCCTGGTCCACCAGCAGTGACACTCACCAAGTGGTATAAATGTAAACGTCTTCAAATTGAATAGCATCATTTAAGAACAGATAAATTAGCAACGTTTTTATACATATTTGTACAGTTTTTTACATTCATCTCGGATGCCTTTTGTATACAAGATGAAAAATTGGGCCAAAACATGGTATCAAAAGGCTCTGTTCTGAGCACTTTTGAAAGACCCCTTTTTGCATGTTTTTAGTGTTTTACAAGGATGAACATTTCATAAAAGCACCAATTTTTGAAGTCCAAATTCTAGTTATCCAATTAGTATCATCTTTGTACTATACATTAATATAAAAAATTAATTGGACTAATTTGTCCTTTTATATGCAAAGCAGCATCAAATTTAGTTGCTATGGCAACAGTCGGCTGAAAGGTTTCCATACGATGAATTTAAACAAATCCTCTATCAAACTATCTACGCATGATATTGGAAGAGAAATTCATGTATATATCTATCAGAGGCATTTTAATATAAAAATGACCTTGAAAATATTTGAAGGTCACCCAATGAATGACCAAGGTAATTAAACTTTAAGTGACTAGATTTGACGAAAATTCCTGATTGTTCATAAAATGAAGATGCCAATATATTAGAAACCTTGAAATATTGAACTTAACAGTGATTTGCCATAGAATGATAAATGTATCACTAATTTCTTAGAACTATTGATAACGTTTCATCACATCTTCGAATATTTAAATTTTTGGTGAGTATTTTGGTAAAAAAAGGGACGAAATCTGTATTTTCTTTTTTTTTGGCCAAAAAAACTATTTTCCTATTAAACTGCTTCAGTTCAATAAATGTGCTTTCATAATAAATATTACCTATGAAAATATTCAAATAGAAAAATTATTAAAATCGGTAACAAAAAATTTAAAAAATCAATATTTTATGCAAAATTTGAGTCTCAAAGTATAATGACCTTGAACATCAAGGCAATGACCTTGAACATTTTAATTGTTCTTATGTAAAAGATTTAAGTCATATCTATACATGCATACATTTTGACAATCTTTTGTAACTCTAAAGAGGAATAAAATCAATTTCAAAGATAATGTGAAACAAGCAAAAAGGTCAAATGTTGCCAAGGCAACGGTCTTTGACGACAGAATTTAGGTAAAACTCTTAATTAGCCCACTCCAATTTTTCGTTCATTTTAATTGTCAATAAGCATATTTTTCCTTTGATGAAAATCACTGGTCTCCTATTGGTACATTTGGTGATATTTATGATTGAAAATGGTCAGAAACACACTAAATTGGCCCTTATTTTCACGTCTATTTTTTCCCTTCATTTTTGACTTATTTTGGCTTAATACAATAAGCATTCTGTAATAAATATCGCATAACTAAGTGTACTAAGTAAGAATGGAAGTAAGGAAGAATAGATTATATAAAGATGAACAAGCTGTTACAGTGGTATCCATGGCAACGAAGTCTCCGGAGATGGCTTATTTCAAGGTCCCAAAAGTGCTTTAAATAGAATTACCTCGTTACCATGGCAACCAGATGTCACATTGGCCGCAAAGTATTATTTTCATGGTCAGTACTTAATATATACACCGTAAAACATCAAAATCCATGACATGCCGTGCCGATCGATTTTGCTCCTTACAGAGAATTGCTATTAAGTAGATTTGTATGATTTTTTTTACTTTGGTAAATTTCGGCGTGTGCACGTCTTAGTATTGCCGGAAGTCGTATCAATATTCTTTAGTTTAAACATATTTATTTCGTCACAGTTCTTTGTAAAATATCAAGAAAATTACAGATAAACCCCAATAGGTTGCCATAAAATAAAGACAATTTGTTAGGATTACTTTTTTATCTATTATTACAAATGGTAAACGTCTTTAAATTCATTAGCATCATTTAAAAGCAGATAAATTAACAGCATGGACCAGACATGCATGCACGTTTCGAGTATTTAACCCTCGTCAGTGAACCTCAATCCAAAACAATGAAATATGGCCAAAATCTGTGAAAAAGATAATAAACAAAAACCCTATTTTTCAAAAGTAAGAGTAATTAAATTATACATATTTGATTGAATGCATTCTAAACACTTCACTGAATCGAGAGTAAAAGTCGAGCCAATTTTTTTTTTTTTTTTTGCTTTCAATTTCATTAGAGTTGTTACATTTCGCGTTTGAACAGTTCATTCAAAATTATTCAGTTTTCAAGAAAAACTGACTGAATTTCATATAATCTTAAACTATACCTCCAGTATCATTTTCATCAACAGATTGGCTCGTTCCAGTTTCATCGTCATCACTTTTGGTAAGTAAGTTATCAAGTTCTACAAAAATATTGAGATCAAGTTGTAAACAATGTATCATAAAATTTATCGTCGATTTTCTTAAAAACTATTCGACCGTTTCCTATCTTTCCATCAGTAGTGAAAGAAGTATACATTACCTGATTTATTTTCTTGAAGAAAACCTAACGCTATTTGTCCATTATCTGTAATACCCGTAAAATGATGGTGTTAGCATACATTCCTTGTAGCAAAGCATACACTAGTAATGAATATATAGTTATTTACATGTATTTTAATTGAAATTTCTTTATTATGCATTATCTCATTAAAGTAAGTAGATAATTGAAACATAGGATAGGGATATGCTTGGGTCACAATAAGATTTTTCATATGAAGGGAAATGAGCTTTATACCCTGTCAGAGCACACCCCCGACGTCATTCTGCACACAGCGATATTTTCCGATTTCGTGTGTGACTTCACTTCACTTCATGTACATGTACCAGAAATTTATTCGATGCTTTTGACTTGCAACATTTTTCAATAAACCGTGGAACTACTACAATTTCCAGATAATCTTAATTTATCAGTAACAAAATCTCCTTAATTTAAAGATAGAAATTAAATAATTGCATGTTCGTTGAAACGGTCATGGTCTTTTCAATGAATACATTATTAACCGTTTTGAAGAATGGAATATCGCAAAGAAACATCAACTTTCGCATGTTTCGTTTAATGTTATTTACTCTATATAAAGAACGATTGATCTGGATTTGAACGGTTGCGTTTTGATTTCTGATTGCAAAATTTTGTAAATTTATTATGCGCCGTTCATTTTGTGACCATTTTCCTTCATTATCAAAAGGTTACCTACCATCTTAGTGTCGTTTCATTGCTTTTGATAATTTTGTCCTACAATGCTGAAATGGTTTTTAAATAGAAACAAGCAGTTTGCCAATAAGAAGAGGTGTACAGTTAAAATTCAGTTCTTCGAGGTGCATAAGATTGACTAAATTCTACTTGCAACTCACCAGAATTTTCAGTTATTCTTCGACAAATCTGAATAGAACCTGCAAAAGAAAATTATCAAATGTTTCAAACGCGACGTTCTATCTTCCTGAAAAATATCAAAAGTGGAAATCGGTGCAGAGGTTTTCGAAATATGGCGAACTGGCATATGTTTTTACTGAAGTAAAATTTGAATTATTTTCTTTTTATTCATTAATCTATATCATATGTGTATATCTTTCAGTTTTACATTGCTAAATTCGGACCTATACAAGCAACAGAGTAACTATATTATTTCAGGTATTTCACAACCTGTCTTTTAGGGTGACTTGATAAACAAAACTGGGAGGATGAAAGGTTGCCTAAGGCCATACCTGGTTTTTTTTTTTGTTAATTTTTTAATTACCAGGTCAAGCAGTGGGAACCTATCGATCTATCGATATATCCATCCATCCGTCCCTCCGGCAAAGTATTCTTTTGTGCCATTTTTGGTTAATGTTCAGGTAACCCAGCCTTTTATAGACTAAATTGTTGAAATTTCACTTCTGTGTTGAAAAAAGGGAAGACTTATATCAAATTGTATGGAAATAGATTGTTTGTATTGGTTTGGTTGTTTGCCAATAATACGTTGAAACCCTATCCGTCCGCTGACGCTTAACAAAGGAAAATAAAAACCAAATAACCATCGCAAAGTCATCAGAGTCACCAATCTTTTATATGGATTTGATATTACTGTCACCAGACGGACACTCCGAATGGTACTTGGCCAATATACAGCCTTGTACCAGCGCATTCCTAAGACTTGCACTCTGACTGACTGTGACGACGGGACTCCATAACGGACCCTGTCCAAAATTCTTTAGAGAAATCATGACCCCGACCACCTCTCCTCTCTGAATTTCGGTTGGACTCCTCGGTATAAGATGCATGAGCTCTCTACAACCGGCAGAGTTTGTCCCCTTTTTATATCCATTTACTTATTCATCTGTGTTAATTGGTTTGTGTTTCGCAGTGTTGGGTATTTTTAAAAGAAAGGAGGGAATCTCCCACCCAACACCCACAGCACAATACAAAAACACCGAACGCAAAAACATAGAGCAGACACTCACTGGAAGAGACGTAAAAGGGACAAAAGCACCAACTCACACCATAGAAACATGAAACACAAAAGACCACACATAAACCAACGAGACCAATGGGCAACCGGTGCCGACTAAGGACTGCCATCTGCCACGTACGTAGCAGACGGTGTAGTTATCCGGATTATGTGCGCACAACCCTCACACTTTTCCGATTACTCAGAAGTCTCGAAGAACGCAAGGTGTTTTGCATTGGTGTTTTGGGGTTTTGTTGTGGATGCTGCAATCGAGTGTGGTTGGAGATCCTCTTCCTTTTTTTAATCTCAGCTATATAGGCATGTTCTGCTGGAAACTTTTATCTCGTCAACTAATATGGCATCATTATATTTCATGAATCTTATCCTCGATTAGATCCTATGAAATTCACGAGGGGATGCTTAGTTGTGATAAATTCCTGTAACTTTTGCATGCCTTCAAAAACAATAGAAGCAAGCTCTCCATGTTAAAATTGTATGTACTGTCTTAAAAATCGCTTTTTTCAATTAAACGCTGAAAGTAATAACGCAAATGGTGCACCGAAAAATTACGATCTTTGAACATATATTTTAATATGACAATTTAAACCATTAGGTTGGTATTTCTGCTGCTGGACTGTTAGTCCCCGAAGATATCTTTCGCTTAGTATAACTGTGCTTCTGCACTGACTTGAATTTTCTGATACAAAATTTATTTAATTATTCTGAAACTAATGAGTACCTCCCTCATGACATAGCTCTGTCCTTAACTGGCTCTATGGCATATATTTTAGGTCATGTTTAGAACTCTGCTCTTCATATATATACTATTTGAATTTCTTTACTTTCAGCCTCGAACATCATTCATGTTACTGATGATACATGTATTGTTGAAATGTGCATATGATGTACTTGATGGAAGTTATGTTTCAAAATGATGATTAGATGATTAGGCTTACCAAGATATTTTCTTTTTATCCAAAGTAGCGCAATAATGAAAATGATGATGATGAAGACTAACAGTGCAATGATAACAAACAGTTTATCATTGTTATTCGTTTCTCCTTTTCCATCTGACTTTGGAGTTGTGGTTCCATTAGCATTTGTTTGTTTGTCCCTTTCACTAAATAGAAATTAAATGAAATTGCTTAATGTTGATAATCATAATCAATGTCTATTAAGTTATTTAAGTTATTTAATGGGTAATGAAAGAAATTATGACAAAAGCATTGGTATAAGATGTATTGATCATTCAATATATTTCTGTTTCGAACAATATTTTATAAACTTTTGCACGTCTAGCCTAGTAGATATCGAAATAAGAAATATATTGAAAAGGGTCGTGATTAGGAGTTATCTCCCCTTTATAAAAGATAAAGAAAGAATTAATTGCAGAAAAACTAATTTGTGAAATGTTCATTTTTCAGCGAAATTTGATGAAGTATATTTTTTAGAAAATTTTCACTAATGGATATTTGATGTTACGTTATTCTGTTGAAAAAAAAAATAAGGAAAATTAAAATTTTCCCATAGAGTTTAATGATAAATGGAAGGGCCCATACATTTTGTGTACCTTATAAAGTAACCATTTTTATATCCAAAGTGTTCAAAGGTGATTAATTAATTTTTCCTTTATAACTATGCTGTGATTTCAGGTCTCATCACTGCATGAATGTGTGCTCCAATTACTTCTCATTACCCATTGAATACCGTTAGAATTAGATTACAGGGGTTTGAATCCTTTTTTTTCGGATCATATTCCATATTTTTTTTTCATAGTCATCCAAATTTAAAAATAATTTTGAGTCAACGGGATTTAGTTTTAAATGATCGACGAAACGTCACAAAAGTAGCTAGAGAAAAAATTCTGATTTTTGTACTTAATGGCATAAGACATGTTAGGGTTTTTTCGTTCTCAAATTAACTCAATACTCATTTTCTAAATAGATAGGAAGTTTGAAAATGATTATAAACTAACACATTATTAAAGTCGTTCGGTACACCTAAGGAACGTAACTATAGCCATCATAGAGGTTTCTAAAACTCAACGTCGCGTAATAGACGATTTTCACATTACCGCAGTTGACTTGTATTTTACACATCATAAGACCCGACATGGCAACATTTGACGCAACTTTAAACTGTGACGTCGTATCTGCATTATGACGTCACAATTAGAAATAATGTCAAAAGTACTTGTGTCGGGTCTTGGAGTTTCATAAAATGCAAGTTTAATGGTAATATGAAGAAGGTCTATTGACCCTTCCGATTGCGGGAAAAAAATGCAAAATTTCGTGACGTCACAATGCTTTTACCTCGGACAAACAAGCTTCCAACCTCGGTCAAACATTAAAATTGCATTGTGACGTCATGGAAGTTCTGAAAATTTTCCCGCGTTCGTATTAATTGCCATATTTGTACTTTTAATTGCTTCATTTATCAGTTTATTTACATAAATGTTTAATGTAGAAGAATAGGGCGTCTTCGGCATTCAGTTAACAACACACTCACACTGCGGCTAGCCAACAGGAGATGCTTACTCCTCCCGGGCACCTGGTCCCACCTCTAGCTTGCTTGGGGTCCGTCGATGCTCAAGTTAGTGCTCTATTGTGAGTGCAGTTGAGATTATCGTCAGGATCATCTTTAACTCATTTGAATTTGGTGAGGATACATGGCCTTGTTACCGAGGAATAAGACCGAGAATTTTACCAATATTTCTATAATTCAGACAAAATCTCATAAAATTCTAAGTCAATACTTTTATAGTATTCCCCTGGTTACGATACTAACATTTTCAGGGGTTTATGCATAGAAATTGATTCAAACACAGTATAAATTTTGTGAGATTACATGGCCATGTTACCGAGAAATAAGGCCGAGAACTTCGCCAACATTTCTACAATTCAGACAAATACTCAAAATATTCTTAGTCCACACTTTTATAGTATTCCGCTGGTTACGATAGTGAAATTTTCATGGAATCATGCTTAGGCATTGATTCAAACACACTATAAATTCGGTGAGGGTACATAGCATTGTTACCCTTGAATGAGGCCGAGAACATTGCCAATATTTCTACAATTCATACAAATTCTGAAAAAATAGAAAATTTTGAGACTGTCAGAATTTCAGAAATATTGGCTAAGTAAAATAAGTTCTAGGTCTCATTTCTCAGTCATTATTATATGTACTTTCACCAAATTTTAAGTGTATACGTTTCTTAGCCTAGGCATGAATTTCTGAAAATATCAGTTCCCTGTCAAGGGGATTACTATAAAATTTTGAACTTAGAAAATTTTGAGGCTTTGTCAGAATTGCAGAAATATTGGTAAAGTTCTTGGTCTCATTTCTCGGTAATTAGGCCATGTGCCTTCATCAAATTTTTAATGTGTACGTGTCTATATATAGGCATGTATGACAAATATAGATAATGACCATATCCCTGTCTACAGTACAAAATCGACAATTCAGAAAATCAGAAACCGAAGGCATACAAAATCAGGATAAAACAGGAACCAAAGCAAACAAAAACAAAAACCTCCACCATATGAAAAGAAGCGAACTCCCGATATGAGAGTGAGACCAGGTGCCCAGGAAGAGTAAGCATCTCCTGCTTGCATGCAACACCCGTCGCTTCAATTCGGTAGAACTGTCACATCCGGTTACTTCCATTTTGGAAGATATAGAGTACAATCTTTGGTTGGATGGTCCAAATGGTCTATGACAGAATATCATCCACCATTCTGGATAGTGGGACATCATAGTGTATGACGAGTTCCCCATATCGACCGTAGAACTTCCTCAGTGACGATGTTAGTCGGTCACAAACATATCCCTGACTGAGAAGCTTATCTGAAAGACGCCTAGCTCTCAGAACAAAATCCGTATATTTGGTACTTGCTCTGGCATAGCGTATCAACTGAGATATGAACACGCCATAAGCAGGCCATGAAGGGATATTGCTACTCAGAAAAGGAAAGTTCGTAATGCTGAAATTGAAGTCGTCACGTTTGTCATAGAGTGAGGTGTTCATGTGACCATCAGTGTCGTAGGACAACATTATGTCCAAATAGGATGCTGAATTATTTGTCTCTGTAGTTTCTTTGACTTCAAGCTCCGAAGGATAGATACTGCTCAGGTAATCCGCGAATTTTGGATTATTGATGGACAACACATCGTCTATGTATCTGTAAGTGAAGTTGAAGTCAGAAGCTAAGTATCTTTTCCCTTCAGAGACCAAAGATTGAATGAATTCAGCTTCGTACGAGTAAAGGAAAATGTCGGCAAGGAGTGGGGCACAATTGGTCCCCATTGGAATTCCGACAATTTGCTGGAAGACCTTTCCTCCAAACACCACAAAAATGTTGTCGATCAGAAAGTTTAACATCTGAATAATGTCTGTTTCAGTGTACTTATTTTCAGAATCTGACTTTTCTTTTACAAAGTAGGTTTTGTCATAGTTAACAACAATAAATTTGTATTTGCGATTACCGTTCTTACTTGTAAACGCATTACTTATAATTTTTGCGAGTCTTTCTTTCAATTTAGAATGTGGAATTGTAGTGTAAAGTGTCGAAAAATCAAAGGCTTTGATCGAATGGACTCTACTAAAATGAGTGGATTTCAGATGTTCTAAAAGTTCCTTCGAATTCTTTAAAATCCACATCTGGTTGATACCACTGCGAGAATATACTGTCGAACAATATTTTTGTAGCCCAGATTTGATTTCAGATAAAACTTTGGTGAGTAAGATCGATACAGATTTGGTAAAACATTTTGAGGAACCAGCGATGAAACGTTGTTTGTACGGATTCTTATGCATTTTAGGTATGCAGTATAAGTATGGTAAATCTAAATCTATATTGGTAGTGTCGAAGCCAAAGGAAGCAAGAGCTGATTTGTGGTGATCTATTATTTCAGAGGCAGAAAGGTTTGTTGGGGTGTAAGTGGGATTTCCAGGTGTCGAATTTAAACCCAACTCTTTAACTAGACTGTCGAAATAGTACTTTTTGCAAGTAAATGTGTAATTATTTGAGGCTTTGTCCGCTGGTGTGATGACATAATGTTCTTGGAGGTAGGTAAGTTCTGTGATAACATCAGGGTCTTTAAATATAGACACGAATCTGGTGTTCACAGTTGATTTTAATCGGTTAATTCTAGATAAAAGTAACCCTCTGATTGATTTTATCCATTCGGAAAGGGTGTCGAGCTGTACATCCTCTTTCTTTGCCCAACGTCTTGCATATTCCTCACAAGAGTCCATGATAATTTTGACATTTTGGTTCCATGTAAAGGACATACTTTCTCTGTATTTGGGACCCTTTTTTAACAATTCTCTCAACTTGTCGTTCTTGACTATACTAAGGTCACCAGTAATAACGTGTCCACAAGGAGAGTAGTTGAAATCCGATGAAGAACATTCGCAGGGAAGTGGATGTAGTGAGGGATTACTTAAATCAATACACTGCAGGAATCGTTTGTAATTGTAAATTTTAGATGCAACTGTTGGTGTGTAGCTATAGGAAATACAAGGAGTTTCTTTTCTTTTGAAATATGCTGGGATTTTTTCTGTGACAGTTTTGTGATTCAAAATTTGACCAAGATTCAAGTTATCAATACCTTTGTTTGCAAATCTTACTTTAATGAAAGGGCGGTTTGTTTTCTCCTCTGATTTATCTGATCTAACTGCTTGAAATAAACGAAAAGTAGAAATGTCCAAGATGACTCCTTGTAGTCTGTATTCTGGGGAACGTGTATCGGTATATGCGAGGTCCTTCGTATAATCGTAGATTTCGTGTAACTTCCGTAAAGGAACAGAGTATAATTTGGTACGAATATAGTGCAGGCCTAGAGGCTCATTCAAAAATGGAACCAAGTCATCGAAGGAGAAACTATGTATCTCAGGCCTATTATATTTTCGAATGCCATGACTTCGAGGTCTTCTTTGTGATCTGTTGAATAAGCTAGTCACATTAACCGATTGACAACCGGGACTTGTTAAGTTTCCTATAGTGCTGATGTTATCGTTGCACCCATAGGGCGCTGCAGTGTTAAGATTTTTTATCCAGAACTCTTCTCTGTTGCGACGGAGAGGTGTGCTCAAATTTGGATTGTTTGTGGGGTGATATATTTTCTCCAGGATTCTGACTCTCATAGATAAAACAGAATGATCCGCCTGGTCAAAATGGCGATAAAGGAGTTGACTTCCTTTATTATTTATTTTTGACCGGTGCCCTGACATTCTTTTTCGGAGCTGGCCTTTGGTTTCGCCCACATAAATCAATCCACAAAGTGATCACTCTATTCCGTACACAACATTAGATGTCATGCAGTTAAGGTTTTCAAAACTATGCGTGTTAAATGTTTGTTTTGTGAGATTACTTGAGAATGAAGTGTCTGTTATTAGGATGTTACAAGTTTTGCAGTTCTTCATGCCACACTTAGAAATTGAGCAATCGCTTGGTGAAAATAGGTGCTCTTTTAGTATATCGACCACTTCAATCTTACAGGGCTTGATTTTAATATACCCATCTGCATGTTTATACCAAAACTCATGGTTGTTACTAACTACAAACGTTTCATCTCTAATGTCGTGTAAGCTAATTCTAGGGACACCTAAGTTACCTGTTGCGTATGTGTCCGTAGACGCAACGGGTTGGGGCCTTTTTATAGTGGGCGACGCCCCAGCCACTTTGTAGGTCTCTTGAGTTCTATCCATTTAAGCAAAAGACTGCTCGACAAGTGCCCTCGGGGACAATTTGTCCACCAGCAGTGACACATGAACAGTGGTAAAAATGACAAATATGGATAATGACCATATCCCTGTCTACAGTACAAAATCGACAATTCAGAAAATCAGAAACCGAAGGCATACAAAATCAGGATAAAACAGGAACCAAAGCAAACAAAAACAAAAACCTCCACCATATGAAAAGAAGCGAACTCCCTGAAAATATCAACTCCATATCCAGGGGATTACTATAAAATTTTGAACTTTGAAAATTTTGACACTTTGTCAGAATTGCAGAAATATTGGCAAAGTTCTCGGTCTCATTTCTCGGTAATTGTTGATACTTTGTTGATCCTAATTCTTTGTGATAAAACCATTAGATAACGGGAAAAATTAAGAATAGGGAGTTACCATTGTATTTATATTATGTAACATGATTTACACGATATTTGAATAGTTTCAAATTAACTGATTAATACAGAGTTTTTTAACAGCGCCAACATTTTTTCCCTACTCTGAAATCTTGGATTTATTCATTAGGTACTGTTGTCGTTCGGGTTTCTATGGTATTGTGTTTTTGTCCTTGTCTATTCGTCCGATTAGTCTTTTATCGTTGGAAAGTTCCGTTTTATTTTTATAGAATGTTTTAGCCTTTTGATTGTGATTTTTGGATTCTATTTTCGGATTTTGTGTTTTCTCTTTCATTCACTTATTTCAAAACCATTTCAATACATTTGTATTACTTGTAGGTTTCATATGTTCATATTCACGCTGGTAATTCCCATAAAGCGACAGTGACTTACACACTAAAATTTACCTGAGCTCCATGACGATGGAAAGATGAGTAAATGTTTATCTAAACATATTAACACGCATGTATCTGTACATAATTTAATTCATGTATTCAATATCAAATTATAAATACTACGTCTAAATTAAGATGCAAGGCATTAAGTAAATGCACTTTTTAGATTTCAAACACGTACATGTATGTTATAAAGCGATTTAGACTTGAAATGAAAATCATATAAAGCTTTTTCGACTTATGATCAGTAAGAGACTTTGATATGTAAATGATAAAAATCAAAATCTTTGTTGAAAAGAGGCGTATCATTCAGCGAAATAATGTCTGTATGAGCTATGCTAAATGGATATCATCATTAGCAATGAAATATTTGGTTATTGAGAGATAAAATCCAGTAGCGTCCATTTGATCAAAGTCTTTGATTTTTCGACACTTTACACCACAATTCTACATTCTAAATTGAAAGTAAGACTCGCAAAAATTATAAGTAATGCGTTTACAAGTAAGAATGGTAATCGAAAATACAAATTTGTTGTTGTTGTTGTTGTTTTTTTTTATTAACATTCATATTTATAGCATCACAGTAAAGAATAGCCAGTGTATGCCCCTACTAGCAATTTTTTTTATTTATTATTTTCTAGATAAAAACCAATTAATATGTGTTTGTAAAGAATCTCAAAATTAATTGTATTTGATATTACAGCCCAAATATTACCTACCAAATCACATTCATATATAAGATGCTCTATATTTTCTATTGTATTTGCACAAAAAGAGCAAAGCATATTAACATTTATATTCCATTTACTGACTTTAAGATTATTGTTCAATGTATTATGTAATAAATTAAAATTGAATTCTGAAATTTGTGTATCAAAAATATCTACAACTTTCCTACTATGAACAAGTTTCCATGAAATAGACATGTTAAACATTCTTTCTATTTTTTTCTCCATAAGTGGCTTTGTGTATTTTTTCTGAACAAATATCTCATAGAAAATTTGCATTTACATTTTTCTAAACTTTGGAAAATATTACCATAGAATAAAAAGGTGTTATTTTCTTTAATATTTATGAATTGTGACTTTTTACATGAAAATTTTAGTGTGAATCTTCTGAAGACACTTTTGAGCATTAGATATTCACATAAAATATTTTGTTTGTTTTTAATATATTTGAGAAGAGTGATATATCATGAAAATAACCACTACTACTGAAAAGGTCTTTTACATAGAGTATTCCATACATTATCCAATTTTCAAGAAACAATGTACAATTTTTAAATGTAAAATGAGTATTATGCCATATATTTTGTGAAAGAAAATCATCGCTTGACAAAAGTCTCAGCTCATTAATTTTTTTGCAAAAATAGAATGATTCAAATACTTCTGAATAAAATTTAGGCAAATGAGATAAAATACATGTATTCCATAATTTTCTTTCATTACATTTCAACACATAAGGTATATCAACTTTAAATTTCTTCAATTTTACACTTATAATATTAACCAAAGAGGAAGAACAACAAGTTAGCCTATTTACCCAGGCAGCTTTCAGAGATTTTATTTTGGATGTAAAATCAGTTATCCCCATACCGCCATGCTCTATTTTACCTATAAGTGTGTTTCTTTTCATATTTTCTTTGCTGAATATGAAAGAAAAAATAATTTTGTCAATTCTTTTCGTTATTTCTTTAGAAGGTTCATTTAGAATGGTTGCACAATAAATCAATTTTGATAATCCAATTGTGTTTATCACAGTTTTCTTACCAAAAATGGTAAATTTACGCTGTTTCCATGAATTTAGCAGTTTTTCAAGTGAAGTAATTCTATCTAACCAGTTTCTCTTTTCACATTCTATAGAGTCATGTCCCAAATATATGCCCAAATATTTAACGATATTCACTACCTTTATACAATTTATATTTGAAAATTTACCTTTTAGAGAACCAGTGAGTAAACATTCCGTTTCTTCAAATTAAGTTTGAGACCACTAACTTTTCCAAAGTGTTCAACAGTATTAAGGGTTTCTCTAACAGAATCAATATCAGACAGAGTATTCGTGCAATCATCTGCATGCTGAATCATTTTAATTTGCTTTTCATTAACAATATTCATGCCCTTATTTTCAGTATTATGTCTTACTCGCAAGGATAGGACTTCTGCAACCAATATAAACCAAATCGCAGATGCTGGGCAGCCTTGACGTATGCCCCGCCCCATTGAACATGTTTTAGAGAGAAAGCAATTATTTTTTAATCTAAAAATTGGATCAGAGTATACTATTTTAATCCATCTGATAAATTTATCTCCAAAGTTAAATCGTTTTAGAACCGAAAACATGAGTTCCCACTCTACACTGTCAAAAGGTTTTTGAAAGTTTAAAAATAGCAGTATTCCATCAGATTTGTTTTTTTTCTGACATTTCAAAGATATCAAGTATAAGTCTAGTATTCATAGCAATAAATCTTCCTTTAATATATGCTGACTGATCTTTGTTTATGATATTGTTAATAACATTTTGTAATCTTCTAGATAAAACAAAAGCAAGAATTTTATAGTCACAATTAGTTAGGCTTATTTGTCTATAATTTTCTAAATGGTCTTTTTCGCCTTTCTTGTGAATAAGAGATATAACAGATAATTTTTGGCTATATGGAAGTTCACCAGATTCATAGCTTTTCAATAAAGCTTCATAAAAGATATCTTTTATATAATTCCAGAAAACCTTGTAAAACTCTATTTGAAAACCATCAGAGCCTGGGCTCTTATTATTTCTCATAGATTTGATAGCTTCAGCACATTCAAACAATGTAGGTAGTGCATCACACAATTTCTTTTCTTCTTCATTGAGAGCTACTGGAATTTGAGTATCATCTAAGTATTGTTGTATATGTGATTTATCTATATCATTAGGAGAATAGAGTTTTTCATAAAATCCGATCATACCATTTAAGATTTCATTATCAGTATTTACACTCCTATTGTCATATTTCAACGATCTTATTGTGTTAGACTATTGGTGGAAATTTTTCAAAATTTAGGAAGTACTTAGAGTTTTTTCCCCTCTTCTATCCATTTGGATCTTGATCTGATATATGCTCCTTTTGTTTTATATGCACATTTAATTAATTATTTAATTCATTCTCAAGTTCATCTTTTTTGCATGTTAAAACAAAGGAGGGGATCTCCAACAACACCAGGTTGTAGCACCCACAGCAAAACCCCAAAACACCCAATGCAAAAACACAAAGCAGACAAGCACGGAACAAGACGCGTAAGGGACAAGGAACGTCAACGCACAACACAGAAACATCAAACACAAAGGAGTACACATAAACCAACGAGACCAATGGGCAACCGGTGCCGACTTAGGACGGCCATCTGCCACGGAAATAGCAGAAGGTATGGTTATCCTGGATTACGTGCGCACAACCCTCCCACTTTTCCGATTACCCAGAGGTCTCGAATGTAAACGTCTTCAAATTTCAATTTCAAAGGAAGGTAAGAGCTCATTTTTTTTCTATCTTGTTTTCTAATTCTTGCATTTTTTCACATAAATGTTTATTCTTTTGTTTAGAATATTCTATAGAAAGATTTTTAAGTTTAAGTTTTAATTTTTCCCATTTCAAATGAGATTCTGTCCCTTCTTCATCTTCACACACTGAATGTATAATTTCTTTTACCTTTGAACAATAATCTAAGTCTGACAATAATGTTGTATCTAATTTCCAGAATCCACTACCTCTGATGTTATCTATTGGTTTAAATGTTGCTATCAGGGCTCGATGATCTGATAGTCTTTTATTATCTACATTTGGTGCTCGTCTACATATCACATTTAAGAAATCAAACTTAGAGTTCAAACTTTTATGGACAAAAATAAAGTCAATTCGACTCTTAGGTATATCATTACCATCACACCATGTGTTTCCTGTAAAAGTGGGATTTTTATCTTCCCAAAGATCAATAAGGTCATGGTCAATTAAAATATCTTTCAATATTTTTGCACTTCTATCTTGATTTCCAAATTTTAAACAATTGAAATCACCACATAAAATTAGGTTACATAAATTATCAGCATGTTGCACAACCCAACTGTTTAAACATTTAAAAAAGTTTGTTCTCTCTTGAACATTGTTTGGGGCATACACATTATATAGTATAAGTTTTCTCATTATACCTAAAATTGACCAATTATTTCCTACCATCAATAGATGTATGTGTGTTGACTATTTTAGCATCTAAATTTTTCCTAAAAAGTATGGTTTCACCTCTACTAAAAACAGAGTCGGAAAATGAATGTATTGAAATACCATGCCATCTTGAGTTTTAAATATGTTGCTGTGACTCAACAAAATGCGTTTCCTGTAGACGAATTATATCTTTTTTCGTCGCATGTAACCAATCATACAAGGTCACCCTTTTATCATAACTATTTCAGCCCCTAGCATTTAGGGAAAACAATTTTATTTCATTTGACATTTCTAATAAAGTTCTAATTTGTTGAATGTTATTTCCACAAATTTTAAAACCATGTTACTCACAAAATTAGGTCGGTTCGTTTTCGACCCGCGTTTCATTCCTGCCTTGATTCTTTCGACCTCCCGATCTAGCATTTTTTGTTGTTAACTATGACAAAACCTACTTTTTAAAAGAAAATCCGATTCTGAAAATAAGTACACTGAAACAGATATTATTCATATTTATGTTAAACTTTCTGATCGACAACATTTTTGTGGTGTTCGGAGGAAAGGTCTTCCAGCAAATTGTCGGAATTCCAATGGGGACCACTTCTTGCTGACATTTTCCTTTACTCGAACGAAGCTGAATTCATTCAATCTTTGGTCCCGAAGGATAAAGATACTAAGCTTCTGACTTCAACGTCATTTACAGATACATAGACGATGTGTTGTCCATCAATAATCCAGAATTCGCGGATTACCATAGCAGTATCTATTCTTCGTAGCTTGAAGTCAAAGAAACTACAGAGACAAATAAGTCAGCTTCCTGTTTAGACATTATGTTGTCCTACGACACTGATGGTCACATGAACACCTCACTCTATGACAAACGTGACGACTTCAATTTCAGTATTACAAACTTTCCTTTTCTGAGTAGCAACATCCCTCCATCGACTGCTTATGGCTTGTTCATATCTCAATTAAAACGCTTTGCCAGAGCAAGTACCAAATATACGGATTTTGTCTTTCAGATAAGCTTCTCAGTCAGTAATATGTTTGTGACCGACTAACATCGTCACTGAGGAAGTTTTACATTCGATATGGGGAACTCTTCACACACTATGATGTCCAACTTTACAGAATGGTGGATGTTATTCTGTCATAGACCATTTGAACCATCCAACCAAAGATTGGATTCCCTGTATAGTGCGAAACGAAACAAAAACGAAACGAAACAAATCGAAACGAAACGAAACAAATCGAAACGAAACGAAACAGATCGAAACGAAACGAAACAAAACGAAACGAAACAAAACATAAATTTTATGGACAAAAATAGGTTTTGTTTGTTTGCTTTGGTTCCTGTTTTTGTCCTGATTTTGTATGCCTTCGGTTTCTGATTTTCTGAATTATCGATTTTGTGCTGTATACAGGGATATGGTCATTATCCATATTTGTCAATCTTAAAGAACTTGAGAAAAATTTATGTAAATGCAGAGAACTAGCACGGATGTCAATGTCTGCATATATCATTGCCTTCAACCATTAGTTCTTGTGGCTGGAGGGTTAAAAATCGTGTTTTAAAGGGTCAAAGTTGACGATTAAAAAAATAACATATACGGTATATAGCACAATTGCAATTTAAAGGATAAAAGGATAGTGAACTGGATGATTAACCTCGTCATAGGCGGAAAAATATTATTTGGCAGGGAGGAGTCTAGTACAGAGGAAACGGAACTGTTCCGTTATGTGTATTTGAAAACTTTATCAGGAAAATGAGAACAAATACTGGGGGGCACATTTCGTTTGAAAAAGGATAAGATTTTTTCCTGAAATGTGCACCCCCCGTTTTATGATCTCATTACGGCCGTGTCATAGCGTGGTTTTCTATCCCCTCCCCTTTATCCATCTTAAATGTTTGAATGGCATTTGACATTTACTTTTTTAAATTGTCATCTTTGACTCTTTTAAGAAACCCTCTCGGCACTAGTTACAAATGTAGAACTCTTGGACTAAGGCAATATCACATGCTGATCTTGTCTTCAAATATTCGTTCTAGGCGATTTTTCCTCTTTTTCTCATATTCTTTAAGTTTTATGTTTTGCTTCGTTTTGTTTCGATCTGTTTCGTTTCGTTTCGTTTTGTTTCGTTTCGATCTGTTTCGTTTTGTTTCGATTTGTTTCGTTTCGTTTCGTTTTTGTTTCGTTTCGCACTTTACAGGGACCCCAAAGATTGTACTCTATGTCTTCCGAAATGGAAGTAACCGGATGTGACAGTTCTACCGAATTGAAGCGGCGGGTGTTGCATGCAAGCAGAAGATGCTTACCCTTCCTGGTCTCACTCCCATATCGGTAGTTCGCTTCTTTTCATATGGTGGCGGGTTTTGTTTGTTTTCTTTGGTTTTAGTTTTATCCTGATTTTGTATGCATTCGGTTTCTGATTTTCTGAATTATCGATTTTGTGCTGTGTACAGGTATATGGTCATTATCCATATTTGTCATCATTATGAAATCATGTTGAAAAAGTAATTCAAGGTGGCTCAAAAATCCAAGAATCCTTTGTCAGAGCAAAATCAATTATTCTGTTTATTTGACATTCATATCTGATGATTTATATTTGTAATTAAGATTACATATCATCGTTCATTTGATTGACTAGTGGTCCTCTGAATAAACACGTGTAAACCAATTCCGAGATCTGTCGCAAAACAATGAATTTTGATACATAAATACATGATATATTGATAATATTTCAAAATTGAAATCATCCTTGTAATTATTTTCACCAAAATATCACCAAATATGTCTATTTCTTTATAGATTATGCTTTCAAAGAGTGAAATAGCTTAAACTGATCCCGAAAAGTACATTTTGTACACCCCCTACCCAAAATATAAATCTAAAAAAAAGTACCCAGTACCCTTATCTGTCATCAAAGTGATAAGAAGTCTTTATCAGAAGTTATTTTCTTTTATATATTTCTCAACGACAAACTCTGTTCTTCAAAAACAATTATAAAAAAGTACATGTTTTCGTTCATCCTGATTCAAAATACTTGGTTGTCATAGTAACGATTTTAAAGGGGGGGGGGGGGGGGTAGGGTGATAAATAATGTTTAAAGAAGGGGGCGATTCTGAAATAAGTAACACAGAAAATGACATTTCTAGATATACTTATATATTACAAAGGCGTTAACAATGTAAAATAAGTGGTTTTTTTAGTACAACGATCGCCGGGCGTCGGAGATACGGAAATATGAATAAGAGAAATAGAAAAAAGTAAACGGAAGCGTTTTTAAACATTTTGACGTCCAAGGTCAATAAGTGGACGTCGCTAACCTCCCTCATTCTCGATAATGCGTGCACGTATCTTAAAAATGGACATATCTTTGAACAAAGCAGGGTTAAAACAAAAATTCACTCGCTCAAAGTTTTTAAACAGGGACACTTTATTCGATAACATCTCACTGCAAAGTACGAAAGCTGACAAAATTGAAGAAAAATTCTTTTAACCAAAACATTTTAGAGAAACTAAACTTAAAATATCGTATTTATGATACCGCTAAATCTCCAAGAACTACCCTGTTTGATCATTGACTTAAATTTACCTACTTCATTTTGTTCCCAAGCAACAAGCAGTTGAATTTCCGATGATGACGTTATAAAAATAATACGTTTACGGCAGTAGCCAGGGTCTCACTTACGGGATATTTTTTAAAATAGAGATGTAACGATATATTTGACTATCTATTTATTACACTCAGATTGTAGATGATAATTTTCTGGTTCCATCGATACCAAACTTGTCGAAATCCGCCGAGAAACAAGCGAATTAGAGGAGTTTGAAGACCAAAACTGTACTCGGTACTATTTACTATTCGAACCAGTATTGACGCCGGGAATATGATGACGTCAAACGATTATTGAGCCTCCTTAAACAAAACACACGTTTGTCCATCAGTCGATGCAATTTCAGTTTTTGTACAATGTGTTGAGTTTTTGATATAAGCTTTCATTTGAGTCGAAACCTCTCTTAATATAAACTTCAAAGAAGTTAGACAGACAGACAGGCGCCAAAAATAGTTTTCGGACAATGATCCAAATTTGAAAAGTGCTAGTGCAATGAAACTTCATACATCTACTCACCATGAGTCATTAATGATCCTTAGTGATTTTGGGGTCAAAAAGTCAAGGTCATAGGACTCTGGTGACTTACAATGTTTTTGGGATTATATTAGATCATTATTGCACCTACCATAATGAAACGTACCAGCGATGTTTCCCATGAGTCATGGATGACCTCTAGTGATTTTTTAGGTCAAAGGTTGAAGTCAAGGTCATATGACTCTGATTATTGAACATGGGTTCCGGATTATATTTAAGCATATACTTCACCTATCATCATGAATCTTGCAAGAAACAATTTCATTGCGTCAAGGATGATAACTTCTGATCAAAGGTCAAGGCCATAGGTCTTTGATATTTGAAATTGGTTTACGGATCAATTTAGAAAGTGTATTGCACCTATTTTTATGACATTTATCAGAAATATTTCCAGTGAGTGAAGAATGACACCTATTGATTTTGGGTTCTAAAGGCCAAAGGTTAAGTTCAAAGGACTCTGATAATCGTTTCTAGATGATGTAAGAGCATGAACTGCACATATCATCATAAAAGTTGCCAGAAATGTTTCCCCTGAGTTGAGGTTTATACAGCTAATTGTGCCTCGTTTGAAATTCATGTGAAATTTATATAACATTTACATCAAATTTCATATGAAATTTACATGAAACGAGCAAAGACATGATATTTATATGAAGTTCCTGATATAAATTTCAATTAAATTAAAATTTCGCATGCATGTCACGAAGAAAAATTCATGTTTTTTTTTTTATGAAATTCATGTAAAATATTTTTCACATCAATCTCAAGTAAACTTTAATCATATGTATATTAATTTCATACAAAGTTTCATGTGAAATACATGATTCTCCCACTTGAGACTGAGAACTCTCAAATTTCCCTGGGGTGAGATAAATCGATCTCACCCTCTGACGTCATCGATCTCACCCTCTGACGTCATCGCTACCAAAGCGACGTTATGGAAGTAAGGCAAACTGGGGATAATAACAGACACTCTAGATAGTCGATAACGTGGGAGAAAAACAATCAAACACCACCATGAGGGAGGGATGGCTAATTCTCAACCCTCGTGTAAAAATTTTGCTTGTCCATGACTCGGCAAGCCTCGTCATGGACTTGCAAAATTTCTACACTCGGGTTGAGAAATCGCCATCCCTCCCTCACGGTGGTGTAAGATTATATTATACTTATTTCATGAATTTTATGTGAGGCACAATTGGCTGTGTATATTTAATAGCTATTCTCTGTAAGCATTTGCACTTTTATGAAGGGCGCATGGCACGGCATGTCTCAGATTTTGATAAAATTTGTACATAAGGTTGGGTCTGACCCAAAAGTAAAAATTTATTAAAAATTTTCTTAATAGCACATTCGGTTGCCATGGAAACGGACTTTGAATATTAAAAAAATGCTTTTTTGGGCATTTTTGAAGTCACATACATGATTTATGCAGCATAATCTAAAACAACCACTAATAAATTATCAGTACCCTATCATTGCTCTTTCAAGTTAAGTAGTAATAATGTTGGGTTTATGGTCTTATCTATATGTTTCCATAGCAACAACACAGGTACCCTATCAAAATAGTATTTTTGGCATTTTTTCAAAATTAAACGATAAATTGCCAACATTTTTGAGTTTTTTATGCAAATAAAACATAAGCATTTACATTGGAACAAAGTTTCTGTTCGTTGCTATGGCAACATGACCTCAAATCGCAAAAATGAAAGCAATTTTGGACAATATTTAGAGTCCATTTTTTACTAGATCATTGAATTTTAATTCAAAGTGATGAAAATTAATTAATGTATTCAAGGAGATCTTTCATTACACGAAAGAAATTTTTTTTTAAATGTTAAGGAAATAGCCCGTTGCTATGGGAACGATTGTGTAAAATTGCACACAGACCCACTTTGAGTCCTTGGATACGGGCATCAAAAGTTAAGTAATCTTAAATTTTTCAAATCTAAAATGAAGTTTAGACTTTGCTTTATCTAATATGTAAAAAAAGGTTGTGTAAGCCTGTTTCGTTTTTTGAGGAAAAGACTTCGAAAAACTACAAAAAGTGCTTATTTTTGTAATGTATGGCCAAATTACTATAGCAACCATTAATTATTTTAAACTTTTTTATTATATTTTGATAGAAGCTTACTTGATCTTTATTGTTATTAAATTTGAACTTCCTGGGATTAATAATTACTGTTTTTAGAAAATAATAAAAAATGGTTGCCATGGTAACATATGTTCCCCATAGCTTTTTCACGGTTTTTGAAAGAGCTCTTTGTGTTGGATATTTCCCAATAATTTTTATCTCTTCATCATGATGCAATTTTTTTTAAATGACTCTGAAGTTCCAAATGAGTAATATTAAAGACCATAGTTACCGTTGCCAAGGTAACTTTAGTACATAGCAACAAGTGGGTTTATCTTGAATTTGCTCATTTTATAAAATAAATCATATTTCCTTATTATATACCCATCAAGAGAGAAGAGAAATTGGAAAATACAAACAGCATTTTGAAATCAATATATCAAAATTAGCTAATTATGTTGTCATGGTAACCAGTCTTTTCACAATATCAGACACTACTAGTGAGCTTATTTAAAATTTTATGTCCTAATCTTTAGGATGCATAAAAAATCTTCCATTGATGTCACATATAGACCAAATTATAGAGCTTCAAATTAGCTCAATTTTTCCAATTTATCAACTTCAAAGGCCGTTGCCATGGTAACCAGATGACCTAGAATTAATTTTTTTGTCAAATTTTCCATTTTTCATTAGTCCCTACTTATGTGTGAATTTTCATGAAAATCGGAGACCATGCGTGCCGAAATTGTTTAAATGCTTACAGAGAATTGCTATTAATGGTTTTTGAGTGAAAAGGTCAAAGGTAAAGGTCGATGCCAAGATAGAATTTTAGATTTTAACATCCTTTTTACATCCTTTTGAAAAAAATACTTTAAACTTGAATGATCGTCTTTAGTCCTAATTTCACAACCTTCATTTTGAAATTAATCAAGATTTAATGAAGAATGATGTAATGACAAATATGGATAATGACCATATCCCTGTATACAGCACAAAATCGATAATTCAGAAAATCAGAAACCGAAGGCATACAAAATCAGGATAAAACTAAAACCAAAGCAAACAAACAAAAACCTCCACCACATGAGAGTAAGACCAGGTGCCCAGGAAGAGTAAGCATCTCCTGCTCGCGTGCAACACCCGTCGCTTCAATTCGGTAGAACTGTCACATCCGGTTACTTCCATTTCGGAAGACATAGAGTACAATATTTGGTTGGATGGTTCGAATGGTCTATGACAGAATATCATCCACCATTCTAGAGAGTGGGACATCATAGTGTATGACGAGTTCCCCATATCGACCGTAGAACTTCCTCAGTGACGATGTTAGTCGTTCACAAACATATCCCTGACTGAGAAGCTTATCTGAAAGACGCGTAGCTCTCAGAACAAAATCCGTATATTTGGTACTTGCTCTGGCATAGCGTATCAACTGAGATATGAACACGCCATAAGCAGGCGATGACGGGATGTTGCTACTCAGAAAAGGAAAGTTTGTAATGCTGAAATTGAAGTTGTCACGTTTGTCATAGAGTGAGGTGTTCAAGTGACCATCAGTGTCGTAGGACAACATTATGTCAAAATAGGATGCTGACTTATTTGTCTCTGTAGTTTCTTTGACTTCAAGCTCCGAAGGATAGATACTGCTCAGGTAATCCGCGAATTTTGGATTATTGATGGACAACACATCGTCTATGTATCTGTAAGTGAAGTTGAAGTCAGAAGCCAAGTATCTTTTCCCTTCAGAGATTGAATGAATTCAGCTTCGTACGAGTAAAGGAAAATGTCGACAAGGAGTGGGGCACAATTGGTCCCCATTGGAATTCCGACAATTTGCTGGAAGACCTTTCCTCCAAACACCACAAAAATGTTGTCGATCAGAAAATTTAACATGTGAATAATATCTGTTTCAGTGTACTTATTGTCAGAATCGGACTTTTCTTTTACAAAGTAGGTTTTGTCATAGTTAACAACAATAAATTGTATTTGCGATACTTATAATTTTTGCGAGTGTTTCTTTCAATTTAGAATGTGGAATTGTAGTGTAAAGTGTCGAAAAATCAAAGGCTTTGATCGAATGGACTCTACTAAAATCAGATGTTCTAAAAGTTCCTTCGAATTCTTTAAAATCCACATCTGGTTGATACCACTGCGAGAATATACTGTCGAACAATATTTTTGAAGCCCAGATTTGATTTCAGATAAAACTTTAGTGAGTAAGATCGATACAGATTTGGTAGAACATTTTGAGGAACCAGCGATGAAACGTTGTTTGTACGGATTCCTATGCATTTTAGGTATGCAGTATAAGTATGGTAAATCTAAATATAAATTGTTAGTGTCGAAGCCAAAGGAAGCAAGAACTGATTTGTGGTTATCTATTATTTTAGAGGCAGAAAGGTTTGTTGGGGTGTAAGTTGGATTTCCAGGTGTCGAATTTAAACCCAACTCTTTAACTAGACTGTCGAAATAGTACTTTTTGCAAGTAAATGTGTAATTATTTGAGGCTTTGTCCGCTGGTGTGATGACATAATGTTCTTGGAGGTAGGTAAGCTCTGTGATAACATCAGGGTCTTTAAATATAGACTCGAATCTGGTGTTCACAGTTGATTTTAATCGGTAAATTCTAGATAAAAGTAGCCCACAGATTGATTTTATCCATTCGGAAAGGGTATCGAGCTGTACATCCTCTTTCTTTGCCCAACGTCTTGCATATTCCTCACAAGAGTCCATGATAATTTTGACATTTTGGTTCCATGTAAAGGACATTCTTTCTCTGTATTTGGGACCCTTTTTTAACAATTCTCTCAACTTATCGTTCTTGACTATACTAAGGTCACAAATTGATTGATAGTCAAACCTTCTGGAAATTTCATTCAAGACAAGCTTCCTATACTTGAAGTCTATCTCTTTATATGCGCCTATAGATGTAATTTTGTGCATTCTATTAGTGTCCGAAGTTCTTATTTGCAGCAGAAGCATCTATAGTCCAAATGTATGCTAGGGAAATTCTGAGAAAAGAAAGGTTAACACGAACAAATGTATTAAGTTATTATCTTTTTAAGTATTTCAAGGTTTGACGAAACACTTCATCTCGTCAAAACATTTCTTCAGCACCTTACTCTGGACAAAATATGACAACTTAAAATTTTCAGTCGGCTTAATTGTTCAAGAACTACTGTTCACTGTGGCGTATCACGTGATATGCAAATGTTATGTTCCACGGGAATCCCCTTTGATTAAACCAAGTAAATACTGTCTAAACAACTTTATATGAATTTACTTTAGGCATATCATATGGCCACTATCATCAATTATATGATTGTAAATTATTCTGGTCAAGAATCGACGTATAATTGGAGAACACTTAAACAGAAAATTTTGTATCCGTCCGTTCACCATATCATAACATGTGATGAGCATTGAAAAAATTCTGTTTAAGTGTTCTCCGAATACATGTCTATTCTTGACCAGAATAGATTACCATCATATAATTGATGATGATGGGTGCGATGGGTAAAGAGTCACATTTATACCATTCCTATTCCCTTAAACGCATACTATTTTTTTCTCACTTTCACATGTATCCTGAAAATTCCATTTATGATTTTGAGGAAACTTAAATTAAAAGATTTCCTATTTTCTGCAATATTTCAATTTCATTGGCACAATATCATTAATACTTACCCAAAATCTGTTCGTAAAGATGATTTCTGTAAACATGCAGGGACTGAAACATTCAGAGAATAAATTTTATTATTTGGCACCGACTGCCCGTTGGTCTTGTTGGTTTATGTGTAGTCATTTTTGTTTGATGTTTCCATGTGATGTATTGTTTCTTGCGTTTCTTTCTGGTTGTGTCTGCTCCGTGTTTTCCATTTGGTGAAGATCGATTTGGATCATGTATTCCCATTGACAGTGATAGTTATCATTGTTTCACATTATTCGGATTTCCTCTTTTTCGACCTGATCAACATCACTGACGAAACATAACTTCTTTAAATGCACATATGGTGCACTTAAATGTTATAATAGAACATTTATTTCAATATTGACAATTTCAACCACTAGGTCGGTATCTCTGCTGGTGGATTATTATTCCCCGAGGATATCGTTCGCCTAGTTTCACAGTGTTTCGACACTAGACTTGGAATATATTTTTTAATTCTCCCTCACAAAATTGAACTTTTTCTTAAACTAAGGTGTATCTCCCTGATTGCGTAGCGTGGAGGTTTTTGTTTGTTTGCTTTTGTTCCTGTTTTATCCTGATTTTGTATGCCTCGGTTTCTGATTTTCTGAATTATCGATTTTGTGCTGTAAACAGGGATATGGTCATTATCCATATTTGTCATTTGCATTATTTGTTATTTCACATGATTCGGATTTCTCCTTTTTCGGACTGATCAGCATCACCGATTAGATAGAACTTGTTTAAATGCTTATATCGTGGACTATTTTTTTTTTCATAATAAAACATATATTTCAATATTGACAATTAGATTCTGATTTGGTCGTGGGGTTTACTTTCATTCGATTGCACTATGGACAAAAGGATTCTTTTGGCTTAAGCAATAGTATATGTGTGTTGCATAAAGAAAAAACATATTATTTACAAAGCATATACCAAATGGGAGTAACACGATCTGCAACGTTTGGAAGATGGAATGTTGTTTCTAACAAAGGGAAAGTATCGGATACGGTAATTGGGATTGTCATGATTGAACCGGGACTATTTGAATAAAGAGACCTACTGGTTTCGGTTACAATGAGGCAGAACTGTGCCTATTGTATCTATAAATAATGCGGTAGGGTTCCAACTCTCCAACTCTATACCTTCTTGAAGAAAATTTCCAACCAATTTTTATGCACCAGACACGTGTTTCGAATACATTCTTATCAGTGATTTACTTTTAATAAGCAGCCAAAATTAATTTCACTAGCGCCCTCTTGTGTTATATTTAGAATTTAAATTACAGAGAGTGCGCGGCTCCAAACTTCCTGAAGAGTCGATTCATTAGGATATTCAAATAAAATCTATGTTCAAAATAGCATTGGAGGAATGGTGTTAAGATGTTAACCACCTTTAATTTCGATAATATTTTATATTGTTGTAATATTTTATTTTATGATATCACATTGATATCACAAGGGCCAAAACAAAGCTTCTCCCAGGCAACAGAGCTGGAAAGAAGTAATTAATACACTTGACAAACATCAAATCACGGGGAACGATTTTAACTGCTCCACACTGCAACAAGAAATAAGTGTTTATATTAATTATGCGGTAGGGTTCCAACTCTATACCTTCTTGAAGAAAATTTCCAACCAATTTTCACAACACACGTGTTTGAGAATCAAACTTCTGATTTATCCTTAAATCTTGAGAGAGCGTAATAGAATATTGATCATGATTGAACGTAATAAAGCTTGACAAATCTTAAAAAAGCGCAACAGATCGTAGTATTGAACTTAGATTACTTCTTCACAGTTCTGTCGCCTGAAAGATGCTTTGTTTTGGCCGTTTTATAAATTCGACATCACATCACATAATATATTGCAATTTATGCTTGACCCCGATAAAGGTAAATCGTAGGATACGAATGCGTAAGAGAGCGTGGAGTAAAATCGTGAAGATCGTACATTTAACAGAGCATGGTGGAATCGTGATGATCGCAGAGATCTTGGCAAAATGTATGATTCTTAAAAAATATGCTACGATTGTCCCGATTGATCCTTGCATCGTGAGAGAGCGTAGTAAACGTGATGGGGCGTAGCAGAGCGTGAAATACCTTGACAAAGCGAGCGCGATAGATTGTAATATCCGATCGAAGGAGATCTTTAATTTGTGAACAATTATTTTAAGACAACCTGTTTTTGTAGGATTTCAAGAGTTTTTAACGTCCTCAACAATTTCTAGCATCTGAAGAAGTATTGATCATCAGTGGGGTATTGCATTAACTGTTAGTAAAAGAGTTAAATACATGAAATCAAAGATTTCAATTGCTCAACAAAACATGTTACCTTTAATATTCAAAAAAGAAAGAGAAAATAAGGTTGATTTATGCCACTTTCAGTACTTACTCCTCCCGGGCACCTGGTCCCACCTCTAGCTTGCTAGGGGTCGGTCGATGCTCAATTCGGTGTTCTATTGTAAATGTTGTTGAGATTATCGTCAGGATCTTCTTTAACTCATTTGTGTCACACTGATGCCCTTTGCCGTGTGGAGCTCGTTAAAAAGTTCCCCGCGAGGGTTTTGACAGTAAGTGTTTTGAATATTTACCCTGACATTGTCGCCATAGCACTTTCTGTATAGAAATGGCCTCAAACAGTGCAGTGCATGTTTTTATGTTTTCATTTTCGTGCATGAACAACGACGGCGGGTGAGGCTAGCCAACAGGGGATGCTTACTCCCGGGCACCTGGTCCCACCTCTAGCTTGCTAGGGGTCCGTCGATGCTTCATGTGGTGCTCTATTGTGAGTGTTGTTGAGATTATCGTCAGGATCTTCTTTAACTCATTTGTGTCACACTTATGCTATTTGCCGTGTGGAGCTCGTAAAATGGTTCCCCGCGACGGGTTTGACAGTGAGTGTTTTGAATATTTTCCCCTGACATTGTCGCCATAGCACTTTCTATATAGACAGAACCATAGACAGTGCGTGACAAATGGCCGTCCAAAGTCGGCACCGGTTACCCATTGGTCTTGTCGGTTTATGTGTAGTCTTTTGTGTTTGATGTTTACATGTCGTGTGTCTCTTTTCCGTCTCGTGCTGTACTCGTTTTTTTGTGTTTTTGCATCGGGTGTTTTGGTGTTTTACTGTTGATGCTGCAACGGAGCCTTGTTGGAGATCTCCTCCCTTCTCTTTATGTATTTAATATATTTTCATTTTCGTGCGTGAACATCGACGGCGGGTGCGGCTAGCCAACGGGGATGCTTACACCTCCCGGGCACCTGGTCCCACCTCTAGCTTGCTAGGGGTCCGTCGATGCTCCATGTGGTGCTCTATTTATTATTCAAACATGATTAAATATTTGTTAAACAAACATCTGTAATTGATTAAGGCAATACAACGTTATTCTTATATATTTTGGAAATTGGTGATGACGTCAGGCGATACCCGAACCACCTTAACTCATTTGTGTCACACTTACATGTATGCCCTTTTCCGTGTGGAGCTCGTAAAAAAGTTCCCCGCGACGGTTTTGACAGTAAGTGTTTTGAATATTTTCCCCTGACATTGTCGCCATAGCACTTTCTATATAGACAGAACCATAGACAGTGCATGTATTTAATATATTTTCATTTTCATGCGTGAACATCGACGGCGGGTGCGGCTAGCCAACAGGGGATGCTTACTCCTCACGGGCACCTGGTCCCACCTCTAGCTTGCTAGGGGTCCGTCGATACTCCATGTGGCGCTCTATTGTGAGTGTTGTTGAGATTATCGTCAGGATCTTCTTTAACTCATTCATATCAATTCGGGTTAAATCACGGCACTTTTTATCACATCGTAGCCTTGCATCGTAACAGATGGCAACAAATCTTGATGAACGTAGGGAACAGTGATAGAGCGTGGCATAGGTAATAGCTCATCGTGGTAATCGTACGGGAACGTGACGAAGCTTGAGAGAATGGGATAAAAATCGTGACAGATCTTATCTGCAATCGTAACAACCGCTACAGTGAAAATCAAATTGTTCTATGAACGTGCTGGAGCTTCGGAGATCGTGTGAAGACTTATTTTATTTATGGAATCGTGGAGCTCCTCGATTTTGTTCAATCGTGGACATCTTAGGGCACCGTAGCAAATGATGTTGTTATCCTGGATTACGTGCGCACAACCCTCCCACTTTACCGATTATCCAGAGGTCTCGAAGAACTTAAAATTGTGGTGTTAAACAACATCTTCACTGTCAGATGATCACACACAAACAAGACCGCAAAACGCAGGGGCCCAAGCAACACAGATGAATATGGAGATGTAGATGGATATAAAAAGAGGACGTACGTTATACAGTCCGTGCTCTGCTGTAGCGAGCTCATGTATGTTATCACCCGTGGAGTCCGACTGACATTTAGAGAGGACAGGTGGTCGGGGCCCTGTCCTTTCTAAAGAGGTTTGGACAGGGACCATCATGGTGTCCCGTCGTCACAATCAGTCAGAGTGCAAGTCTTAAGAATGCGCTGGTGCAAGACTGTGGATTGGTCAAGTCCATGGATCATATCCATGGTATAAAAGATGTTTGATGATTCTGACGCATTTTCGATGGTTATGCTGTCTGCCTTTGATCCTTCTAATTTTGATTATCATATCACCATAAAATGCAGGTTGAGAAATACCCAAGGTAATGTACAGCCCCGACCAGTCGAAAGTTTAATATTCGCTTTCAATTAGCTTAGCTTTCAAAATTTCGTCAGCGATTGCTTTCAAAAATTTGAATACTCAAGAGATGACGAAATTTCGTAAGCGATTTTTCGTTAACTAATTTTCGTCAGCGATTCCCTAGCTTTCAAAATTTTTGTCAGCGATAGCTTTCAAAAATTTTGAAAGCTATAGTTAACGAAATTTCGTCAGTGATTAGCTTTCAAAAAATTTGAAAGCTATAGTTAACGAAATTTCGTCAGCTATAGCTTTCAAAGTTTTTGAAAGCTAATCGCTGACGAAAATTTCGTTAACTAGCTTTCAAAATTTTTGAAAGCTTTTCTCGTAAGCTATTTTGTGTCGAGAAAACCAAGATGGCCGAAATTAAATCAATCATCTTCATAATTTGCTTGATGAAATAGTATTAATTATGATGTTTATTCAGATTAAATTATGAAAATATATATTCCTGGATTAAATTAAATATTGTATCTTGTTTATTTTAATAAGTTTATTTGAAGATTCCGTGTTTCCCAGATCGGTGTGTTTCCCATATACCTACTTGGTTAAAATAACAATATGTCAATTCGGGGTGAATGGGGCCATCAAAAGGGTATGCTTTGCACTAATTAGTTACCTGAATTTACCTGTATTTGTATTACCTGTAAAGGTATTCCATCTTTAAGTGTATATATGAACAACTTCAATTTCATCTTAAATCTAAATGTATATATATACCAGAAAATTTACATCTGACCGGCCAAATTCTGACTAAATGAGGGGAATTTATATCCAGTGAAACCCTGACTTCTCTGTGACTGTCGGAAGCTTTGAAAGATATTTCACAATCGGTGAATTTTTAAAGTGCCACGCCGATAAAGAGACGGCTTCTTTCATCCTCTAAATTCGCCCGAGGCGTGCTGCAGCCATTGCAAAAACAATATAGTACCCGAGCGTTCAAAAAGCTTTAAAAATTTTCGTCAGCGATAGCTTTCAGAATTTTCGTCAGCGATTGCTTTCAAAAGGAGCTAAGATAAGACGTAAAATCTGCCCTAAAAAGTGGAATTTTGAAAATGGAAATTTTAAGAAAAATCGTTCGTTAATTTAATACAAATACAGTATCCCATCAAACTCTGAGGTTATTTTAGATCTATTATGCATAATGTAGCTAATATTTGTGTCTTTTCCCCATAGAAATCAATAGAAAACGGAAAAGTTTTTTTTGAACATTGTTTCCCCCCGGAGATACAGAATGCCACTTTTACTGGAGGTGTATATTCATGATACAAATGTTCTGTAAAAGTGGGGTTCTGTATCTCCGGGGGGAACACTACCTCAGAGACGAAAAACCGAAAAAGGAAGGGGCGTGCATTTGTTAAATAATCGATCTTTAAGATCATTAAATATGGAAAATTTGACCATTTTCCCTCCTTAATCCATAAAAAAATGTGTTCTAAATACGATCGAATGAAATGTACAACAATTGGGAACAAAATAAGCAGGAGCGATGTGGATTTCTCCGCTAATGTGTATTTCGCGCTAAAAAGCTTCTATTTTAGCCATTACATACAAAATAAGACCGTATTTTGAGTTCCGGATTTCATTATTTACCGATTAGAGGAAATAGAACTTTCGAAATGTATTTATGATATACAATGTAGATGTATTTGATATCTTTTAGTTAATATTTATCCATTTCAAGCACAATATTCTAACATTTCTACATTCATGGTCGATATTATCAGTTTTATTACTCGAGTACCCCCTACCTCTTTGGACCTTCATTTTAGAATCTTATGAGTATTTCATCGAATAGTAAAACATACAAAAAGTCTTCGAATACATTTTATTTTAATAATGATTATCTTTTGTCTGCATTTGTACCGTTATGTGGAAGAAATAGGACACGAGATTTAGGGCTAAAAACGGCCCTTATCTTATCAGCTCCTTTTCGTCAGCGATTGCTTTAAAAAATTTCGTCAGCGATTGCTTTCAAATATTTTGAAAGCTCCAAGATGACGAAAATTTAAGAGCTCATAGCTTTCAAATTTTTCGTTAACTTAGATTATTTAACGAAATTTTCGTCAGCGATTTTTCGAAAGCTTTTTAGAGCTTTCAAAATTTCGTCATCTCAGTAGCTTTAAAAAAATCGCTGACGAATAGTTAACGAAACTTTCGAATTTAACTTCCAAATTTTCGTCATCTCGGCGTTAAACTTTCGACTGGTCGGGGCTGTACTCTGTTGCTTGTATAGATCCGAATTTTTAAAGAAGTTGGCTGTAATTTTTTTTAAAGTTTCCAAAAAGCCTTGACTAGTTTATGAAAGCGGAAACCTTGACTTAAAGTTTCTTCGTAATTTGTATATTTCTACTGTGAAAATCCAGAAAATTTGTACATGCTCTAGCGTACCGGATGAGTTGTGATATGTAAATGCCGTATGACGGTAGCCTTGGAACATCACCGTTAAGCCAGGGGAAAAGTACTATGTTGAATCCAAAATCCTTTCTTATGTCATATACACTTGTATGAATATTTCCGTCTACAATATTGATAATAAGGTCCAAATATGGCGTTTGAATGAAAATTATCCACAAGAATTAACACTTAACAAGGCAAACGTTACAAATACAGAAACAACGTTTTGGACCTAAATATCAAAATTGTAACGGAAAGATTCATACAAGTGTATATGACAAAAGGGATGATTTTGGATTCAACATAGTAAATTTCCCCTGGCTTGACGGTGATGTTCCAATATTACCATCATACGGCATTTACATATCACAGCTCATCCGGTACGCTAGAGCATGTACTGATATTTTAGATTTTCACAGTAGAAATTTACAAATTACCAAAAAACTTTTAGGTCAAGGTTTCCGCTTTCTTAAACTAGTTAAGACTTTCTGGAAATTTTACAAAAATTACAGTCAACTTCTTTTAAAATTCGGATCTATACACGCAACAGAGTACATTGCTTTGGGTATTACACAACATGGTGATATGATAAACAAAATTTGGGTATTACACAACATGGTGATATGATAAACAAAATTTGGGTATTACACAACATGGTGATAAAATAAACAAAATTAGAAGGATCAAAGGTATGCAGCATAACCATCGAAAATGCGTAAGAATCATCAAACGCTTTCATACCGTGGATATGATCCTAATGTCACCAGACGTACACTAGGCTTGGTACTTGACCAATCTACAGTCTTATACAAGCGTATCATTGAGACTTGCACTCTGACTGACTGTGACGACCGAACCTGTCCAAACCTCTTTAGAGAAGACAGGGCCCCGACCACCTGTCCTCTCTGAATGTCAGTCGGACTCTTCGGGTGATTACATACATGAGCTCGCTACAGCCGGCAGAGCACGGACTGTATTACGCATGCCCTCTTTTTTTTATCCATTTACATATTCATCTGTGTTTCTTGGGCCTCTGTGTTTCGCGGTCTTGTTTGTGTGAGGTCATCTTACATTGAGGAGGTTGTTTTACACCACAATTGTACGTTCTTCGAGACCTCTGGATAATTGGAGAAGTGAGAGGGTTGTGCGCACGTAATCCAGGATAACCACACCATTTGCTACTTAGGTGACAAATGGCCGTCCAAAGTCGGCGCCGGTTGCCCATTGGTCTCGTCGGTTTATATGTAGTCTTTTGTGTTTGATGTTTACATGTCGAATGTCTCTTTTCCGTCTCATACTATACTCGTCTTTTGTATTTTTGCATCGGGTGTTTTGATGTTCTGCTGTTGGCGCTGCATGCTGTGATCTCCTCCCTTCTTTTAGTCACGTGTTCTTCAATAGTCGTAATTCTGACGTCAGATTTCTGAACTGTTTAATATATACAAGCAATCAAAAATTTGAATTGCTCGCATGAATAATATACCTTACATAATCAAAAATGAAAGGGAAAATGAGGTTGATAAATGCCACTTCAAAGGTTTTGGTGTGTACAATCTTCATCTTTTGGGTGTAAAACATATTCTTGATTCGGAATTGGCAAGTGGTATGCAAAATGGTAGTCATTTTAATCTCAAATCGTGTTAAATCGCTGCGATTTTTATCACATCGTAGTCCTGCATCGTAACAGATCCCAACAAATAGCTCACCATGGTGATGAACTTAACGAAGCTTGTGAAAACGGAATGACAGTCGTGACAGATCTTAAGCCCCTGTCACACCTTCACGTTCTGGCATGGCGTTCGCACTACGACCGCCAAAATTGTACGAAACGTGGCGTGAACGTAGTAAGGTCGCGGGGAACGTTATAAGAACTCGCTGATACGTATTGAGGTCGTATTAAGGACGCCGACTGACGTGCCCGTACGCCGAGCCACCATGACCGTTTTGAACTGTTCAAAATAGTCGTAGTGAGGACGCGGTGATGACAGAATGTGGTAAGGACTACTTGCGAACGTATTGAGAACTTCATAGACGTATTAGAAACGCGACGCGAACGTAGTAGGGTCGTATTACGGACGGCTAAAACTTTTACATATAATCATATGGAGATCGTTACGTCTCTGCCGTCCTTACCACGTACTTGGTTTTAGAGGTCGAAAAAAAAATAAAATAGACCTCATACAAACGATTTATCCTTTGAACATGTCATGATCGTAGTATGAACGCAGTAAGGACTTCGAGATCGTAGTAAGCACGCCGTACTATCGTAACACAGACGCCTTCGTCGTAATGTGAACTTTGGGCCGATCGTAGTGCGAACGCGACTAAACGTACTAAAGACGGGAAGGACGCGCTAGTAACGTGTTACGGACGCTAAAGGTCGTGTTGCGCACGGAGTCGTCAATTATTGTTTCGGAGAGCCCATACGGTGAAAAATGCCACGTTCTCACTACGTTCATGAAAAATTTCAAGGACTCCAAGGACGTAGTAAGAACGTCTCGAGAGAACGTGTAGGTGTCACAGGGGCTTTATATACAATCTTAACAAATCGCTACACCGCGTAACAAAACGCACTGATAGCGTGTTGGAGCATCGGAGAGTGTGTGCACAATGATTAATTTTATTTATAGAATCGTGAAGCTCCACGATTTTGCTCAATCGTGTACATCGAAGAGTATCGTGGCTTAGTTTAAACCTAGCATTAGTACAAACGTGGAATTTCCATTCTGCCTGACATGTAGTACAACTTATTTCAATATTGACAACGATGACTTGTAGGAAAATTTTCCATCAGCAGGATCAACTATATTTTAGATGTTTTGAGAATATACGTACACTTGTATAATGAGTCCGTTTTGTACGTTTCGTTTCCCTTTGGACAATCCTTGTTTTCAGGAGGACATTTTGAATAAGATGAGTCAAACAGGATCTGATCTTCGTAGAAATTTATTTGAGGGCATCCAACTGAAATAAAAATATGACTTGAGAAGTAACTCATCAATGGAATGTAATTTAAAATAGATAACCTTTATGTTTTACATTACGAAATAACAATAAAGGCGGAGCGTAACTTGATAGCAAAATACAACATATTAAACTTGATTTTGCTCAGGAGAAATTGGTACTACATGTACTTTTATTATAATTAAGGATTTCTTTGTAGAGAGTTAACGAAATTTAGTCGCAGCATACCATGAAAAGTTCAGTTTCTGGTGAAAAATTTAAAATCATATGAATAGATAGGAATAATTATCAAAATTGAAAGACAGCACCTACATATCAAGCAAACGAAAACAGTTTTACGTGTGAGATTACCTTTGTTAATAATTTTCTTTGCAGCCATACAAAGTTCGTACATGCTTTCGTTTTTGGCGAAAATGCAGTGGTAAGCCATATCTTCACTGCAAGAAAAACCGACACTTTTCTGTTTCCAGGCTTGTTCATTCATCGGACAAGCATCCACTGACTTTAATGCATTGAGCTTTCCCTCAAGAGACTCATGGATGTTGATCAAAATAGAGTACGTGACTAGCAGAACAATCTTCATCCTAAGATTAACATATATATATATTCTTTAGCTAAGACTTACATTTCATTTTATCTCTATACAATTAAAGTCAATGTTATTTCACAACGGAAAAAAATAAAAACAAAAAACAAAACGTAAAAACAAAACAATACAAACAAACAAGGAGAGCTGATTTTGAAGCTTCCAGTTATTGCTTCGACAAATTTTAAGAGGGGGTAAATAAAATGTTGAACTTTCTTATCGATAAAATATTTGTGGTGTTTGGAGGTAGGTTTTTCAGCAAATCGATGGAATTTCTCAAGGGAACCGTTCTTGCTGATAATTTTCTTTACTCATATGAAGCCGAGTTTCTTCAGTCTTTGGAAAAGGGAAAAGAATCCCTAACACTCCATTTCAATTTCCTGTACAGATATATTGATGATGTATTCTCAAAACATAATCCAAATTTTGTATAGTACTTTGGCACTATCTATCCGTAAGTCCTAGAGATGAAAGAAACCACCGAAAGCATTAGCTCTGTTTCATAATTAGATATCATGGTATCTTTTGGTTATTTAGATATATAACAAACGGGACGACTTCAACTTCAAAGTTACAAATTTCCCTTTCCTGTGTAGGACCGTTCCTTTATCTCCTGCATATGGTGTATTCATGAGAGAGGAGGATATCTCCAACAACACTCGGTTGCAGCACCAACAGCAAAACACCTAAACAACCCATGCAAATAATGCGGAAGGGTTCCAACTCTAAACCTTCTTGAAGAAAATTTCAAACCAATTTTCATGCACCAGACACGTATTTTAAAAATTCTCATCAGTGATGCTTCCAGCCAAAGTGCTTTTCATAAGCAGTTTAAATTAATTTCACTAGCGCCCTCTTGCTTTATTTTTACAATCTAAATTTCTGCATTTTCTTTACAGAGAGCGCGCGGCTCCAATATTCCTGTAGGGTCGATTCATAGCATATCCAAATAAAATCTATGTTCAAAATAGCATTGGAAGGATGGTGTTAAGATGTTAACCTCCTTGAATTTCGATGATAAATTTTCGATGAAATGGCAAGTTTCCGAAATACAAAAACACAAAGCTGATACGAACAGCAAGAGACGCAGAATGGTCAAGAGACACAACGACTTAAACAGAAACATCAAAGACAAAAGACTACACATAAATTGGTACATTTGTGAGCGACAATCTTTCTTACTGTAATTTTTGTGGACGATACATTGACAATATCAAACATAAAAACATCATGTTGTCCTCCATGTTGGAAGATATCTAAGCCTTAGGGTAGTACCATCCAAAACACCGAATTCAACAAATTTACCAGATATGAATTATTATGTTGATCGTCTTCAAATTCAGTAGCATCATTAAAGAAAAGATTAATTTATTTCACAACAATCAACTTTGATATTTTGTAAAGAGACATAAGTGAATCACGAAATGAGATGAGATCATGTGCTCAGGGAAGCTTCTCTTGTTTGCTAGCAACGACGGTCACTTATTTCTTCATATCCATTCAATTTCATTTGTATGTTCATCTTACAGTGAGGATATTATTTACACCACATTTTAGCGTTCTTCGAAACATCTGGGTAATCGGAAAACTGGGAGGGTGGTGTGCACATAGTCCGGATAAACACACAGTCTGCTGCTTGCGTGGCAGATGGCCCTCCTAAGTCGGCACCGGTTGCCCATTGGTCTCGTTGGTTTATGTGTGGTCTTTTGTGTTTAATGTTTCTATCGTGTGAGTTAGTCTCGTTGGTTTGTGTGTGGTCTTTTGTGTTTCATGTTTCTATGGTGTCAGTTGGTGTTCCTTGTTCCTTTTGCGTCTGTTTCTGCGGGTGCCTGTTCTGTGTTTTTGCATTGGGTGTTTGTAGTTTTGGTAAGGGTGATGCATGACAGTGTTGTGGATACCCCTCCTTTCTTTCAAAGTCGAGAATACAAGTCTTACTCTATCATATGACACAAGCTCATGTTTTATCACCTTTGTACTAATAGAGACAGTAAGTGTTTTGAATATATTTCCCTGACATTGTGGCCATGGCACATTCTATATAGACATAACGTCAGACAGTGCATGAATTTTATATAGTTTTCATTTTCATGCTTAAACATCGACGGCGGGTGCGGCTAGCCAACAGGGGATGCTTACTCCTCCCGGGTACCTGATCCCACCTCTGGCTTGTTAGGGGTACGTCGATGCTTTTCTTTTTTGCTCTATTGTTAGTGCCGTTGAGATTATCGTCAGGCTCTTCTTTAATAGAGAAGTTGTCTCTATATATCTTGCTCCCACCGATTTTTTCCATCCCTTTAAAATCCAGAATAACGACTTAAAGTTGCACCCTATACTATGCCACAATGAAAATTCTTGTAATCCCTATAGATAAGGAGGTGAATGCCGGACACGTATTTCTGCCCCTTGCTATTTTCCCTATACGTAAAGGCCAGATCCCACATTTGAATCCCGAGTGCACAATTTCAAGTCATGTTTAATCATTTGACATAATTATACGTTTTTACATGTAATACATATTGTGAAATAGATGATGCACGGAGAAGATTACCTGATACCCTGTCGACTTTTCCCAAACACCAGGTATCATATTTCATTTTTAAATGAGACAAGCTAGCATATGACTTGATCTACTGTTCTGTGATCCCTTTAGTTTAGGAGATGAAGCCCGGACACCGAGAAATAACTGTAAACTTTGACAATGTCGTATATGTATGTATATTAGGATTATCATTTCAATGATATAGCACACAACAGCTGTCTTAGCAAAGTGCACTGAACGACTCACCTGTGTAGAGGCGACTCTTGTCGATCAAATCATGATAAGACTTATCAACATTGAAAGAAATTTGATGGTGGTGCTATAGTCGTATAGACATCATTTTTTCAAATCCCCATAGAAAATGTAACTGACTTTTCCTGACAACATTATATCTTTACAGATGCAAGCACTGATATCCATCATGTATATTTCCATTTAATCTTAAGAAATTCTACATGTATCAAGTAAGACAATGAGATGGCAAAACATTTCATTTTTTTCCAGCACACAAAGAGTCTTCCTCTAAGGCCCGCTTGAAATGGCTCCGATCGATCTTTCAAATTTTTTGTTCTCAAAAGTGTATGAAGTGTAAACAACAAATATTACAAATTACTTCCGCTTTCCTTCTCTACATAAAGTGTAAAAAATCACCACATAAGTATTGTGATCATTGATATTGATAAATAAAAGTTTCGGTGGAACGCAATCAAGTTAATGATTAAAATAAAATGTTGATTTACTTGCTTGTTTACAAATCTGAGTTACGTTATCTGTTGATATAATATATACAACCTTCACATTGTATGTAAATTAAAAGGCTCTTTAAATAGAATGCACACATAAGTAATGTTTCGTGCGCCGGATAATAAACAAGTAATTTTTACACAATTTGGTCATATAACATATCACTGACGAAGGTTAAGTACCGGAAATGTGCATGTTTGTTCAATGATGCTATTGAATTTGAAGATATTTGACAATTGTAATTCAGTATCTGAAGAACGGAGGATTGATTATTACAAAGCAATGATTTATGTTGTATATTTTGAAAATATTCGTTAGATAAATGACAATTAAGCAAAAGATTTGAACATATATAAAAAGGGATTTCACAAATTTTTGCAGTAGTGAAATTAAGGGGTTTTTTGTTAACCTGAGCGAAGTTCGAGTGAGCCATTGTCAAAGCGCGCCGTCCGTCCGGATGTACGTCCGTCATCCGGTGTATACTTTTATCATTTTCGATATCTCCTCTTCTGTACAAAATTTCACAAAACCTTCAGCAAGCATGTGCCCAAGGTCCTCTACCAAGTTTGTGTTTTTCGTGCCAATCGGTCAACAAATATGGCCGCCGAGGACTCTGATTTGCTGACACATTTTCGACTTCTCCTCTGCAACCGCTTCACAAAGTTTCATGAAACTTTACAGGAAGGAAGTACTCAAGGTCCTATACCAAGTTTGTGTTATTGATGTCGATCGGTCAACAAATATGGCCGCCGAGGGCTCCAATTGGCTGACACATTTTCGACTTCACCGCTGCACAGATTTTCAGGAAACCCTACAGGAAGCATGAATTCAATGTCCGCTACCATGTTTGTGTTTTTTCGTATGGCCTCCGAGCGCTCTGATTGGCTGGCGCATTTTCGACTTCTTCTCTGCAACCGCTGCACAAAATTCCATGAAACCTTATAGGAAGCATGTACTCAAGGTCCTCTACTAGTCCAGCAGATCAATCACTTAATTGTTCGTATCATGATAACAGCATGAAACTTTCAGTGTTGCTTCTTTGATACATATGAAACAAATTTATGCAATTATGCCACGCTGATAGGTCCTTATAGTGAAATAAATTGATTTTAAATATTGACTTTTTCAATACTGTACTCCGAAGATCATTATCGGTTTCTGTGATAGTAATTGATGCATTGCGCCATTTCCGGTTAACATAAATGACGTGAAAAAATTAAGAAAGCGTATATGAAGGTATATATCAGGGTTTTCATAAAATAGTTTGTATTTTTGTGCCGATCGGTCAACAAATATGGCCACCTAGAGCTCTGATTGGCTGACACATTTTCGACTTCTCTTCTGCAACCGCTGCACAGAATTTCACAAAAGCTTTCAGGAAGCAAGTAAAATTACCAATTTCCCTTTCCTGTGTAGGACCGTTCCTTTATCTCCTGCCTATGGTGTATTCATGAGAAAGGATGATATCTTGGTTGTAGTACCCACAGAAAAACACCTAAACAACATATGCAAATAATGCAGAAGGGTTCCAACTCTATAACTTCTTGAAGAAAATTTCAAACCAATTTTCATGCATCAGACACGTGTTTCGAATATTAAATTCTCATCAGTGATGCCTCCAGCCAAAGTTCATAAGCAGTCCAAATTAATTTCACTAGCGTCCTTTTGCGTTATTTTTAGAATTTAAATTTCTGCATTTACTTTACAGAGAACGCGCGGCTCCAAGATTCCTGAAGGGTCGATTCATAGAATATCCAAATAAAATCTATGTTCAAAATAGCATTGAAGGGATGGTGCTAATATGTTAAACTCCTTGAATATTTTTGGATAAAATGGCAAGCTTCCGAAATGCAAAAACACACAAAGCTGATACGCACAGCAAGAGACGCAAAATGACCAAGAGACACCAAAACTTAAACAGAAACATCAAAGACGAAAGACTACACATAAATCGGTACATTTGTGAGCGACAATCTTTCTTACTGCAATTTTTGTGGATGATACAATGAAAATATCAAACATAATAACATCGTGATGTCGGAAGATATCTAAGGGTAGTACCATCCAAAACGCCGAATTCAACCAATTTACCAGATATGAATTATTATGTTGATCGTCTTCAAATTCAATAGCATCATTTAAGAACAGATAATTTATTTCACAACAATCAACTTTAACATTTTGTAAAGAGGCAAAAGTGAATCACGAATAGACATGAGATCATGTGCTCAGGGAAGCTTCTCCTGTTTGCTAGCAACGACGGTCACTTATTTTTTCATATCCATTCAATTCCATTTGTATGTTCATCTGTCGACTTTCCCACAACCCCAGGTATCACATTTCAATTTTTCAATGGGACAAGCTAGCATATGACTAGATCTACTGTTCTGTAATCCCTTTAGTTTAGGAGATGAAGCCCGGACACCGAGAAATAACTGTAAACTTCGACAATGCTGTATATTTATATTAGGATTGTCAATTCAATGATATAGCACACACCAGCTGTCTTAACAGAGTGCACTGAACGACTCACCTGTGTAGAGACGACTCTTATCGATCAAATCATGATAAGACTTATCAACATTGTAAAAAATTTGCTGGTGGTGCTATAGTCGTATAGACATCATTTTTTCAAATCCCCATAGAAAATGTAACTTTTCCTGACAACATTCTATCTTTCAAGATACAAGCATTGATATCCATCAAGTATATTTCCATTTAATCTTAAGAAATTATACATGTATCAAGTAAGACAATGAGATGGCAAAACATTTCATTTTTTTCCAGCACACAAAGAGTCTTCCTCTAAGGCCCGCTTGAAAGAAATGGCTCCGATCGATCTTTCAAATTTTTTGTTCTCAAAATTGTATGAAGTGTAAACAACAAATATTACAAATTACTTCCGCTTTCCTTCTCTACATAAAGTGTAAAAAAAATCACCACATAAGTATTGTGATCATTGATATTGATAAATAAAAGTTTCAGTGGTACGAAATCAAGTTAATGATTAAAATAATATGTTGATCTACTTACTTGTTTACATGTCTGAGTTACTTTATCTTATTACGTGTCGATATGATATATACAACCTTCACATTGTATGTAAATTAAAAGGCTCTTTAAATAGAATGCACATATAAGTAATGTTTCGTGCACCGGATAATAAACAAGTAATTTTCTAACAACTTGGACATATTACATATCACTGACGAAGGTTAAGTACCGGAAACGTGCATGGTTGTTCAATGCTGCAAATTTATCTTTCCAAAATGATGCTATTGAATTTGAAGACGTTTGATAATTGTAATCAGTATCTGAAGAACGGAGGTTTGATTATTACAAAGCCATAATTCATGTTGTATATTTTGAAAATGTTCGTTAGATAAATGACAATTAAGCAAAAATTTGAACTTTAAAAAGGGGAATTTACAAATTTTTCCAGTCCTGAAATCTAGGGGTCTTTTGTTAACCTGAGCGAAGTTCAAGTGAGCCATTGTCACAGCGCGCCGTCTGTCCGGCCGTACGTCCTCTGCTGTAAAAGATTTCACAAAACCTTCAGCAAGCATGTACCCAAGGTCCTCTACCAAGTTTATGTTTTTCGTGCCAATCGGTCAACAAATATGGCCGCCGAGGACTCTGATTGGCTGACACATTTTCGACTTCTCCTCTGCAACCGCTTAACAGAGTTTCACGAAACCTTACAAGAAGCAAGTTCATGTACTCAAGGTTCGCTACCAAGTTTGTGTTATTCATGTCGATCGGTCAACAAAAATGGCCGCCGAGGGCTCCAATTGGCTGACACATTTTCGACTTCACCGCTGCACAGATTTTAAGGAAACCCTACAGGAAGCATGTATTCAATGTCCGCTACCGCGTTTGTGTTTTTTTTCGTATGGCCTCCGAGCGCTCTGATTGGCTGGCGCATTTTCGACTTCTCCTCTGCAACCGCTGCACAGAATTCAATGAAACCTTATAGGAAGCATGTACTCAAGGTCCTCTACTAGTCCAGCAGATCAATCACTTAATTGTTCGTATCGTGATAAAAGCATGAATCTTTCAAGGTCGCTTCTTTGATACATATGAAACAAATTTAGGCAATGATACCACGCTGGTAGGTCCTTATAGTGAAAGAAACTGATTGAAAATATTGACTTTTCCAATACTGTACTCCGGCGAACGTTATCGGTCTCTGTGATAGTAATTACAGCATTGCGCCATTTCCGGTTAACATAAAATTAAGAAAGCGTAATTGAAGGCATATGATAGGGTTTTCATAACATAGTTTGTGTTTTTTGTGCCGATCGGTCAACAAATATGGCCGCCGAGGGCTCTGATTGGCTGACACATTTTCGACTTCTCTTCTGCAACTGCTGCACAGAATTTCGCGAAAGCTTTCAGGAAGCAAGTACTCAAGTGTGGCCCCATCGGGTCTGTTGTTTTATTTTAGTAGAGCTGTTCGAATAAGCGATGTGAACCCACCAACGAACAACTTCGTACTATACGTAAACATGCAAAATGAGGTGAGGTATTAAAACGGTGTTTTTATCTTTTTTTTTTTTTTTAGTTCCTGAAAAGGATAAATCAAGAAAAGTAAGTATATGACCTATCAAACCATTTAGAGCATTTCAATAGGAAACTAACAAAGTAATGTGATAAGACTTACATGTATATGTTAAACGTCCTCAAATTCAATAGCATTTAAGAACAGATAATTTTAAAGCATGGACCAGGCATGCACGTTTCGGATACTTCACCCTCGTCAGTGCTCCTCAATCTAAACAATGTAATATGGCGAAAGAGTGTGAAAAATATTATGTCCAAGAATGTACCGAAAAAATGCAGCAGGAAGGGTGGGATATGATGCTACAGGACCCACTTTTTAGAAATTTCAAGATTGTTTGATAACAGACAGTTTTGAATGTGTTGAAGAGACAGACGATCAACCGAAGTTGATCGAACTTGGCTACATGTGCCCTCGGGGACTCCTAGTCCACCAGCATATTAATTACTAGTATATACATAAATAATACGGCAGTGTTCAAACTCAATTCCTTCTTGAAGAAAATTTCAAACCAATTTTCATGCACCAGACACATGTTTCGGATATAAAATCCTCATCAGGGATGCTTCCTGCGAAAGTGCTTTTCATGAGCCGCTCAAATTCGTTTCACTGTGCAGAGCCCTCTGGTTTTATTTAGAATTTCTTAAATTGGTGCAGCATCACGTGACTGAAGTTGGTGAAACAACGAATAAATGAAAAGCTCAGTTGGAGGAAAGAAAACAGGAACTGCAATAATTGCTTTGATTAAATTTTATCTTTTCATAGCCTACTGGACAATTACCCGTGCAAGCACGGGTATTATGGAATGGGATATTTGAAAACAAAAATTAAATGTTGACATTTGTTGAGATTGTATAGTTTAGATGTTTTGTAAACATGCATACTGACAGGAAAACCTTGTGTGTTGAGATATGATATGAGATATTATCTCAGTTAATGTATAAAAAGTATCTGTACATTTTCAGCGGAATAGGACCTCTCCGTTTGACTTTTTATTCGAAATGGGGGATAACATTCATTTACCCATGCAGACAGTAGTTAAATAAATTTAAAAAGTGCCCCTTGCATTTCCCCTCCAAACATTGGCGAAGTACAGTCCTTTAAGTAACTTATTTTAGCCTTATGTGAAAATGTGAAAAAAGTGTCGATTTTTCTCTGCCATGTGATGCGAAAAAATGGAAATGGGGAAGGGGCACTACATTCATTTACCCAGGGAGTAGGTAAAATCCCCAAGCATTGCCCCATCCCATTTCCCTTCCAAACAATTTGAGGGATTTATCCGACCAAGAACGGTCTATACAGTACAGATATTTAATAACATCCCCCCAAGATTGCCCCCCCCCATTTCCCTTCCAAACAATATGAGAGATGTACATGTATCTGACCAAGAATGTTCCTTCACAGTCACTTGTATACGCCTTTTTTAAACCCCAGTGATGCGAAAATACCCGGTGTGAAATTAACCAGCGCTAAAAAGTTTTGGCGCGATTATTCTCATAACTTATGTAACACCCAGACCGAACTCGGTGAAATCCGGACCTAGATAATTAATAGCAATTTTCTGTAACCATTTAAACAATTTCGGCACGCATGGTCTCCGATTTTCATGAAATTTTACACATAAGTAGGGAACAATGAAAAAAGGATAATTTGACAAAATATATATTACTAGGTCATCTGGTTACCATGGCAACGGCCTTTACAAGTGAGAAATTGGCAAAATTGAGCTAATTTGAAGCTCTATAATTTGGTCTATATACAACATTAATGGAAGATTTTTAATGCATCGTAAAGATTAGGACATACAATTTTAAATAAGCTCACTAGTAGTGTCTGATATTGTTAAAAAGGCTGGTTACCATGACAATATAATTAGCTAATTTTAATATATTGATTTCAAAATGATGTTTGTATTTTCGAATTTTTCCTCGTTCCTTATGGATATATGATAAGGAAATAGGATTTATTTTATAAAATGAGCAAATTCAAGATAAACCTACGTGTTGCTATGTACATAAGTTACCTTGGCAACGGTGACTATGGTCTATCATATTACTTACTTTGCAACTTCAGAAACATTTTTAAAATTTTGGCATCATGATGAACAGATAAAAATTGTTGGAAAATATCCAACACAAAAAGCTCTTCCAAAACCCTGAAAAAGTTATGGGGAACATATGTTACCATGGCAACCATTTTTTATCATTTTTATTATACAGTAATTATTCATCCCAGGAAGTTCAAATTCAATATTAATAAAGATCAAGTAAGCCTCTTTCAAAGTACAATAAAGTTTCAAATGAATAATTGTTGCTATAGTAATTTGGCCATACATCATAAAAAACGATACAGGCTTACACAACTTTTTTTTTAAATATACGATAAAACAAAGCCTAAACTTTATTATAGATTTTAAAAAAATCAGATTACTTAACTTTTGACGCCCGTATCCAAGGACTCAAAGTGGGACTATGTGCAATTTTACACAATTGTTCCCATAACAACGGGCTATTTCCTGAATATTTTCAAAAAAAAATCTTTCATGTAATGAAAAGTCTACTTGAGTACATTAATTTATTTTCATCACTTTGAATTAAAATTCAATGATCTAGTAAAAACAAGGACTCTAAATATTGTCAAAAATTGCTTTCATTTTTGCGATTTAGTCTGAATTGTTTTTATTTCAGACATATGTGACATATACATTGATCAAGCATAAATCAAGATATATACTGAATAGGATCTGGAAACAAATGAAACTTATATTAATCCGTCTCCTGGAACTTATATTAATCCGTCTCCGTTTGCAATTTGAGGTCATGTTGCCATAGCAACGAACAAATACTTTGTCCCAATGTGAATGCTTATGTTTTATTTGCATAAAAAACTCAAAAATGTAAGTAATTTATCATTATATTTTTGAAAAAAAATGCCAAAAGCACTATTTTGATAGGGTACCTGTGTTGTTGCTATGGAAACATAAAGATAAGACCATAAACCCAACATTAATATTAGCTAACTTGAAAGAGCAATGATAGGGTACTGATAATTCATCAGTGTTTGTTTTAGATTATGCTGCATGAATGATATAAGTGACTTCAAAAACGCCCAAAAATGCATTTTTTCAATATTCAAAGTCCGTTTCCATGGCAACCGGATGTGATATTCAGAAAATATTTAACAAATTTTTACTTTTTGGTCAGACTCAACATTATGTACAAATTTTATCAAAATCTGAGACATGTCGTACCATGCCATGCGTCCTTCATAAAAGTGCAAGTGCTTACAGAGAACAGCTATTAAAAACCAAGAAAATTAATTAAATAGCGCACAATTAAGAATAAGAAAATAAACTCGTCTTAGGGGCCTTTGGCCTTGTGAGTGTTTTTAATATTTTCCTGATATAGTCGCCACAGCACTTTCTATATAGAAATTGCCTCAGACAGTGCAGTTCATGTGTTTTATTTGTTTTCATTTTCGTGCATGATCATCGACTGCGGATGCGGCTAGCCAACAACGGATGCTTACTCCTCCCGGGCACCTGGTCCCACATCCAGCCTGCTAGGGTCCGTCGATGCTCAATTTGGTGCTCTATTGTCAGTGCTGTTGAGAGTATCTTCAAGATCATCTTTAACTCATTTGTGTCACATTTATGCTCTTTGCCGTGTGGAGATCGTAACAAAGTTCCCCGCGAGGGGTTTGACAGTAATTGTTTTGAATATTTTCCCGCGAGGATTTTGACAGTAAGTGTTTTGAATGTCTTTCCCTGACATGGTCGCCATAGCACTTTCTATATAGACACAACCTAGGACAAAGCATGATTTTAGATATTGTTTTCAAATTCGTGCGTTGACGTCGACGGCGGGTGCGGCTAGCCAACAGGGGATGCTTCTCCTCCCGGGCACCTCATCCCACCTCTAGCTTGCTAGAGGTCCGTCAATGGTCAACTTTGTGCTCTATTGTGAGTGCTGTTGAGATTGTTGTCAGGAACTTCTTTAACTCACTGATATAGTCGCCATAGCACTTTCTATATAGAAATGGTCTTAGACAGTGCAGTTCATGTGTTTTATATGTTTTCATTTTTGTGCATAATCATCGACGGCGGATGCGGCTAGCCAAAAGGGGATGCTTACTCCTCCCGGGCACCTGGTCTCACCTCTAGCTTGCTAGGGGTCCGTCGATACTCAATTTGGTGCTCTAGAGTAAGTGCAGTTTAGATTATCGTCAGGATCATCTTTAATTAATTTGTAAATTGTTGCTATAAGCAATACACTAAAAATTAACTCTTTGCCGATGAAGCGTGTAACTGGTTAATAATCAACTCTATTCATTTAGTAGTATAGATGTCATTATCTAAACTGATATTTTACAATCATGGACTCGTTGGTAAGTACATGTAACCCGCCGTTGTTTTTACAAACATTGTGACAAAAGCTATAGATATTTGCGTGGAAACCATCACAACATTGTGTTTAACATATTTCGACCACGACGTTCAATGAGTCCAATGGAAGGAAATAATTTCGGTGTAGAATTGGTATATAGAAGAACAATTTGTAGAATGATAAAAGGTTGGATCAGTCAGAGGGAAGCAATCCATTAAAGAAAAACAGTTTTTAGTCCCCTACCGACGTCGCCGAAGGTGACTCTTATTTCCTGTCTTCGGTCTATCCGTCCGTCCGTCAGTACATTTTTAAGATTTCTGGACTTTTCTCTGTAACACATACACATATTCAAGTAAAATTTGATACACAGCTTGGTCTTAGATAGTTACAGAGCAAGTTCGTCTTTCTTCACACTTGACCTATTATTCGAGGAGTTATGCCCCTTGATGGCCTGCAATATTCAATTTTTGTCAGTTTCCCGGACTTTTCTCTGCAACAAATAGAGATATCCAGGTAAAATTTGATACATATCTTAGTCTTGGATAGGTACGGAACATATTTGAATTTCGTCTCGCTTGACCTATTTTCGGGGGAGTTATGCCCTTTGATGACTTGCAGAATTCAGTTTTGTGTCAGTTTTTCGGACTTTTTTCTGTAACAAATAGAGATATTCAGGTGAAATTTGATACACCGCTTAGTCTTTGATAGTTACAGAGAAAGTTTGACTTTCGTTACGGTTGACCTATTTTTCGAGGAGTTATGCCCCTTGATGACTTGCAAATTTCAGTTTTGTCAGTTTTCCGGACTTTTCTCTGTAACAAAGAGATATCAAGGTGAAATTTGATACATAGCTTAGTCTTGGATAGGTACAGAGCAAGTTCGACTTTCGTCACGCTTGACCTATTTTCCGACGAGTTATGCCCCTTGATGACTTGCAAAATTCAGTTTTCGTCAGTTTTCCGGACTTTTTTACTATAATAAAAAGAGATGAAATTTGATACAAAGCTTATTCTTGGATAGTTACGGAGCAAGTTCGATTTTCGTCACGCTTGATCTGATTTTCGAGGAGTTATGCCCCTTGACGATTTGCACAATTTCCGAACTTTTTCTGAAACAAATAGAGATATTCAGGTCAAATTTGATAGACAATTTGGTCTTGAATAGTTATAGAGCTAGTTCGACTTTCGTCACACTTCACCTATATTTCGAGGAGTCATGAGGCGTGCAATTGAATATTCAAAATCAGAATATATACTATTTTTTTTTCGAATTAAAATATATGGTTTTTGGTCATAAAGTTGATTTTTGCAAAAAAATTTGTGCTATTTATTGAAACAGTCATTTTGCTCAAAAACGAATCAGGGGATAAAATAATGCCATATATCTATGCGTAGAAAAAAATACCTAACTTCAGACCTTCTTACTATTAATGGAAATTACGAGTTGTCGCCATGTCAACCAACAAAAGCGTATATAAGAAAATAGAGCCCTTAGAACTGTTTCTTATCTCAGAATTTCTCAACATAGCCTTTAATTCATACACAAGCTATAAGAATATCGAATATTTTTGATATAAATGAATTCTTTAAATTTCATGCATTGCAGAGGTATGTATAGATATGATGTGGAATTCTAAAAAAAAAGATGAAAATGTTAAAATATGCCAAAAATAGACGTTTGTAGCCAAGAAACGCGACGGGTAAATTTTTTTTCTCGTTTGAGTAGTTCGAGAAGATGTTTCTCTACGTGTGAACATGTCCATGCTGCAAATTTATCAGTCTGTTCTTAAAATTCAGAACGGATAAATTTGCAAAATGGACAAGACATGTAAAAATTATTTATGAATTCTTGAATTCATGATATTTATATGCATTAATACCCTATACTAAATATTCAAAATCAATACAGTAAATGTTCCATACAACATGATGGAGCGAAAGTCCCACCAAAATTATGAAATCAGTATTCAAAAATCACAATCGATGGGCTTGCAAAACACGGAAAATGCTACAATACAAGCTAAACATTCTATTAAGGGAGCAACCATTTGATTTTTATGGGGGGAGGGGCAGGAAGACTTTGCAAAAAAAAATTTCCGGATCGAAATTTTAGGGGAAAAAAATTTTCCGGCCCAAAGGGCCGGCGAAAATTTTTTTCCTGATTATGAAATTGCCCCTCCCCCTCTCTTCCAACCTTTCCACTGCCAAATAAACACTTTTTTGTGTATCATAAACAAAGTATAAAAAATGCAACAAACTTTACGCAATTTGGAGTGAATAAATAAAATTCAAAAGCCATTAGCACCATATAGCCTGTCTCCCTTGAGTATCATTTTAGTAAACAGATTATAGGCACCATATGCCATTCAAGAAATTAAAATGAAGTGATCTGCTGGCAAGAGATGAACTCATTGTGTGTTTGATGTTTAATATGGCTGAAAAATCACGCTGAATTATTTAAACTTTAGTGTAATTTTCAACATTGGAAAATTATAAAAAATAATAATAATAATAATCCGGCCCGAAGGGCCGGCGAAAAAAATTTTCCGGCTCTTAAAATTTGAAGACGTTTAACATTGACATCCATATAAGTGTTGAACTGTTATAGCATGCACAAGGCTGGTGGACAGACCGACGGGCTGACAAACATTCCTTGATAACCTCAATACTTTGTATGCCGGGAATGATAAGTCCTCGCTTGGAAGCGCGAAGAAGGTTATTAGACATTTTTCAAGTTGACTTCGCACTCCGGACTTTTAGGGGGTCATTTCAAAGAAATCAGGCGAGATTAGAAAAGTAAAATCTGAAGAAACGATGGACGAAATGACACCGAGGAGCTTTAAATAAGTATGAAACACATTTCTTCACACAAAGTACTTTGGTTCAATGGGATAAAATCAACATTTTTATTTTAAAACACAGTCCCTTTGAAAGTTCGAAGTCCGTAGTGTGAAGTCCGCGAACATGAAAAATGTGTAATAATTAATAGATTCTTAAAATTAAAGGGAGGTGCAAAATTTGAAGAACTGTACGAACGCAGAAATAGCTTTGCCTCCTTATTACAAGAAAACCACCTTAACTTAGAAACATTCGCTACGTGTTTCTTTTTGTCTTATAATGGATTGATGTACAGACGAAATACTTGTATACATCGATAAAAGATAAGAATTGTAGCATCTGAAATGTGTTTTATTTAGAAAAATTAGTACCATTCCTAGAAATCCAAAACAAAGGAAGGGATCTCCAACAACACCAGGTTGCAGCACCCACAGCAAAACCACAAAACACTCAATGCAAAAACACAAAGCAGACAAGCACAGAAAGAGACGCATAAGGGACAAGGAACGTTAACGCACAACACAGAAACATCAAACACAAAGGACTACACAAAGGACTACACATAAACCAACGAGACCAATGGGCAACCGGTGCCGACTTAGTACGGTCATCTGCCACGGAAATAGCAGAAGGTGTGGTTATCCTGGATTACGTGCGCACAACCCTCCCACTTTTCCGATTACCCAGAGGTCTCGAAGAACATACAATTGTGGTGTAAAACAACCTCCTTAATGTCAGATGACCACACACAAACAAGACCGCAAAACGCAGGGGCCCAAGCAACACAGATGAATATGTAAAAGGATATAAAAAGAGGGCGTACGTAATACAATCCATGCTCTGCCGCCGCGAGCTCATGTGACATTCAGAGAGGACAGGTGGAACATGTATATTCGAGATTAAAATCCTCATCAGGGTTACTTCAATTTAGAACGATTCAAATGAGTTAAAGAAGATCCTGACGATAATCTCAACAGCACTCAAAATAGAACACCAAATTGAGTATCGACGGACCCCAAGCAACCTACAGGTAGGAACCCAAACTCATCTCGTTAAAATTTCTTAATCCCATATTCTTAATCTATATTGTCAAATTGTCATAAGTAAAAATTCCATCTTATTTTGAAGAAAGATTTATTGTTGTATTACATTTACCATGTTTTGCTGGTCGTTTACTTTTATTGAATTTCTTCGTTCCTTTTGCAGAGAAACCGAAAGTGACAAGGAAGCTTTCGGAGTGCTGTATTACGAAAGGAAAGATTTATTGTATGTAAAAATTCACTAAGAACCCTTGCCAATTTGCTTCCAACCGAAACTTTGTCTTTTGATTAATAACAAATTTTGTTTCTTAATTCGATAATTCGCACTTATATTCATCTATTTTTCGCTTGCAATTTCTTCTCAAATATTTATTCTCAATAACTCTCATTCTGATTGATTGAGTTTTATGCAATAAAAATGAGGGTAAAATTAATCTTTTGTACATCAGCATCAATATGTTCTAAGCGGCGTTTATAGATACTATGTTTATATTTATGATAATCATTTTCACCCCAAATAATATACTGATTATGATTGACTCAGGAACTGAGTTTGGCAGGAAAGTCGTTTGATGAATTTAGAAGAGGAAGGCCGAACTTATGAAAGGTTTAAAAATGAATCAACAATTATGTAAGTATTGAATTGGTGTGAATGGAGTTTTACAAAATTGTAAGATTAAAACATCAATATATACTTAATATTAATATTTCCTTATTTCCTCGTTCCTCCAAGTGTCGATTATTTAACAACATTTTTGAGTGTTTTTAACGCAAAAAGCATGTTTTATTTCCCGTGAGAATTTCCTCGATGCAAAGTGAATAAGGGAAATCTTCTAAATGTAATCTAAACTTTTTTCGAAAAATGCAGTTGTTTGACGCATAATGTCATTTGCCATTTTACTACTTTTACTCTTTCATTTTCTTATTTTCCCATCGGAGTCAATGATGAACTTTGTACGATGTTGCCCAGGTAATGAAGTTTCTTGGAGCAAGCGGGAAAATGATAGTTCGTGCCAGAAAGGAAAGCAATATCATTGCATGCAGACGAGGGACGGAAGATTTGCTGAGTTCTGTGCTGTGATAAGCATTATAAGTAACGGTTTGTATCGTTTAAGTTTTTGTGAACAGCTTAAATGTATGTGACACCTCCTAATTTTGCCTATTTGTAACCATTTAAAGCAATGCGGATGCATTCGGTAGAAGAGTTTGTGTTTTACTTTTGGTTCCATTAAAGCAATATTCTTCATAGGTATTGTATTGTACTTGTTGGATTGTTTATATCAAAACATATGTTCTATTACAAAGTTTCATTTCACCATATGCGCATTTTAACAAGTTATGTGTCATCAGTGATGCTTGAGGCCGAAAAAGAGGAAATCCAAATAATATGAAATTATGAAGAGCAAAAGTCTAAACTTGACCTAAAATGTCTGCCAAATGTCTTGTTTAGGACAGAGCTTTGACATCAGGGAGTTAGTTTCATATTTTTTTATATCAAGTCAAGTGCCAGGCACTGTGAAACTAAATGAACGAATCCTAGTGGTTAAAATTGTCAATATTGACATTTGTCATACTGCAAATAAATTTCATTCTCGATGCCATTTTGAAATAACAATTTAATGTGATGACGGTTCCAGACAGGGACAGGAAATATTGTCTCATATACATTATCTGGTTATATTCTTTTGCCTTCGGCTCTTGAATTATAAGGACAAGGGGCGTTTTGGGCTTAAAATGGCCGATGTCGGAAAATGAATGACATTTATTGTGGACATAGAGGGCGTCTTCCTCTGTTATTTGGTATATAAATTATAGGAATCGGACAATGTTTAGAAACCGAATAAAGCATTTAAAGTATCCTTGGTGTGACGTTGACGTCGCACTTCTGACACCTTTTTCGCTATTTAACGTTGTCACAAATCGCTCTCATGTATATAAATTTACGGCAATGTTTGATAAACCAATACGTATTTTTGGTCTTTGTATTCCTAAATTTTTGTATTACTTGTATCTTTAATCCTTTAATCTTTCATGTGTCCATACATTCATATATACATGTACGTTTGTTTTCACTTACTATAAACAATTTCATATTAGCGGATAAAGAAGGGGGCGTGATGGACGCACACTCTTGAGCAGAGAAAGGGTTATACAAAAAAGTTGACATTTAGTTCCGACTATTAACGCTGTTCAAACCAAGTATTTTGAAACGATTCCAGGGTCCAATAGCAATTTTTCAGATTGCTTTTGTTTAAAATATGAAAAGTGTTTAAATAATTTTCGTACGGGAGGAGGTATTCTTCGCCCCGTTAAACAACTTCTAGATGACTTCTAGACGCCTAGACGTTTGGTTAATGAGCAACCCTTTCACTGGAAATTCTGTATCCGCCCCTTGATGAGGTTGAAGTATCCATTCCTCATAAAATAATATAAAATAAGCTCAAAATGCATCGAAGATGCAAAATGCCGAGTTGCAAAACTGGAATGTAAGTATGAATATGCAGACTAACATGAAATGTGTATGGTTTGTAACAACATTTTGTGGTCCTAAATGAAAATTTCTGGATCAAGAAATGGTCTTCTCTTTATTCTATATCAGCGTGTAATATATTTTCAAGGATACAGATTTTCAATCTCATCATACAGAATACTTTATGTCCTAATTTTTCTTGTTTACATGGTACCATTTGTAAACTCATGCTATTATGTACGAACATTTGCGATGATAAAATCATCGGTACTTGTTGGAAATGACGAAATGTTGTGAAAATTTTAACCGAAAGTTGTCTATTAGGGTGCAGGAACCTTAAGCAAAAGAGAACTACTATAAAACAAAGAACAAAGAACTTTTATGTAGAATTGGATTTCTGGCAAGTTTCATGATTATAGGTGCAATACAGGCTCAAATATGGTTGGGAAAACATTTTCAATCATCTGAGTCCTGTGACCTTGATCTTTGACCTTTTGACCCAAAAATTAATAGTTTCATGATTATAGGTGCAATACAGGCTCAAAAATGGTCTGGAAACCATTTTCAATTACATAAGTCCTGTGACCTTGATCTTTGACCCTTTGACCCCTAAATCAAAAGTGGTCATTTTCTATTCACTGGAAACATTTCTGGCAAGTTACATGATTATAGGTGCAATACAGGCTCAAATTCAGTCGGGAAACCATTTTTAATCATCTAAGTCCTGTGACCTTGACCTTTGACCTTTTAACCCCAAAATTGATAGTGGTCATCCTTGATCCATGGGAAACATTTCTGGCAAGTTTCATGATTATAATTGCAATACAGGCTGAAATATGGTCCGGAAACCACTTTCAATCATCGGAGTCCTGTGACCTTGACCTTTGACCTTTTGACCCCAAAATCAATAGGGGTCATTCTTGATTCATGGGAATAATTATTGGCAAGTTTCATGACTTTAGGTGCAATACAGGCTAAAATATGGCCAGGAAACCATTTTCAATCATCAGAGTCCTGTGACCTTGACCTTTGGACCCCAAAATCAAAAGTGGTCATTTTCTATTCACATGAAACATTTCTGGCAAGTTACATAATTAGAGGTGCAATACAGGCTGAAATATGGTCCGAAAACCAATTTCAATCAACAGAGTCCTGTGACCTTGACCTTTGACCTTTTGACCCCAAAATCAATAGGCCTCATCCTTGATTCAAGGGAAACATTTCTGGCAAGTTTCATGATAATAGGTGCAATACAGGCTGAAATATGGTCCGGAAACCATTTTCAATTATCTGAGTCCTGTGACCTTGACCTTTGGACCCCAAAATCAATAGGCCTCATTCTTGATTCAAGGGAAACATTTCTGGCAAGTTTCATGATTATAGGTGCAATACAGGCTGAAATATGGTCCGGAAACCATTTTCAATCATCTTAGTCCTGTGACCTTGACCTTTGACCTTTTGACCCCAAAATCAATAGGGCTCATCCTTGACTAATGGTTAGTAAGTGTATGAAGTTTCATTGTTATAGCCTCTTTCGTAGTTGACTTATAGTCCGGAAACCAATTTTTGACGCCCTCCCGCCCGCCCGCCCAGACGCCCGCCCAACCGCCCGTCTCACATCAAATTAAGAGCCGAGTTTTGCAACTCGGCTAAAAATATTATGCGACATGGGGCATACATTTTAAACAAATGAATACGTCATACATTCATTAAAAGTCGTATTTTGAATTCATAATAATTGTAAGATTACGAGCACTGGAAATAAAAAATGGATGTGACAAATGTTTGAAGCTCACTTGAGTTAAACGTTTTACGTAGCCAACCATCTGTCTGTCCGTCCGTATACCCGTATACATTCTTCATTTTCTTCCGCACAGAATTTCGGGAAACCTTATAGGAACTTAGGAGGCATTAATGGTCCATTACCAAGTTTGTATTTTCAAGTGAGGGCAGTGAACAAAGGATATTATTAACCGATATATTTTGATTTTTTTTTCTTTGCACCACAATACAAAAAACACATACTCACGGTCATCTACATAGTTTACATAACAGTCGATTAAAATGCTAGCAGTGACGGATGTATAGCCAATCGGCCGCAGTGCCAAAAGACATGTGCTTTGAAAGCAAACTACTGTTTCCATAAAAAAAATATTTGAAAGTACACTCCAGAAACCACCGATTTGAGTAGATTTTCCAAAATCTTCTCAATCTACAGCATTGAAACATATCGTACGGTGTTCCGTTGGGTACTTCGCTTCTTATCGTAAACACATTGTGACGCGAAGTTATACAATACGAAGAAGCGAAGTTGAGAAGAAGCGAGGTGGAGAAGGAGCGAAGACAAGATGAAGCGAACTTACGATGCGAAGAAGTGAAGTTACGTTGCGAAGATCAGAACTTCGCTTCTTCGCATCGTGACTTTGCTTCTTCGCATATCCATTTCAAGCGCGAAGAAGCGATGTCCCTAACGGAACACCATAATATCGGAATGTTGACGTTTCCTGATCTGAGGGATGGATTTTGATGAACCAGGAATATGCATAAACAAGCTCAAACACAGATATTTCTTTACCAAATATTCGATATAAATATCTAGAAAATTGACAAATTTTTAAAATTGTTTAGAATTTGAGGATCGTGAAATCTTTATTAAAACTGTTTTTGCCAGATTTAGGCAAAACATAATAATATTCCAGTGGAAATTGGGCCGCATTTCGGCAAAAATGCATTGCTTGATTGGCAATCCTGGTATAAGAAGTCCAGAATCAAGAGAAAGATAAACCGTCTGCCCCATGACAATAATTTTCCAAAAATGCATGTTTACTGCATTTTTATAATCAAATAGCATATACAAAAATAACACCTTTCTCGTGTTGTACAAGGAATTTCTCATCTACGTATTTTCTTTACATTAAAAAATCAACAAAATACAGGATCGAGAGTGAGGGTTAGGGGTAAGGACCCCTACCCGTCTGGAATTTGCCAAAATTGCTGAAGTTTTACATATAAATTTTTCTTCAAAATCATGGGCTGAAATAAAGCTATATGCAAGTTAGTTCATGAAAGATTAAAAAATATGGTAATGAAAAGGCCGTTACAGGAGATGATATTTCATCAAAAGGACTGAATTTTCTACAAAATTTATACACAGTTATTGTTTTCTTTGGTCCCGATGGTCAAATTCCCGGGTTTTTTTCCCTGATTGCTCAACATTCTTTTGAGCTTTTAATGAAAAAAATGCTGATCGAAAATATTCAACTTGTCGAGGTCATCAAGTTCTATATAGTTGGACCAAAAGTAAGAAAACTAGAGGGCTCTATTAAAATGAAAAAATAAAATAGCAGGTAAAAAGTAAACATATGTAATTTCAATATAACAAAAAAAAAAAAAAAAGAAAGAAAAAAAACCCCATAACTTTGATAGAATAAATATAAAGTGAAATGAAAAAAGCAGGTTGATTCTATGAATTGCAATTGAAACAAAAGTCCTGGTTTAAAGTATTTTCCACATTTGCGAGGTTTAATTTTTCATTCAAATTTCTTGTTCTTATCAAAGGGAATGTTCTTGTCATGGGCGATACATATATACATGTATTTCAGAAATGATACAAAATTCAAAATCGTTTCCGGCCTTTCTCTCTCACATAATTCAATTGATATAAGACATATAACAAAGAAATTTGATCACTTCAAGTATTTCCTTCAATAATTGATACATGTTACTGAATAAACATGGAACGGCATGCCGATAATCTGATCATTTGTCCTTTGTGCAGAGGTATCAATTCCCTAATTATATATATTAATCTTTTTATTTTGCCACAGACTAATTCGAACCAATCAGAGAGCGTAAATCGCGTCACGTGAGCGACGTATAAATTTCTATAGACCGTCAGTAATTTTGCCATTGCCGTATAGATAAATTCGCATGCAAAAGGACGGCACAAAACGCTCATTTTCTGTGACAAAAGACGGAGATTTTGGTCCTCGACAAAATAAAAAAATATTTGGTTTGTTACAGACCGTCCACGGAGATTTCGGCTTCTATGGGCTTGATAAACCCGATAAATCTCTATAGACGTTAAGTAAAAACCTAATAACTAATACTGTTTAGGAAATGACAGGCTATTGTATAATTTTACATTGATATACTGGCATGTGTAAATATAATTAATAAAATGAATACGCATTCACTTCCTTTGTATTGAGCTTATATATGAAATAAAATTTTCATGTGACATGAGAAAAGTGATATACGATGAAAATCAACAACGAATATATTTAAAGTTAGTATAGAGCGCAGGCGATAACCAACACGATACTTCTCCAGAAGTGAGATCATAAATCAAAGAAATTGAGTGTAAAGTATAAACTTGGTTATTGTGTGACTTCACGTAGAATTTCGTCAAATTCGACGCAAAATCCTACAAAAATCGACTAATTTTCGCAAGCGAATCAACTTTGGCGCCTTTTTATGATGTCATAGACAAAATGACGTCAAGTTTCGGACTCGCTAATATTAATGACAGATCTTAATCTATATATACACAAAACATAAAAACACAACAATGGCTCATGAAATTGCTGTAAAACCACGGCCAAATAGGGGGCATATCGCCCCTTGTCCTTTCTAGACAAGGTAAATCTGACCACATTACCTGTCTGGAACCGTAATAAAGTATAATATGTTCTGTTAGAGATGTTTCGTTTAAGAACGTACTTAACGAAGTCAAACGCAAACGAACTTAAGGTTCATGGATACACCATCCGAACAACAAATCACTTCGGAGTCTCTCTTGTCGCCAAAATCGACGTCACGTTATCTATGACGTCACGAAAAACGCGCCAAAATTGCATCTGCACTCTTATTATTTGACGCTGACTCACCTACGTCCTGAAACTTGAACTAGTATTTTAGGGATTGTGCTAAATAAAACAGCTGTATTTTGATTAGATTGGGACTTCTTTCCCTTTGAATCTTGATTAAAAATTGATGTAAAACAATTTTTTGATGGGTATGTTAATTCAGAGAAAAGACAGCGCATTCTGCCGCTCGCCGTCATCTCTACGAGAAAATCACGAAAGAATAATTTTATGCTTGTTTTATTTGTAAACAACCGTTTGATTTATAGGCGGAGTTAACATAATCCAAATCTAATTAAAATGTGTGCGGTGCTTTTTTTTACACGAGGGGTTTAAATAAGCTACATCTCAAGAAATTGTACATTTTATTAGGAAACAACTCCTTAGTTTACGTGCGGGATTTGGGTATAACAAATATATGGACATTTCTCGCAAAATGTCTATATATCTAGGAGTAGTGATATTTAGAACAGCAAGCATCACGATAAGGACAAGGGGGGGGGGGGGTATTACTGTTACATCGCAATTTCTCTCCGCTATGTGTAAGATTCGCCATTTATTATAAGCGAACCAGAATAATTTTATTTTGAATTTATCGAACAGAAGAATTTTCATGACAAATGACATAGCGCTATAAGTCAAATCTTCTCAAAGTGAATCCTCCTTTTGAAAAAGTTACCCCTTTTTACAATGCGAATTCATGGACCTGTTATAAATCAATGATTTCAGGATTATTGCCTAAACCCTCTCCGCGGCAGTGAATTATTATTACCAGTATACGTTTAATATAGGAATGGAAAGTACATACATATTTTAAAATTACCTAAAGGATATTTGATCCTGAACAAGTCACACTGACCTTGAGTATGACCTTGACCCACGTTGGATGCCATAATGCTGAATATCCCAGCAGGTTTGATGAAAAAAGACGTATGCCAACTTACCTACATTACATGATTTCCATAAATCCGTAAATGCAAGGAAAACTGTTCTTATCGTCTTACATTGTACACTAAAATTATTTTGCATTCAAGAAAGAATTTGTCATCCAACGACTATTTTGGCAACATGAGATAAGTGCAAGTAGACCAGTAAAAAAAAGGGGGGGGGGGAGGGACGGAACGTGTATAATGTTAATCGAAAATAGAACTCAGTTGCAGCATTGTTTTACTGATATAAATCAGTTAATCATGTTCATTGCATTTAAATTTACATTGTCTATATGGATTGTTTTTGTTAAACTTTTTTTAAAAATGTTTTCTGTTTTGAAACCCAGATTCTGGTATATGACAAATAGGTTTCAAAACGCCGAGCAATCATAAGGCGACGTCCTGGTTCAAACCCTTACTTAGAAGAAAACAGATGTCACGCGGAAATAATTATGATTTTTCATAAATATAGGAATTTAAAAAAAAAATTCTAAAAGATATTCTGTCAAAAGGCCGATTTTAGCCCTTCCCGGCTTTTCTCCTCATCCAAAACCTACATGTACTAAGCCTGTATATTATAACGTGTGATTGAACTTACATTCAAGTAATGTAATTTTCTTTGCGCATTCATTTGTCTGAATACATTCTATTCATTTATAATTCGATTCATAAGATAAACATCTTGTTTTCATCGCCCCATTTCATTTTTTTCTTTATCAACTTGATTTGACGTTTAAATGGCCAAATGCATCACGTGACGTCATTTGCTTTAAAAATCTGTTGCAGGCGTTAATATTACTGATATAATGGGTAAATATTATAAAATGGGTTACAGAATTCACTTTTTGATCTGTTCTATTTCCAATTGATATATGGATGAAAAATGGAGTAGTTTAGATGAACGGTTCAGGAAAAATAAATCCAATTCTAATATGACTTGATTCTTTTTCCCTATTAAGACAACAGACGCGAGCCGGGCTCTATTCTCCAATATAGGCCCTATAGCGATAAGCCACGCCTACCCATTTTCTGAAAGCAGATAAACCGGCAGGAACTGGTTTTTACAAGAATCGAAAGGTCTAAGTTTGGTCATCATTAGAATAGAAATAAAAAATGACAAGCCGGGCTCTATTGTCTCATAATGCCTTCGCGTCCTCAGCCAATCACATTTATCACCTCGCCGCTAACGCGGCTCGGTAATTTTTATTTCTTGAATAGAGCACGGAGGGGATCCCTTGCCAGCATTTTTTATCAAAATCTGGAGGGGGGGTAGGGTCATAATTTTGTATCAAACTTAAAATTTTGCGCGATGATTGCTACATTTATTTTTATTTTTGAAAGATATGTTAACTTAGATTAAGATAGCAATTTTTCCGCTTATTGGCATGTTAACAAAGTACTTAAACCCGTCATTTACTGGTTGGACTCTAAAAGTAATGACATCAAGAATTGAGCCTAAAATGGTATAATATTTACTATTTCATAGAATTTGACGTACCAGCAGTGATGTATTTTCTATTTTTTATTTATTTTAGATCTTCTTTCGTTATTAAAAGAATGACCATATACATTCATGCATCAGGTTTAAAATAACAAGGGTCTACTGATGATATGATGCAAATTTGTGGAAAATTCAAGAAAAAATGGACATGTACTTCTTTGGAAGGCCATAAATCCATTGAAAGCTCGTTGACATATACTTTTTTCATTAAAATACTAAACATTACATTGTTCTCTACCAATAAAATCAATAAAACTTAACCTGTGATGTTTAATAGTGTTTTGGGGGTGTTTTGGAAAGGGTGTAACCATGAACCTTAAGGCAGATAAAACAGCAAGATAAAACGTAGTTATTAAGTAGACATAATATACCAAGATTGGAGAAATGATCGTTAATCAAAGCACATGAATTGAAATTAACCCTCCAAAACACTATTCTCAATTTCGTAAATATATATACGACCAAACAAATTATTTGCCAGATCTATAGTGGCATAGAGGTTACATGCAGTATCTTATTTTTTATATTTAATTACTTCATACTAAGAAACTTCATGAAATAAACAGAGGATACTTGAATATAAATTGTATGCAATTCTTTTTCTTTTGTATGTTGTTTCCTCAATTTATGTCGTGGGAAGGAGTTTTCTTATATCAATTTACTTGTTTTGCACTACTAGGGTAATCGTTTCATCGTCATCGTATCGTAGCCATCGATGTTTAATCATCGCGTCATCGCCATCATATACTCGCAATCTGACTATCGTCATCATATCGCATTTATACTTCGCGTCATCAGCAATCATATTATCGCTTCATTGTCATCGTATCATTGTTATCGTATTATCTTTACCTTATCATCGCATCATCGTCATCATCATAGCATACATCGCTATCATCAAATCGTACCATCGTCAATTGAATTATTGGTATCGAATAATCGAATCATGTCACCGTGTCATCGATATCTTATCGTCGCGATCATAAAATGAAACTACTATCATTATCGCTATTTTATCATCGCATTATTGCCATTGTAATGTTGTTCTATCTCCATTGAAATATCGCAATCGCATTTGTAAAACCGCATCATCGTCATCGTTATATCACACTCGTAACATTGCCATCATTACATCCAACCATCGTCAATCGAATTATTGTTATTGCATTATCGCATCGTATTATCTTGTCATCGATTTCTTCTCTATGATGTGATGTGATGATGCTATTTTACGATAACAATTACACAATGTTAAGATGACGATATTTCGACGACCATGATGCAATGTTACGATGTCTATAAGGAGATCATAGAATTGCTCATACACAATGATGCGATGTTCAAATTACGATTGCGATGAAACAATGTACAATTTTGATATGGCGATCACTCGATGTTGTGATGGCAATTGATATAATTGCCCGAACAGAATACTATAAGAAATGTTGAAAAATTTCATACTCTTTCATTAATTTTGTCACAAAAGCAACTTCGGTTGATCGTATGTCTCTTCAACGCATTCGAATATTTCTGTTATCAAAAACTCTTGAAATTCCTAAAACGTGGGTCCTGTAGCATCATATCCCACCCATCCTACTACGTTTTTGGCATATTTTTGGACACAATATATTTCACTCTTTGACCAAACGTGCATGTATGGTTCATGCTGAAATTATATCTGTTCTGAAATAATGCTATTGAATTTGGAGACGTTTAGCATTAAAGAAATACCGATCATTTATACAGTCTCAATGTCGAGAAGGCAAGGCAAAATCATTAGCTTTTGCATAGGAAGGGCTGCGAACCTCGGAACGAAGAAATAAAACATTATTGGCCGGCCAACTTGATCAAAGGACAAAATATAACCTGGCGGGACGAAAGGGTAGAGCAAAACAAGTTTGTCGTTCCAACGACAAAATATCACTTGGCAACGAAATGATGACTCGAGGGAATGAGTTTGAAAAGTGAACTGCATGTCACCTCTATGCCAACGTAATGATATTATTTCTGCGCTATAGCCCCGGTCACACTGCACTACACGACAAAATCTCTGCTGGACGTGGTGGTACGTTGTAACTTTTGTCATGACTGTGCTTTGTACGGGGCATGACCGCCGATGGCTGTTCCACTGCTGAAACACTCCCGGAACACGGTTTTTCACTTCCAAACATGTCTAAGGCTAAAAGCGTTCGTGATAAGACGCTATATACACGCTGTTACTCGGGTGACTTATGCGGAACACCCGTCGAATTACCGTGCACTGGTCGTGACAGACCGCTTAAGCCTTCGCGTCTTCCCCAAGTTTTAATCACTGCCAGAACACGGATTATCACATGTGTTTCGCGTGCGTTGGACGTCTTCACCTCGTTCAACATCCGTGCTTTTCCGCGGAATAAAATCTTGTGCAGTTCACAATTTCTGTCAATGTCTTACGCTGTTCAGATTTTTTTACCGCGTCCTACCGTGTCTACAAATCGTCTGTAGCGCGTTTTAAAAGTGAACAACAACGTCTGCTTCACGGGAGACTTTTTTGGACGTGTTTTGGCCGTGACCAAGCCGTTAAGCGCAGTGCAATTTGAATTGGGCCTTTAGAATCTAATGCCAAGTATAACAATAAGTATTTAGAGTATTTTTGAACTTGTACGGATAATTCATCTGAAATGAACAATTATCTTCACAATGGTATTGACGTATGGTTTGAATTTGTTTTAAGTAGCCTTATTAATCCATACCATGCGATCAAATTAAGACTCTTGGGGTAACGCTTATTCAATATGTTCAAATTAATGTTTATTTTATCACTCTTGGTATATGATGTTCTAGATGAACATTGTATACCTGTATATATATAACAGTTACTGTTCCCGTTTTTATCTGCCTTTACGTACTCTTAAGTTAATTTGCGTTCGGCATCGTTAAGTGCGTTCTTAAACGAAAAGTCTCTAGTATAAAATTCAGTGCATCCTATGCGCATTTCAACAAGTTATGTTTCATCAGTGATACTCGAGAAAATCCAAATAAAATGAAATTATGAAGATCAATGAAAGTCTTAATTTGACCTAAGAGTCTACTAAGGACATAGCTTAGATACCAGGAAGATATCCTTTAGTTTTAGAAACTTTTCATTGAATTTTTTGACCATATCCCTTCTTGTCAATGTACCAATGACGAAGAAGGACCCCATTCCCCGGGAATTTTCGAAGCATAGTTAAAAAATATCATTAATATACATATTTCATAAGATTAAGTCCCGATTTCTCTTTTGTTGTCTTGATATTTGAAAAATATAACATGAATTACATTGTTTAGATTTAAGGATCACTGACTAGGGTTGAGTACCCGAAACGTGCATGTCTGGTCCATGTTGCCAATATATCTGTTCTTAAATGATGCTATTCCATTTGAAGACGTTTAAAATTTATACCACTTGGTAAGTGTAAATGCTGGTGGACCAGGAGTCCACGAGGGCACATGTAGCCAAGTTCGATCAATTTCGGTTGATCATTTCTTCAACGCATTCTAAAATTTATGTTAAAAAAAATTCTTGAAATTTCAAAAACGTTGGTCCTGTAGCATCATATCCCACCCATCCTCCTACGTCTTTCGGTACGTTTTTTCGACATAGTAACTTTCACACTTTTTTGGCATATTACATTGATTAGATTAAAGGATCACTGACGAGGTTAAGTACCCGAAACGTGTATGTCTGGTCCATGCTGCCAATTCATCTGTTCTCAAATGATGCTATTCGCATCCTAAATGGTAGACATTCCCCTTATTCCGGGGATTTTACATATTGTGGTCCAAATGGTTGTAATGTAATCGACTATGTTTTGACAACTCAAGATATGTTCCATTGTGTTAACAAATTTATTATTGCTAATTTTAATATGTATTCTGATCACTTGCCATTGCATATTGAATTGAAAACAAAAATAAGATGACACTCTGTCTGTTGATGAACATGTAAATTGTGTTAATTATGTGAAATATAAATGGAACAATGTAGAAAGTAGATTGAATTTAGAAGAAAATTTGTGTCGTCTCGAAGACTGTTTAAGAAATAATGATTTGACAACTGAAGTTGGTATTGAAAATTGTGTGTCTTCATTTGTTAATGAATTTCAATGTTTGATGTCTGATTTTCATAAGATGCCCCCAAACGATTCTCGTTTCAAGATTAAGACTACGAATAGCATAGATAAAGGGAAAGACAATAAACCATGGTTTAACGATGTATGTAAAAGATCATACAGTAAGAACAGAAAAGCATTGTATGATTTTAATATGTGTAAGACACCAGAGAGTCATGCAGTACTACATAGTTGTAAAAGAGAGTATAAAAAGGTTGAACGTAAACTTAAGAGACAATACTTGTTTGACCAAGGCAATATGCTTGAATCCATCAGAAAGCAGAATCCTAAAGAGTTTTTCTCACGGTTCAGAAATCTGAATATAGATAATTTTTTAAAGCATTTTAAATCTGTTTGTAGAGAAGGTGATGATTTATGTGGAAATGATGATTCTGATTATGATGTTATTTATGATGAATTACATGTAAATGATGAGATTTCACAAGAGGAAATAATAGAAGCCATAAAGAGACTTAAATCTAACAAGAGTCATGGGTCGGATGGAATTCTGAATGAATATTTTACTGAATATAGAGACTTATTAGTACCATTTTTGCATAAGATGTTTAATGCTATGTTTGTTTCTGGATATTTTCCAAGTGTATTATGCAACTCATTTATCATACCTATTTACAAAAAAGGTGATATTTCTGATGCTAAAAATGACAGAGGCATAAGTCTAATAAGCTGTATGTGCAAGTTATTTACATCTATATTGAATTCTAGATAAATAACCTGGTCTGAAATTAATGATATCATAACTGATGCACAGTTTGGTTTTCGACCTAATCACTCCACTATAGATGCTATGTTTTCCCTGCATACTTTAATTAGCAAATATCTGAAATCGAAATCACGTTTATACTGTTGCTTTGTTGATTATAAACAGGCATTTGACTCTGTTAATCGAATTTTTTTTACGGAGCAAAATTGCATATCTTGGAATACGGGGTAAATTATTGAATGTAGTGAAATTTTTGTACAGTAAAATAAAAACAAGTGTTTTGTTAGATGGGAAAATTTCTGAACCTTTTCTTAACAAACTTGGAGTTTTACAAGGGGAGATAATCTCGCCCACGTTGTACGCTTTTTACGTCAACGATTGCGAATTAGATTTTTTACGTAACGGCTGTGAGCCAACTGAACTTCAAGAATTGTCACTATTCATATTAATGTACGCCGATGACACGGTTTTATTTTCAAGTAGTATAGATGGCCTACAGGATATGCTGAACTCATTAGAAACCTATACAGTTAAGTGGTCACTCACTGTGAATGTCTCAAAGACAAAAATTGTTATTTTTCGAAATGGAGGCACTGTTAAGCCTGAAGAAAGATGGTTGTATAAAAACCAGTACATTGATGTTGTAGACGAGTTTTGTTACTTAGTTCCCCGCGAGGGGATTGACAGTTAGTGTTTTGAATATATTTCCCTGACATTGTCGCCATAGCACTTTCTATATAGACGCGACGTAAGACAGTGCATGAATTTTATATATTGTTTTCAGTTCCGTGCTTAAACATCGACGGCGGGTGCGGCTAGCCAACAGGGGATGCTCACTCCTCCCGGGCACCTGGTCCCACCTCTAGCTTGCTGGGGGTCCGGCGATGCTTAATTTTGTGCTCTATTGTGAGTGCTGTTGAGATTATCGTCAGGATCTTCTTTAACTCATTTGTGTCACACTTATGCCCTTTGCCGTGTGGAGCTCGTAAAAAAGTTCCCCGCGAGGGGTTTGACAGTAAGTGTTTTGAATATATTTCCCTGACATTGTCGCCATAGCACTTTCTATATAGACGCGACGTAAGACAGTGCATGAATTTTATATATTGTTTTCAGTTCCGCGCTTAAACATCGACGGCGGGTGCGGCTAGCCAACAGGGGATGCTTACTCCTCCCGGGCACCTGGTCCCACCTCTAGCTTGCTGGGGGTCCGGCGATGCTTAATTTTGTGCTCTATTGTGAGTGCTGTTGAGATTATCGTCAGGATCTTCTTTAACTCATTTGTGTCACACTTATGCCCTTTGCCGTGTGGAGCTCGTAAAAAAAGTTCCCCGCGAGGGGTTTGACAGTAAGTGTTTTGAATATATTTCCCTGACATTGTCGCCATAGCACTTTCTATATAGACGCGACGTAAGACAGTGCATGAATTTTATATATTGTTTTCAGTTCCGTGCTTAAACATCGACGGCGGGTGCGGATAGCCAACAGGGGATGCTTACTCCTCCCGGGCACCTGGTCCCACCTCTAGCTTGCTGGGGGTCCGTCGATGCTTAATTTTGTGCTCTATTGTGAGTGCTGTTGAGATTATCGTCAGGATCTTCTTTAACTCATTTGTGTCACACTTATGCCCTTTGCCGTGTGGAGCTCGTAAAAAAGTTCCCCGCGAGGGGTTTGAAAGTAAGTGTTTTGAATATATTTCCCTGACATTGTCGCCATAGCACTTTCTATATAGACGCGACGTAAGACAGTGCATGAATTTTATATATTGTTTTCAGTTCCGTGCTTAAACATCGACGGCGGGTGCGGCTAGCCAACAGGGGATGCTTACTCCTCCCGGGCACCTGGTCCCACCTCTAGCTTGCTGGGGGTCCGGCGATGCTTAATTTTGTGCTCTATTGTGAGTGCTGTTGAGATTATCGTCAGGATCTTCTTTAACTCATTTGTGTCACACTTATGCCCTTTGCCGTGTGGAGCTCGTAAAAAAGTTCCCCGCGAGGGGTTTGACAGTAAGTGTTTTGAATATATTTCCCTGACATTGTCGCCATAGCACTTTCTATATAGACGCGACGTAAGACAGTGCATGAATTTTATATATTGTTTTCAGTTCCGTGCTTAAACATCGACGGCGGGTGCGGCTAGCCAACAGGGGATGCTCACTCCTCCCGGGCACCTGGTCCCACCTCTAGCTTGCTGGGGGTCCGGCGATGCTTAATTTTGTGCTCTATTGTGAGTGCTGTTGAGATTATCGTCAGGATCTTCTTTAACTCATTAGGAATACTTTTAAACTATAACGGTAAATTTTTCAAGACACAAAAAAATTATCCTTACAATGTCGAAAAGCTATGTTTGGACTCTTGAGGAAATGTCATAATATGAATCTTAATCATCGTACACTTTTGTCTTTATTTGATACGTACATTGCAAGTGTTGCAAACTATGGTTGTAAGCTATGGGGAACCCACTCAGCTACAGATATAGAAAAAGTACATTTAGATTATTGTAAACGTATACTGGGTGTAAAGAGATGCACACCAAATGCTGTTGTATATTGTGAACTTAGTAGAGTGCCCTTGATTGTTATGAGAAAAGTCCGAATTATAAAATATTGGTTGAAACTTAGAGAATCTAAGAATTGTATTTTGAATGCATTCTGAACATTTATGCAAAGAATTTGACGAAAAACCAAATTTTCAAAACTGGGTTTCAAATGTTTCTAGTATTCTGTCTGAAATTGGAATGGGTGATGTTTTTAACAATCACCGTATAACTGATGGTGAGAATAAACACATATTATTTTTAGTTAAACAACGTTTGTTAGATATTCAACATCAAGTTATTTTAGCGGAAATCAATTCATCACCAAAATGTATTATTTATAGACATCTGGTCGACCATGTAACTATACAATCATATTTGTGCAAACCATTATACAATAGTTATAAGAAATTAATTTGCAAAATTCGTTTGTCATCTCATTGTTTAGCTGTTGAAACTGGACGGTATAAGAAAGTACCAATTGAAAGACGTATATGTCCTATGTGTAAATCTGACATAGAGGATGAATTTCATTTTTTGCTCAAATGTCCCACATATCATAACTTAAGACAAAAATATTTGAAGCCTTATTATTTTAGACGTCCCTCAGTCTTTAAATTAATACAACTGCTAAGTACAAACAATACAAAAGATTTGTGTAATTTAGGAAAATTTATTAAACATGCCCTCAGTATGAGGAAAATTCAATAATTAGAAATGTAATCTTTGTAGAATAATCTGTTTATTGTAACATTCAGGTACTTGACCTTGCTATTATTATATTTCATGTTATTTGTAAATATTGTATCTATAAGCAGTATTGCTTTTGATGAAATAAACTATGAACTATTCAAAATTGTTAATGGAGAGATCCATACAAGTGTGTATGACAAAAGAGATGATTTTGGATTTAACATAGTAAATTTCCCCTGGCTTGACGGTGATGTTCCTAGATTACCGTCCTGTGGTATCTATATTTCACAGCTCATCCGGTATGCTAGAGCATGTACTGATGTTTTGGATTTTCATAGTAGAAATTTACAAATTACCAAGAAACTTTTAGGACAAGGTTTTCGCTTTCACAAATTAGTAAAGACTTTCTGGAAATTTTACAAAAGTTATTGTCAACTTCTTCTGAAATTCGGACCAATACAGGCAACAGAGTATATTACTTTGGGTATTTCACAACCTGCATTTTATGGTGACATTATTAACAAGATAAGAAGGATCAAAGGTAGACAACATCACTATCGAAAATGCGTCAGATTCATCAAACGTCTTTTATACCGTGGATATGATCCTAATGTCACCAGACGGACACTAGGCTTGGTACTTGACCAATCTACAGTCTCTTAAAACTTGCACTCTGACTGACTGTGACGACGGGGCTCCATGACGGGCCCTGTCCAAACCTCTTTAGAGAAGACAGGGCCCCGACCACCTGTCCTCTCTGAATGTCAGTCGGAGTCGGGTGATAACATACATGAGCTTGCGGCGGCAGAGCACGGATTGTATTACGTACGCCCTCTTTTTATATCCATTTACATATTCATCTGTGTTGCTTGGGCCCCAGCGTTTTGCGGTCTTGTTTGTGTGTGGTCATCTCACAGTGAGGAGGTTGTTTTACACCACAATTGTACGTTCTTCGAGACCTCTGGGTAGTCGGAAAAGTAGGAGGGTTGTGCGCACGTAATCCAGGATAACCACACCTTCTGCTATTTCCGTGGCAGATGACCGTCCTAAGTCGGCACCGGTTGCCCATTGGTCTCGTTGGTTTATGTGTAGTCCTTTGTGTTTGATGTTTCTGTGTTGTGCGTTAACGTTCCTTGTCCCTTATGCGTCTCTTTCGGAGCTTGTCTGCTTTGTGTTTTTGCATTGAGTGTTCTGGGGTTTTGCTGTGGGTGCTACAACCTGGTGTTGTTGGAGATCCCCTTCTTTGTTTTCAATTTGAAGACGTTTAAAATTTATATTGGAAATCTCTCATTTTGCCGTCAGCATTTCAAAAATTTTCTCTGTCTCACTTCCGCTTGCCAGAATTTATTACATACATTATATTTATATGATGCTGCGCTTTAAACAATGCACTAAGAGTAAAGAAACGGAAAAAGGCACGAATAGAGGATTTTATTCAATTTTCCGAAAAGAAAAATCCGCTGGCTCGCTATCGCTCGCCTTTTTTTTTAAATTTAAATATTAGAACTGACAATCATTAATCAAGTACTATGATGTGAAAATTCAAGATTTTAAGCTTTCAATTTGCTCGCTAATGTTCGCCAGCCATCTGTCTTATATTTTATTTAAAACAAGAAACAGAACTGACATTCTTTAATCAATGACTTCATTTTCTGTTGTGTGCTTTTTATTTTTGCTTTTAATAGCTATTCTCTTTAAGCATTGTGTATGCCTTCGGTTTCTGATTTTCTGAATTATCGATTTTGTGCTGTATACAGGGATATGGTCATTATCCATATTTGTCATGTTTATCACTGTCCATGTGTCACTGCTGGTGGACAAATTGCCCCCGCGGGCCATTGTCGGGCAGTCTTTTGCTTAAATAGATAGTACTCATGAGACCTACAAAGTGGCTGGGGCGTCGCCCACTATAAAAAGGCCCCAACCTGATGCGGGTACGGACACATACGCAACAGGTAATTTAGGTTTCTCTAGAATTAGTTTACATGACATCAGAGACGAAACATTTGTAGTAAGTTTTGGTATAAACATGCAGATGGGTATATTAAAATCAAGCCCTGTAAGATTGAAGTTGTCGATATACTAATAGAGCACCAATTTTCACCAAGCGATTGCTCAATTTCTAAGTGCGGCAAGAAGAACTGCAAAACTTGTAACATCCTAATAACAGACACTTCATTCTCAAGTAATCTCACAAAACAGTTTTGAAAACCTAGACTGTAAGACATCTAATGTTTATACGGAATTGAGTGCTCACTTTGTGGATTGATTAATGTGGGTGAAACCAAAAGTCAGCTTATATTCAACCAGAATATCAGGACATCGGTCAAAAATAAATAATAAAGGAAGTCAACTTCTTTATGGACATTTTGACCAGGCCGATCATTCTGTTTTATCTAAGATCAGAATCCTGGAGAAAATATATCACCCCACAAACAATCTTAAGTTGAGCACACCTTTCCGTCGCAACAGAGAAGAGTTCTTGATAAATAATCTTAACACTGCAGCGCCCTATGGGTGCAACGATAATATCAGCAGCATAGGAAACTTAACAAGTCCCGGCAGTCAATCGGTAAATGTGACTAGCTTATTCAACAGACCACAAAGAAGACCTCGAAGTCATGGCATTCGTAAATATAATAGGCCTGAGATACATAGTTTCTCCCTCGATGAGTTGGTTCCATTTTTGAATGAGCCTCTAGGCCTGCATTATATTCGTATCAAATTATACTCTGTTCCTTTACGGAAGTAACACGAAATCTACGAATATACGAAGGACCTCACATTTACCGATATACGTTCCCCAGAATACAGACTACAAGGAGTCATCTTGGACATTTCTACTTTTCGTTCATTTCAAACAGTTAGATCAGATAAATCAGAGGAGAAAACAAACCGTCCTTTCATTAAAGTAAAATTTGCAAACAAAGGTATTGATAAATTGAATCTTGGTCAAATTTTGAATCACAAAACTGTCATAGAAAAAATTCCACCATATTTCAAAAGAAAAGAAACTCCTTGTATTTTCTATAGCTACACACCAACAGGTGCATCTAAAATTTACAATTACAAACGATTCTTGCAGTGTATTGATTTAAATAATCCCTCACTACATCCACTTCCTTGCGAATGTTTTTCATCGGATTTCAACTACTCTCCTTGTGGACACGTTATTACTGGTGACCTTGACCTTAGTATAGTCAAGAACGACAAGTTGAAAGAATTGTTAAAAAGGGTCCCAAATACAGAGAAAGTATGTCCTTTACATGGAACCAAAATGTCAAAATTATCATGGACTCTTGTGAGGAATTTGCAAGACGTTGGGAAAAGAAAGAGGATGTACAGCTCGTCAACCTTCCCCAATGGATAAAATCCATCAGAGGGTTACTTTTATCTAGAATTTACCGATTAGAATCAACTGTGAACAACAGATTCGAGTCTATATTGAAGAACCCTGGTGTTATCACAGAGCTTACCTACCTCCAAGAACATTATGTCATCTCACCAGCGGACAAAGCCTCAAATAATTACACATTTACTTGCAAAAAGTACTATTTCGACAGTCTAGTTAAAGAGTTGGATTTAAATTCGACACCTGGAAATCCCACTTACACCCCCAATAAACCTTTCTGCCTCTGAAATAATAGATAACCACAAATCAGCTTTTGCTTCCTTTGGCTTCGACACTAACAATTTAGATTTAGATTTCCCATACTTATCCGTACAGAAACTTTCATCGCTGGTTCCTCAAAATGTTCTACCAAATCTGTATCGATCTTACTCGCCAAAGTTTTATCTGAAATCAAATCTGGGCTTCAAAAATATTGTTCGACAGTGGTATCAACCAGATGTGGATTTTAAAGAATTCGAAGGAACTTTTAGAACATCTGAAATCCACTCATTTTAGTAGAGTCCATTCGATCAAAGCCTTTGATTTTTCGACACTTTACACTACAATTCCACATTTTAAATTGAAAGAAAGACTCGCAAAAATTATAAGTAATGCGTTTATATTAAGAACGGTAATCGCAAATACAAATTTATTGTTGTTAACTATGACAAAACCTACTTTGTAAAAGAAAGGTCCGATTCTGAAAATAAGTACATTGAAACAGATATTATTCAGATGTTAAATTTTCTGATCGACAACATTTTCGTGGTGTTTGGAGGAAAGGTCTTCCAGCAATTGTCGGAATTCCAATGGGGACCAATTGTGCCCCACTCCTTGCCGACATTTTCCTTTACTCGTTCGAAGCTGAATTCATTAAATCTTTGGTCTCTGAAGGGAAAAGATACTTAGCTTCTGACTTCAACTTCACTTACAGATACATAGACGATGTGTTGTCTATCAATAATCCAAAATTCGCGGATTATCTTAGCAGTATCTATCCTTCGGAGCTTGAAGTCAAAGAAACTACAGAGACAAATAATTCAGCTTCCTATTTGGACATAATGTTGTGCTACGACACTGATGGTCACATTAACACCTCACTCTATGACAAACATGACGACTTCAATTTCAGCATTACAAACTTTCCTTTTCTGAGTAGCAACATCCCTTCATCACCAGCTTATGGCGTGTTCATATCTCACTTGATACGCTATGCCAGAGCAAGTACCAAAAAATATACGGATTTTGAGCTAGGCGTCTTTCAGATAAGCTTCTCAGTCAAGGATATGTTTGTGACCGACTAACATCGTCAATGAGGAAGTTCTACGGTCGATATGGGGAACTCGTTATACACTATGATGTCCCACTCTACAGAATGATGGATGATATTCTGTCATAGACCATTTGAACCATCCAACCAAAGATTGTACTCTATATCTTCCGAAATGGAAGTAACCGGATGTGACAGTTCTACCGAATTGAAGCGGCGGGTGTTGCATGCAAGCAGGAGATGCTTACTCTTTCTGGGCACCTGGTCTCACTCCCATATCGGGAGTTCGCTTCTTTTCATATGGTGGAGGTTTTTGTTTGTTTGCTTTGGTTCCTGTTTTATCCTGATTTTGTTTGCCTTCGGTTTCTGATTTTCTGAATTATCGATTTTGTGCTGTATACATGTAAAGGGATATGGTCATTATCCATATTTGTCATTACTTTCACTGATAAAGTAAAAATTAGTCAATGTGGTAAAGTTTTCTCATTTGTTTACTTTTAATAGGCATGTGTCCTGTGACGGAGAATGGGTCACAGATAGATGGTCACTCAAAATGCTTTTTAGAAACGAGACAGTGTCCTTCGAAGGATGTTAAGTATGTTTCGAATCAGCTGTATAAATGTAAGTAATATTTTAACTTATAAACAAAAAATATTTATTAATGTTTTGACCAAATTTTTGTTTGCATTCCAAGTCAGCATTATGAAATATTAAAAATAAAGCCCAATATAAAATCAAGGCCCGTTTAACTAATTTTTGAAATGTTAAACGTCTAATAAATTAATTTTTTTTAAATGTGATAGTAATAGTGCTCTGTTGTTATTATAGATCCTGGATGTTTCAATACTTGTGATGAAACGTAAGCATTGTAACCAAATCGATTCAAATCACACAAACAAAGTTACAGATTGTAGATTTCAAGAATATTGTAATTCATTCACGCTGAAAAACTGATTTATTCTTTTTGATCTTAAACGTCTTCAAAACATCATTTTAGAACAGATTTTTCCTCATGGACCATATGGTCTCCGTTAAAGTGTTAAATTACTAAATTTTCAGGTCCACAGCCTGTACAGAAATATTTTAATGGTAAACTAAGCAAAAATATCGGTTTTGCTTATCTTTCACAAAGAACATTCATGGTTTTTTCCTGGACTCACAAAGGGTCAATTCTGGGTGAATTTGCCGTGTCCGGTGCACAGGGCTACATATTTGTTATAGGAAAATACTCTTAAGAAATGTATTATCAGTGACTTTTAAGCATAGCGACACTCAGGGATCACTTTGTCCGTTGTCCGTCTGTCTGTCTGTCACACTTTGGGTGTCACAGCCCATAACTTTTGATTGGTAGGTGATAGGGCTTTGATATTTCACATGTGTATTCCTTGTGACAAGACCTTCCTACACATACCAATATTTCTGACCTAGTGACCTTGACCTACATATATGACCTACTTTTCAAAAAAATTAACAATGGATATATCTTTTGATTGGTAAGTGTTAGGACTTTGATATTTCACACATGCAATTCTTGTGGCAAGACCTTTCGACACATACCATAATTT